>VZRE01000474.1:0-41433 GCA_013396775.1 Cephalopterus ornatus
GAATGGTTTTGTTTGGAAGGGACCTTCAAGATTATTTAGTTCCAGCCCCCTTGCCATGGCAGGGACACCTTCCACTTGACCAGGTTGCACAAAGCCCCATCCAACCTGGTCTTGAACATTTCCAGGGATGGGGCACCCACAACTTCTCTGAGTAATCTGTTCCAGTGCCTCACCACCCTCACAGTAAAGAATTTCTTCCTAATATCTAATCTAAACCTACCCTCTTTCAGTTTAAAGCCATTACCCCTTGTCCTATCACTACATGCCCTTGTGTAAAGTCCCTCTCCAGCTCTCTTGTAGCCTCTCTTAGGTACTGCAAGGTGCTATAAGGTCTCCCCGGAGCATTCTCTTCTCCAGGCTGAACAGCCCAAACTCTCTCTGCCTGTCTTCATAGGCTTTATCATCAAAGGTTTTATAGATCATGGACAAAAACATTAAACAACATTGTACCAATAATGCAACCTATATTTTAATCCATCTAATGTTCTCTACCCGTGCTACAGAATAGAAGATATTTTAAATCAAAATATAGTGTGATAATAAATCAAATTCTCTAAAGAAATCCAAAGTTCATGTATTAACACTGATGTGTTATAAAAATCACAAAAAATAAAAATCACAAGCAAAACAGTTAGAAATCTGTCAGTAACATTTGCCAAAACCGGTTTCTCAAAAAACCACAACCGTCAATAATGCCTAGAAAAATTCTGTGGTGCTCATAATAGGCTCTACTTTTCCATATAACCTCAAATCTGCCATTCCAGTTTTCCTCAGGACTGATTTCAGTTCAGTAGTTGTTGTGGTCACCTCTCAAAACACCAGAATTGTCATGGTTCACAATCATTTAAAAAGTTCTCATTTTTATTAAGGTATGATGAATTTTACCAGGTGTGATTCAAAGGACACTTCATCTTATCTATCTCAAGCATATGGCTATTTATTATTTGGACTTGGCGATTCAAAATTCTATAGTCTGAACAAATGCATCCTTGCTACCTGTTAGATTATCAATTTCCAATTCCTGTGATTAACATATTGGAAATATGTCATCTTTCCAACATCATATTTCACAACTGTGTCACTGTGATCAATGGAATAACCTTCTTTTTAATTACATAGGTTTAATATTAAATAATCTCTCATTTACTTCACTTATCAATATTTCAATCCTTGGTGTAAAATCCCCTATCTGTTGCTCTTATACTTTACTTTGTAATTTGCACTCTAAAATATCATAAACATGATCTCCTAAGATATTTATCTGTATTTCACTGCAGCCTTTTTTAAAGGAATGTCATGTAAGATAACATCTCATTCAGCAGGTTTAGTGATATGGTGAAGATTTTTTCACATCTGTGGAACTGTGACTCCTTGGACCCCTCTAAAGCTTTCCAGCTTTGACATATCCTACATTACATCTGTGCTCCCAACCATGTGAAAAGTTTACTTGCTGGAATGATTCCAAATCTATAACTCCCTGATCAAGGTGATACCCTGTTATACAAGGAATATGCAAGCAGAGTACTGTCAGCGACACCTGGAAAACTGATAATTTTTTACACCTAGAAATTGCTTTCATAATTTGATTTCATAATAAAGATTTCAAAAAGGTTTGCTTTTCAAGAATGTCTCTTCTAATCCAAAGCCAAGTGTGTGGGTGTTTTTCATCTCGCTGTAGTTGATTTAACTTGTAAAAGGAGAGTTAACTTCCTCTCTATAGTTCCTCTCAATTACATAAACATTCCTGTGAGCAAGTCAGTAAAAGTTTATGACAGATTTAGAGCTGCTTGGTGATAATTTATGAGTACTTTATGTTGGCCTGATTACTGAAATGTTTGTTATATGGCTTCATTTGTTTAACGTAGCAAGAATCTGTCAGGAAAAAACAATTCTGAAAGGGAAGGATAGATTAAGGTACCCAGTTCTTAAACTCTACTCAGTTCTTAAGGAAAAATGCCAGAATTATTTGAATATCCTTGTCACCGTAGCCTCTAAAACCAGCTTAGAGAAATAAAAACAAAGTCCAAGAATCTATAAGAGCAAAACTTGTATTTTAGATGGGAAGCAAATAGTGCTTAACTGTTAAAAAAAGTACTGCTTCTGTCAGTCACCACACAAACACCACTGCTACAGTTACACGGAATTTCTGCAGTCCTCCCCTTAGAACTGAGTCCTGCAGTTACATTACCTAGCTGAGATGTTCTCGCTTTGAGGTTCTGACTGTGTTTAGGAACTTTTCATCTTTTCCCTTCAAGAAATCTCAGCAGCCGCGAAGTCACTTTAGAAATAACCAAACAAACCCACAAAACAAACCAAAACTACTTTGTTAGAACTCAAACATCGCACAGAACACATTCAAAAACAGAAGACCCTCAAGCTCAAAGCCCATTACTGCTTGTCTTAGGTATCGATTTAGACATCCAAACTTCGCTTTTGTGAAAAAGATTATATAAAGTTAAGACCTCTTGTATTTGCTGCTGCTAACCACTCTAAGTATTCACTGTGATAAATTTCTCGTTTTCCAGATAGGTTCCTGCTTAACAAAACAAAAACATGGACAGATACATAGTATTATCCTAAAATAATTTCTAATCCATGATAGAACTCAAATAAGGAGCAAATTAAGTAATTATAAGTGGAGGGACAAGCTGCATTAGCTGGCGGAACTGTGGTTTAGTTTTTGAAAAGGAGGAAACGTAATTTATATGCCAAATAAAAATAAATATAGAAAGGGTTATACTTTTTAGAGAAGGTGATCTTAATTTCCTAGATTCACATTTTAGCAAAATGATGCATAACACACATATGTAACAGCTTATTAAAGATCATTCTCTTTTTTTTTGCTAATACATGCTGAAGAAACCAGAGAGATCCAGAACACAAACTGAGAAAATGTTCCATTTCACAGAGCCACTTTGTGATTAAAAAAATAAAAAAAGAATAATGAAGTACAACTTTGCTGCAGCAAATCTTCCCCTAACATTACCAATATTAGAAACTGAACAACGGAACTCCTCATTTAAACAAGGTTGACAGTAATAACTAAAGACTAAATGTGAGATGTAATGAGGGGTAAAGCATCTTGAGAAACTGCAACGTAAAAAGCTTCACAGCTAGTAGAAGTTTAGGAGGAAAAGTAGACTATAACTCAAGGAATAGACTTTTTTTCCACATCTACCACAACCAAAAGTTTAACCATTTGAACAAAGATATTTCTCGGAAAAGGAGATAAAGCAACTGAATGGGTAGACTTCTAGCTTACTGCCATCTACTGTGTTTAATATATTTTTAACCAAATTTAAATGCTCAAGATATACTATGAAGTAAATTCCAGGTCACGTGTAGTTCTCTTGAGTTGTACCTGTCTTTGGCAGGTATTCACTGTTACAATCTTGCAGTGGAAAACGATTCTCCCACAAGTTCGGCTTGGCCCCTTAACCATTCCTTTGAATGGATGTGTACCCAAAAGATCTACCTCAAACCCAGTGCTCCAGAATATGAAAAACCAGCTGCTGAGTCAGAACAGCAATTTAATAACTGAATTATTGATACTGGAGAAATATTATTTTAAAAATTACTTATCTGGTCTATAATTTTTGGGGTGGAAAAACAACAACTCTTTGGCTTTGAGAAATTGAGGGTGCCACATCTGGCACTATTATTTCTTTAAATATCTTGAAAATTCAGACACGCTCAGATAACCTTTTTTCATGCTATTTTTAAATATATACTGAAATAGAGGTAAAATTTAAGCAACATATTTTTTGTTCAAACTCTTTGAAACTCTTCCTCCTTCAGTTTCTCAGTACTGAAGTTTAAGTCACATTGATAAGACCATACATTTCCTCCAGCCTCTCAGCTGGAAATATAAAATGTATAATTGCTATCCTGTACTGAATATAAACTCCACAGCACCTTGTAAGAAGTCATGCAAATACACTGAAAAAATTAGGAGCTACCAACTTCTTTAAGTATATCTTACATTACTGTGCAGATACTGAATGCCCAACCATCAAGACATGACTCTCCACTTCAGATTGGATTCTTAAGATCAAAATTTTTGATCTGTATTTAGAGGTAGGTTTCCACTGGCCTATGCCTATGTCTGTTCATTCTTCTAATCTCTACCAAAAAACCCAAAACAAAACAAACAAAAAAACCCCCCGTGTACACAATGAACAAAAAAACTGTTAAAAAGACAAAACTCTAAGCATTTCCAAATCTCACATTAAAAGTACACCATTCCTCACATGTATTATTTCAGTGCTGTTAAAACAAAAATATATTTTTCAGTTTTTCCTTAATTTTTTTTTTCCTACACTACTTCTGCCGAGAGGCTTATAAACAACAGTCAATACCGATCACAGTATTATACTAAAAGATTAATTTAAGTGGTTCTAACTGGGAAGCACAGAAAGAAATGTCTCTGCCATTGTCTCTGGGACAGGAAAACTTGCTCTCAAAACATGTCAAGACTAAGATTTCTTAGTAGTATGGTAAGAGTTTGAACCACCAGGCTACAAAGTCTTAGCACACATAAACCCAAATACTGACCCTGACGAGGAAGAGGAGTATGGAACAGTTATCACTATCTTTGGAGAATACAGGCAAATAATTTGATTTTTAGAAGTACAAGAAATTCCTGGTCTCACATGCTAGAAAGTACAAGTTATCTATTGTACTTAAGTTTTCTATACAATTATAGAGAAGAATTAAAAGAGCCTAATGTTTCAGAAAAGTAACATGAAATAAAAGTTTTAAAAGGTATTTTAAATATCAAGCATACTTTATATGCCTTTATGCATTACCAATAACACATGCTTTACCTAAGAAGCATCATGTTTACTTTTAAACAGTTTGATTGGGTAAATTTGTCTTTGCCTAAGTTTGAGTCATTTTAAACATCATGATTTTCAAAATTCATCTGAGCTCACATGTTATTAGAGAAATTGGACAAAGCTAAAAATAAATCAGAAAGGGACACAAATAAACGGAAAGAAGTTAATATACTAAGAAATTAAAAATACCACATAAGCACACAGTCTAATTGTGCCATCCTAAGTAGGTACTCAGAAGAACCCTCTCGAGTACAGAACAAGAATCCTCTCTAGCCTGAAGGACATGAATCTAACTGTTCTCAGAGCACTTCTTGTACATAGAATGTATGGTTTGTTAAATGGAAACAAGCACAGGAAGCTAATTTGTTCTGTAAACAGTCAGGGCCCAAGAGACAAACTGCCTATTGAAACACTTTTAAGATACTTTAGCTTTCTCATTCTTCTGAGCAAACACACACACGCCACTTCAATGGTTCAACTAGTCCAATTATCACAGTTGTGCTATATCCCACAAGTGTAACTGTAGGAAGTGATAAAGCTTCAATAACACATGCAGACTGAAAATCTTACTCCTCTATATTCTTTTGAGATGCACCCTAACAGTTCCAGCTGAGGCCTCTATTAAATCTATTTACAAGGTTTCTCATAAAAAGACCTTTTAGAAGAAAGATGTGCAGTAAGTTAATGTGGACAAAACACACTTAAAAGCCAAGAAAACCCAATATCCACATTCCAAACCCACTGCTTCCCACCTCCCCAGAAAAACCCTACACCAACACAAATGTGGATAGCAGCACACCACACAACAGCTTTGGAAGTGCTGAAAAATGCAGGTCAATCTACTGCAGAGTTCCAGCCACAAACAAGCCTAGTCTCAGTTTAACACCATACTGCACATTGGCAGAGTATTGTGCCGCATTCCGAGCCTGAAAGAGCAAAGTGAAATCAAGCACGAAAGAAGAAAAACCCCAAACCCCACTGGAAGTGTTCAGAGGGCATCATCATCACCCCGTATAAAAGCCCAAATAAATTTATGTCTCCATAGTAGACACAAGGAGGAGGAAAGCACAACATGGACAAATACACCTGAGTGTGCTACCAGGGGGAAATACATCCCCAAGGCTGACTTTTCCACTCCTTGGCATTGCCACGGCATCTGCACTTGCTATGAAGGAGAAAGGGCAACCAAATAGTTCGGTAAGGGGTTTATGTTCTACTAGCAATTGCAAGAACATACCTGAATTTTCTGTGACCTACTGGTATTCTGGATTTACTGGCTTCTTGAAGATGGGTGGGAGTGGTGTCACTGCAATGTTCTGTGCCAGGAGGGCAGAAGAAACAACCTGAATCAGAGTGCTTTCTCAGCTTGGCTTTCCCCTGAAACCTGCAAAGGCATCAGCTTTTGTAAAAACCCCTCAGGAGAGCAGTGATAAGGACATAGACTATGTCATATCTAGATACAACCTGGGGAACAGGGTCCCACACAGAGACTTCACGAAATTTCAAAATGGTTAAAAAAAACACAAAACAAGCCAGCAATTTGCACAGCATTCTAAAATAGGGAGTTTAACTGCATAATTTTCTAAAGAAGGCAAAAAAATTTGGGGCTGGGGGATGTTCCTCTATTGGGAACAGGTTACCAGTTCCAGCTCTACCCCCACACTCCAGCAGTATAAGAGATCTATAAACCTTTATCCAGAAAAAACTCAGACAGTAAGGGCACAGTTCTATTTCAAATGACTGTGTAAGATAGGGGGAAGGAGAACTCTGTAGTTAAAGAAACAGTACACCTCCATGTCATACTAAGCATCCTCTTGAGCAGGTGTGTCACACCTGGGTACAGTTCCCAAGGAAAGAGAAAAAAAGAGATTTGTGAAGGAGCTATGGGTCTAATTGCCAAAGTGAAGAGACCAAAACTTCTACAGAAACTGATAGGCACGGTTAATAGAAGTGTAGCTAAAACTTATTTACATAAAAGCATATTATAATTTCAGTTAAAGTACTTGATAAAATTGGCAATGCTCATTTGTTAAATTTGAATGCAGACTCATTCAGTTTGATCTGACACTACAAGAAATAATGGAAGGACTAATGTCCAATCTACATATACCAACGTCCATAAAAATTGGTTCTATTCAAATTTCCCACTTCCTTTGAAATACATCTAACATCAAAGAGAACAGCTAAATCTGATGATACAGGAAGACATTTTTTATTACAGTAAACTGTATTCTTAAACATTTTAATTTAAAGAAGTTGCTGTTCTGGTCCCTATTGTATTATTTTTTCACTTGCATTTTTTCATCCTCTCCCTGCGAATCAGATCTATTCTTTGTTTCTTCAGACTTTTTCATCACTATTTCTCTTCTTCCACCTCAGCTACAAATACCTACAGCCAACTCCATACATTTACATAGATGACCACAACCATCCCAACTCTATTAACATTGCTTTCTATGAAACACAGCTTCCTCAGTTCCAGCAACAAGTACAATACTGTTGTGCTGTCATTCTTCCAGAACAATCCAAGAACGCAGTATTCATCTCACATTTCTTTAAGTTTTTATGCTACTTGCTTCCTACTCACTTCAACATTGCAATCATTTATAAGCTCTGCTCATGCACCATTTACTTTCTGCATTAAACCATGATCAGCTTTTCCTATCATCAGGGTTTAATTAGTGTTCTCACAGAAGACAACTTTCTGCCCTGGCTCCTCATGGGAAACATTTATCCTGTATCTTTTAACCTGGATTGGTGTCTAAGTTCAGGCCAACAGGGTCCTGTGCAATAAGGACAGCAGAGATCCACATCTTGGATGGAGAGATATTTGCTGAGAGAAGCTTCCTGCTCCATGATTCTTCAGCTATTCAGGGAGGTACTGATGGGCTCTGCACTAACTAGACAGTAGAAATAACTCTGTCCTGAACACTGCAGGACATGTTCCAGGATTTCACTTTTTCCTCCACACTCATATTTAATACTGTTTCTCACATGTCAAAGTATTTTTGATGTAGTTTGTAAAGCATCATTCTGTTTAGATTAAAAATAAAATCACAGTGAAAGACAATACAGGAGGCAGCACTCCCCCTCCCTCTTACTATGTATTAAGAAATACTCAAGAATTCAAGTTCATTTACAACTTTGGCCAGTATTGCCTGGATTATCTTTATTGAGTATTGTACATACTTAGAAAACAAAACATCATATTCTCTTCCATTGAATTTCTTCTCTTTACATATCTGTCAGCAGTACTTTGATTATACTGACCCGTATTCAACAGCACCTTAGAAATAGCACAATTTTAAGTTAAAAAAGAGGAAAAACTGGTGATTGTCAAAACCAGGGAAATACTAAGAATGCATATGAAATCTTCTGAAACGCACACAAAAAATACTATAAGTGAGAATTTCATTATTCAGTATCAGTTGAGATACTTGCTACTGTACTTTTTACAATCGAGTTGTTAGACAGTATTCTACTGCCAGCTACAAAAATATGAAAATCATATTAATGCTTGCGCAGTTGCTCATAGCAGTTGAGAGGCAATTGAATAGAAAAAGGCTTACTAGGTATCCAAGAAAAAATTGTTACCTTATTATTCACAAAACATTTGTTAAGCGTAATTAGTACAAAATGTCAATATTTCTACCCTATACGGAATCTATAAATAGACTGTAAAAATTTAAAAAATAAAAAAACAAAAATCACGTATTACCAGGCAAGAGATCAACCGGGCATAGAATCCCATGTAAACAAAGCTGACGACAGTAAAGTGCCTCCATAGTATAAACTGAATTTTAAATCCAAAAGAAAAGAAAAACCTATTAAATTCACACCTTTTTATATTTTTCAATACATAAGTTTTAAGCCATTTCCATTCTCAGTTTAGATGGTTAGCTGTACTCATCTTTGGAGTGGAAATATGGCACTATCTCTTCCACTTCAGTTGCAGTATCCTTTCAGATTTTTCCTCCAGAAAACAAGACTCAGGATGTTCCCATTAATAGGAATAGCTCATACATGTTACATCGCACTTCATCTCCACAGATTCGAAGCATGAAGGTTCTTACCACAGCTGGGAGGCACTGCTGCTTTAAATTGAACAGCTACTTGATTTGGTTTGAATGTCAAGCACCAAGATGGCTGGTTTCATATTTCAATTGAAGAACGCCCCTCCTTCTTTCCATTCCATACTACGCGAGAATCCTTGCATCACAGTAAAAAATGGTTTTGCACCTTACACACTTGTGTTCATGACTAAAGAACATTTAGCCATCAACCTCAGCACAAAATATAATTTCAAAGTATTATACTCTTATTATTTTTTCACTGCTATTAATTTCAACTAATTTGAATAAATCTTAATATAATTTCCTTACAAAATTGGAAGCAACATACTTAAAATGCAAATCAAGATTTAAGGATTATAATAATGATTATTAAAACCAAGATTCAAGTTCATTTCAAAAAACATAAATATACATGAAAACATCATGAATACAACAATGAAATATAATTCACAGCTTAATGAGAGTCAGACAAACATTTAGCTGAATTTTGTTTCCAGCTTAAAAAATTAATTATCTTTGCAGTGTTCGGCACATTGATCAGAATTTCTGTAATACATAAAGAATACCAAGATTATCAACAGTCACATACACTTTGAAATTAGGAGACACATGTATTGACTTGAGATTTGTTCCATTTGTGTAGAAGGTTTGTAAGGATTCTCCAGTAGTTACATTCCACCACTATAAAAAATAATAACAGTTTTGTTAGTAGGACCAAACTGTTTTTCAGTGAGATTACAGTTTCTAATTATTATTTTCTAGAATATGCAGTAAGCACTAATAGCAAAGAAACTGAGAAACCTTCAACCATCAGTTTACTGTAGTCTGAAATTTCACATTTCTCAGAAAAACTATAGACCAGTGCAAAATTGACCTAAATGCAATCCAGCACCAAGCTGTTACTCAATTGTGCTAATAAGAAGTCTACCCTCTATTCTTGCAGATTTTGAGTGCAGCGGCAAAATATCACAACAGATTACCTTCAGCTTTGATCATCTAGAAAAACAGATGGTATTACTACTTTTTAGCTTACTCATCTCATGAAATATGTAACATTACAGTTGTGTGCATAATACAGACTACACAGCTATAATATTCTGATTAAAAACACTGTCCCTGAAGTGTCTGTTATTTGATCAAGACCCCCAAAAAAAGAAAGAAAAAACTAACCAAACAAAAAATAGATCTTAATTAGCTCCTGAACCTTTGCTGATGAATAAATGATCAGGTGCTGTGCCAAGGGGCACCACTCACACAGCAAGTTTAACAGTTCACAGCTGGATACACCTCTTCTATGCCTAAGATGACTCATTTGTTTAAAGGTATTGTCCACATAACTCTACAGTACAACTCAGTCCAGTTTTTAGGGGTCCAGGCTTCTAAAATATTCTAGACTTTCACTGACTAGCATCTACCTACAAAATGGCTGTGTGTGTGTTTGCATGCACAGAAATGCAATACTTTGAGAAGACATGGTGATTGAATATGGCCCCATTACTGGGAGAAGACAAATATCATACCCACTTTCACAAAGAGCAAAGATGGTGCTGAGAACTACAGGCCAGTAATCTTCACTCTAGCGCCTGGGATTATTATGGCACAAGTTTTCTGGAAGCCATTTCAAGTCACGTGAACAACTATCACAAATGTACCGAAGGTAAATCATGCTGAACCACCCAACTGACTTCTGCTGACAATAGTGGCGGCTCTCCAAACAGCACAGAAAGAGCAGTGGATGTGAATAACCTTGACTTTAGCTAAGCCTACAGCACGGTCTCCCACAGTGGCCCTATAGTCAAAATGGAGAAATAAGGACTGGGTGAGTGGAATACAAGTAGGTAACAAACTAAGTGTATACTCCTAGGTTCAAAAGGTAGTAGCCAGCAGTTCGGTTGCTGTGTTTTGAGCCCCACCTGAGTACAAGAAAAACACTGACAAACTGGAGCAAGTCCAGTCCATGGTCACTGAGATGGCTGGACACCTAGAACAGATGCCATAGAAGAGAGACAGAGCACTGAATTCATTTAGGTGGTTAACTGCTGTCTTCAACTACTAAAAAAGAGGGTTAGAGATAACAGAGTCAGACTCTACTTTCAGGACCCAGAGGTGACCCTGTTAGATTGGAGAACAATATTTGATGGGGCAAGGCCTAAACAACTTTACCCAACTCTGCAAACTACTTCTAACAAGGGGCTGGACTAGATGAGTTCCAGAAGTCCCTAACATCCTAAACAATTCTACACTCCAAGAAGCATCACAACACCATGCTGTGTAACCGCAAGATAAAATGGGGATGAAGCTAGAAACAGAAAGTATGTCTTGTTGTTTAATATGAAACAAATATCAGAAGATGTTTTCAAAGGTAGGTTAGAAAATTCAACTGTCTTTGTTAAATGATTACTGACTGACTTCAAAGACTTAGTCTGATAGTATGTCAAACAGCTAGATACGGACCAACAGTCAACTAAACTCCATCACTATGAGGTGAGAACTTCACCCTCTGTCACTTCACGTACGCACAGAGTTTCTAATAACTGCTATTGGCTATTACATGAGGAGCAAAAGAACAACACAAAACCTCATGAGAAATTCACAATTACGAAGAACCATTCACAGACTGAAAGAAAGGCCAACTCTTCCCCTTCCCAGAAGACATATGCCTGGTAGAAGCCTGAACCAATGAGAGAGTTTGAAAACAAGCCTGAATACTTAAGAGACCTCTTCAGGGGACTTGCAGATGTAAGAAGGAAAGAAGTGAAATTGAAGCAGCTCTGTGTTAAGTTAAATGTTTCATATTTGTTTCTTTGAATTAGTCTTCATTTTCCTTTAGAATTTTCAGAGTGTTGCCATTTAATTTCGTATGTTATGATATTTTATTATTTCAAGGTTTACCTTAAGATAGCCTCCAGATGATACAAGCATTTTACTGTCAGGAGAAAATGAGAGGTCTGTTATCCAACCCCCATGAGTTGGTTCTCCTTCGTCTACAGTAACTGGGGAGCAGAAGTGAAGTAATGCACCTGCTAAAATGTCCCAGATCTAAAAGAGAAGGAAGATTATCTAAATAAATAAACTTAACAGGAAAAAAAATCTAAAATAAGGATATCTGAAATGCATTTTTCTACATTAAAAAAACCTCTTGTAAATATGCATTCTCCTTGAAGTGACAAAATAATCAAAAAAAGGATTCTCCTTCTAGAACTGTATTATATATGAAGGATTTAATCACACATGCAATTCACAGTAAAATTATTAGTAAATCATGTGAATTGGTTCCTTATCATTCACAGAACATAAATCTATCAATATGGTTACAAACTACTGCCTCATGTAACAAACTTTGCTATTTGCAACCCCCAAAGTTC
Source organism: Cephalopterus ornatus (assembly GCA_013396775.1). Classification (NCBI taxonomy): domain Eukaryota; kingdom Metazoa; phylum Chordata; class Aves; order Passeriformes; family Cotingidae; genus Cephalopterus; species Cephalopterus ornatus. The sequence goes on from VZRE01000474.1 coordinate 12,277, forward strand.
ACCACAATGCTAACGAATTAGACATGCAGAACACAAACTATAAGAACTCTTCTGTCTGTGAGCCGAATATCAACTGAATTATAAAATAAACATCAAGATTAGAGCAGTACCCTTATTTCTCCTTTGTCATCTCCAGTGGCCAATAGTTTGTTATTAGGAGAGAAAGTACAGCACCGCACACAGGCTTCATGACCTTTCAGCTCATGAAGAACAGATGTGCCTTCAAAACTCCATATCTAAATGGAAAACATTACAGAGGAGTGAAAAAGACAAGTTCAAAACCAATTATGACTTCTTTCTAAAAGGCATTAGCATTCAAATGTACATAAGACTTTTCATATATATGCATATAAGTGTGTGCATTTATGTAAATGTATTATACTCTAGTCTAGTTTTCTTTTTATTACCTGAATCACACAAGAATGTGCTTGCTACAAACTACTGAATGACTGCAAGTATATATCTTTCCTTGGAACATACTTTCTAATGAAACTGATTTGTTCACAAGAAAGTTTAAAGCTGTTCATAAAAACAGGATTTATCAATCAATTTAAAGTTATATTTTAAAAATCTAATGGAATGCTTTAAGAATATAATGGGGCAGCCCCAGTCCACTGCTTTGTACACCTGACTTCAGAACAGGAATACCAGAACCTACTGACAGCACTTTCCTTGAAGTTTCAGAAATTTTTCTTAACTTTACACATTAAGAATTCCAGGCTATCAACAAATCAATACAGAGAAATAAACAAAGTGTTCTGCACAAAATTTTGCATTAAACACGCATTTTATTTGTACAGAAGCCGCTAGGAGAGCTTCAAGTTATATCCAAGATCAATTGTGAATGACTGTAACAGCTTTAGAAACATGCTGATGGATACAGGAAATCTAATACTAGAAATACAACAGGATAACTAGTGATTACTAGTTACCTCAAAATAAAAAATATAGATTACATTTCAGGACAAATAAGGCATCGTTTTTATCTTTGTACAGAAGGTAACCAACCTTTGCAGTTTTGTCAGCAGAAGTAGATGAAAATTTACTACCATCAGGTGAAACAGCACAGGAAAGAACAGCACCTCCATGACAAGCAAAATCTTTTTCTAGGTTTCCAGTAGTGATATTCCAAACCTAATCAAATATACAGGAAAAACAGGTTACTTTTGTAACATAGTAAAAAGGTTAAAACACTTGCATCGTACACGACAATATGTAAGAGACAAAACTCAGCTAGCTAGTTCTAATACGGCCAACACTTTATTATACTTACTGGTATAAATAAAATACAACAATAGTGTAAATCTTACTAAAAAAAAATATTCAAAACTTTGTCTTAAAAGTCAGCTTATACTTCATGATCAAATCAATAAAATCCACACAAAGTGCAGGAAATACCGAATGTTACAAGAGAAAGTAAAACATATTTGATGCAATTTGTGAACTCGCAGCCCTTTACTTACCTTAACAGTTCCATCAAATGACCAAGAGAGAAGTTTTGAATTTTCCAGAAGTCTAAAATCCTTGATTGCTTCCATGTGCCCTCTTAGAAACACACGTTTGTTCAATTGCCAATTCCATACCTAGTTATAAAAATGTAATACTTTTTTTAAAAAGACTGTAACAGCAAATGTAAGTTAAGAATGAACTAATTGATTTTTATGTCACAGGACTAACAAAACGTTCTTATGGTGGTGGCGATTAATTAAGATGTTAAGATATTGAAGAAAACCATAGTAGAGATGCTGAAGATTGAGGGTGCCACAGAATTAGTCAAGCTATGAGACAGTCCCTATAACACACATATTATCTGATTTTCAAAGTGAACTTGATACTAAAAATTCACTGGTAACTTAAAAAGAAAAAGCAAACCAATAACTTAAAAGCACCTGAGAAGTTTGGGGTTTTAAACCTTTGATTATTGCAACCAAAAGACTTATTTCACCTGGCAGGCCTCATGTTTTGCATACATAAGTTAACTTTCTTCTATATGTTTAATGGGCATTTTTAATGAAATGCCATTTTGCTTTGCATTTTTATAGCAAAATGACACTTCTATTTTTAATTCAACTATTCGCTTAAAAATGAGTGTAATTTTGTTTTACAGAAGCTATTAAGCATCCATTTCTTTTAAATTACAATGATTTAATAGTTTTAAAATTGATAGCTTTCCTGCTGCAAAGAGAGAACAGAAAGCAGCTGTGGTCAGGTGACAGTCCGGCAGGTTTAACTGAGGTGCTGCCCACAAGAGGGAGCTGAGGACCCAGCAGAAAAGCTTCCCACATTAAACCTGAGAGAAGGGTCCTAAAGCTGAGGATCAGTACCCATATGTGTTTTGGAGAAGCTCGGGTTTGGTTGCGTGGAGTGAATGCTCATTAGTAGCCGGACCGTGTGCTCCAGTTTAGGAATCCTGTCAGAATGCTGCAGCTGATCTGAAGTGCAAACTAAAGCACAGTAAGCATAAAATGACAAGGATGTTCACTTCGAAAGTGCATCCCTGAGGTGAGCTAAAATGCTAACGCAGACACACCAGAACGCATCTCTTGCTGAGAGGCAGAGGTTACTAATTTGAGACTACATTTGTGCAGTCACTCTATTTCTAGTATTATCTGTATTCAGCACTCTACTGGACTAGGTGAGCACACAAGACTGCTCTGAGACAGGCCTTTTTACCTCATTCCATAAGAGAGTATAAACAAGCCCACTGACAGACCTACCACATACAGCCAGCTCTGGGTCACATCCCAAACCCTCACTTCAGAACTGCTGAGTTGTCCTGTTTGACAATTAATGTTCCTTTTACTCTTCTCAAAGCAGCCGGTGCTTTTCTATCGTCCACAGCAGTAAAAACAGAAAATCTAAATATTCACTGTCACATAAGGTATAAATAAAGGCTACAGTTTTTACAGTCTCTTGCCCCAACATGGAGCAATACAGAATACGGTAGTCATTTACTGAGTTTACATTATGCATAGTATAAAAGCTCTTTACTTTCGGTAAGTTACAACATGATCTTTTTTAAATATCTTCCAAACCTGTAGAACTGAATCATGAGCACTTGAAATGAGAGTCTGACAATCAGATGTGAATTGACAGTGCTGCACGGATGTCCTGTAGGCCTCCCAGGACTTCAGAACTTTCCCATCCGACAACTGTAGTACCTTTAAAATCAAGAATGCAATAACTGTACCTGTTTTACATACTTGAGGAAAATACGAACATGCAAATTCTCTTTTAAATAACATGAGATTGAAAACACATGATTCTCACTCATTGGATTAGAACAACTAAAAATTCCTATTAGTTTAGTTATTAGCTTTGAATTATTATGTTGAAGAATATTATTGTACAAAGTCATTCAAATGACATTTAAAAAGCACCATAGAGAGTGTTTTCCTACAATTGTTAAAATCAAATTTAGGATTTAATACCTTTATTGTTCCACTTTCCTGTCCAAAAGCTGCAAATTTAAGATCTTCACTTAAGCAACAACAGGAAATGGGGGATTCTTGGGCTGCTGTCTGCATAATAACATTGTCTGTATTTCCATTGATAAGCTGTAAGATAGGAAGTTAATTATTACAATATTTTAAAATTTGAACTTAAATAAACTACAATACAGAGCTAAGAATGCCAAAGGGAACAGTGTACAAAGTTACAAACTTTAAACTGCAAGAATCAGTTACTTTCATAAACCACGTGCCTTGAAGGTCAGTGTAACTATTTCCACACAATGTTCTCTGAACAGGACAAGTTTGCAGAAGGAAACTCATCTCAGTATTAGAAGGCTTTTTAAAGTTTGTCTGACTACAGGAAACAGTAACTCAAAACGCTACTCCCAAATTCCAAAAGCCATATAGCAAGCTTCATGCTCAAATTGACCTTGCCAGTCAGATTTAACAGCCCACGTCAAATGGAGCATAAAATACTCTAAGTGCACCCTGTAAGCATGATTTCAAACTTACTAGCACACACAATACACCAAATCTCAACTCAGTATTGTCCTCAAATCAATTCTGCAGGGTGGGGGGGTGGAAGGAAATCTTTAGAATACAGTAATTTACAAACAGAACTTAAAAACCTAGAAGTGTTTAAAAATGAACATATTGCACATAAAAGGGCGAACAGAGCTCCAGTTCTGAGAAACAATATATTAAAAAAGGTTGCAAGAAAAACTTTGAGAGATCTGATAGCAGGTACACATGTAATCTGTCTTTTCAGTAAAATTTTATTCTTGTGCAAGGATGAAAAATCTATTGCCTTTCTACACTGGAGACTTCTCTCATGACTGCTGTCTAGAGGGTTGTCAGAATATTGTATTTAGGGCAGAGAATCTAAGCACCATCTTTCTCTAGGAAATGGTTCAAGTAAAGTTGGAACAGAAATACACTATTTATAAACATATAGATAAGGTCTACTAATTCAAATGAGAGCCAGACTACACTATTAGACAGTAGTTGCTACAGATGTTACAATTCAGGAAGATTAAAAAATATTAAACGTCCTAAACTGCTCCTGCACATAAGCAGGTATAACTCCATTTGCTGTGGTTTCTCTCAGCCCTTCATTGCAGCAGATGAAAATCCTATTAATTGACTTTATTTGATATATTAGAGAGTCATGATTTAAAAAAGGGTGATGTGTATTCGCTTGCTATCATGGAATGGAAAAATTTATTTTCGAAGTTGGTGTACTTATCACTTGGCGGGGGGCACAGCCACAGGAATAAGAGTGTACTCACTGTTACTATTTTCTTCAGCACAAATCTAAGGCTACAGACTGTCCTGGGCTCACACCTTTCATTGCCCCAATTTGAGATGATTCCTTCAGCCACTACACAGGGGTTCTGATGTGTTACATGCATGCGCTGTGTAACACCTCGTTTATAGGTGCTACACCTGGTCTGTAGGTGCTGCACAGGTTACACATTGCTGCTGTGCATATCTAAGCCACTTGGAGGGCCCACAGCATCCCTGGTCATGAAGAGAGATGAGTTTTGTTTCTCTGCATCCAGTTTTAGTTTTGACATTAGTGTAGAAATTTCCCCTCAAATTCCATTTTTCACTTACTAAACTAGGCAGAGTTTCTAGATATAAAGATGTTATCAAACATTGAGTCATCTGCTACAGATTCAACTGTTGAAACACATGAACAAGTTCTTTCAGTGCTTCCTTGGTTTCCTAGCGAGATTTGCAGGTAATGTTCAAATGTACTAACATAGTGAGCAATACAGCTTACTTGTAATTGCTTCTGATTATAAATTGCTAAAATCATCACTTCACCATTGTGAAATACAACGTCTAGTTCACTTTTCAGCACATCATCAGAAGACTTGCACACCTTCTTTGTTTCCCAGATCTGTTGAAGAACACAGTGTTTCATTAGTTTTATTAAAGAATAAGATATAAAACATGATGAGTAAGAGTACCTGTAAACCAAAGGCTTATATAACCTTGGACGTAACACTGATTTTTTAAAATAGTGAAAATCATGCTTCTGCTATTTTTGATACTAGGGAAGGTTGTGAGATCACTATAGTGATTCCAACAGACAAAACATGACTTTTTTTTCCAGGCTGACTATGAGACTCCTCTGCGTTTAGTCAGAGCTATAAAGTCCAAAGTTTTCTAATCCAAAGAGCAGCATTAAAATCCAATTACAAAAAATACCAAGTACATATTTCTATACTTAAACTGCTTTCCAAATTTCAAAAATGTATGCGTTAATTTGAGAGAAAGGGAAAGTTACCTTGGTAAACTATAGTTCTACTTCCTCAGGGTTTTAATGAAACATTACAATTACAGAAACCTATCCTAAATATTAACATGCAAATATATCTAACAATGAAACTAATATCAAGTCTGCTAGGATCCTCAAAAAACTTCATAATTCCTGATTCAGATAAATGTAAAACAAAATAGAAGGTTATAATTACTGTTGAAGAGCCACCAGACTTAAAAAAAATCATGTAGACATAGAAGAAATTTATATAAACAGTAAATAAAGTTAAAAACCAGCTCGGTTTACTGTATATGTAAACTATTTTAACACAAATACTTAAATTTCTATTGGCTATAAACATACAAAATACCTAAGTGTATTTTATTTATCTTATAAGATACATAATTTTATAATAAAAATCCCTTGAACTGATAATTTAACAGTATGTATGTATATACGTATATATATAAAATTAACATATTTCAAAGGAGAAATCATCTTACGCGTATTGTCTGGTCATCAGATGATGTCAGAAATAAAGATCCATCTGGTGAAAATGTCACACAGTGAACCCAGCTCATGTGTCCCCTGCAATATGCCACTTTTGACAGAGATTTAATATTCCATAACTACAACAAAAATAGAAAAAAAGGACTCAAATGGATTTAGATTGCATTTACAGGGAAAACAGTGCAAGTACACCTAATTACTATGTCTTCTAGTATTGTCTTAATTCTCATTCTGAAATCAATTGTAACAAGAACTGCGGCCACTTATCACATTTCAATGGTCAGGAAAAGTGAATCTGCAGCCTCTTTGACTGCTGTAATTTTAAAAGACAAGGGGGGAAAACAAAAGAAAAGAAAAAAAGAACAGTATAAAAAAACAGAAGTTCAACTTGACCATGTAGGTTGCAAAACCAAAACAACAACAATCACCTCAAACCAACCCCAAACCTGATACCTGCACAGACTCACTCTAGCCTTGCTAGTCTCAAAGTTATTCTAGATGTTTCCTTCCTTTTTGTTGAGTTGCCACAGTCTGTACCAGCATATAGAAGGAGAGAGGGTTTGGTTTGAGTTAAACAATACTCCTGAGAGTGATAACAGTAACTTTAGATACATTTAGTACACTAGTCTTTTTATATAAGTTCCATTGTCCAAATTGAACATGTAACTTTAAAACATTATTTACCAGCTGTTATTTTACATTTCAGAAGGAAGTGAAAATTAAAGAATGAAGCACATTGAAAGCCTACTGAAGTACCTACATTTGTTTTATTTCTGCACACAAGAAACTATTAAGACAAATGTAACACTTTAAATTACAAGTAGTCTTTCTTGGTACACTGCAGCAAAGACAATTGCTTACCTCAACAGAACAGTGAGACAAAGCAACTGCTACTAACTCATCATCAGGACAAAAGTCGCAGTATTGGATTGTACTGTGATGACTGACGATGACTTGCGTTAACAAATCACATGTTTCAGTATCAAAAAGCTGTGAACACACAGTAAAATAGTTGGCACCCAGTTTAAATGACTTCACTATTGACAAATACCCTATATGCGTAACGGCGTACGTTCTTGAATTTAGGAAGTATTTCTCTCAGTCACAAGTTTGTTGCCGACATTTTTTCACACACTTGAAATCACACACCTTCTATCTGAAACATCCTGATAGCCTGGAATTTCATCAGTAACCATAATTTCTACTTATGTTGCAATATACTACCTCCAAATAATTATTAAAGTGAGGTACTTACCAAAAGCTTATTTTTGGCTACTACCAAAATCATGTCACCATTTCTGGACCAAGAGCAACATTTTACTAAAACCTCCACGTCATCTGGTTGCTCATCTGCATTTCTGAAGAAATCTTTTATCTCAATACTTTTCAGTTCATTTCCTGAGCATGCTGCCCAAAGCTGCAATAAACAGGAAAGAAATGAAATCTCTTTTCACTGATGTAGGTACAGAATACAACAGGGAAGAGCTAACTCACAGTCACTTCTAGGAAAAGGGAGGAGCAGGGAACATCATATGCAAAAAGCCCCTTGCTACTTTCCCCAGTCAATAAATAGCATTAGAATATTCACAAGTCCAAATGGTTTAGACAAAAAAAGAAGGAAAAAATAAAAAACAAACCACAAAGAACATGGTATTATGCTGTAGCAGAACCCTCTCCTTGTTTTTTTCCGTCATATCATTCCAGCTACAATGCTGTCTCAACTTCTACTTAACAGAAGAATAAACCCTAAAATAATACCTGCCCTGCAACTCTATAAACAGTCTACTCACCATGAGAAATCTGGTATACATCTTGCTTTGCACCTTAATTTCATTGAAGAACCTGCCAAAAATCTACTGAATGTTTCTGACCCCTTCACCACATTTTTCCTTCTGAACAACAGCTACAGCAATCCTCCTTTCCTGATTTAGCAACTACATAGAAACATAACAGTGTTTTAAAAATTGCAGTTCTGAAATAGCATAGTTCTGTTGCAATCAAAGACAATAAAAATAATACACTCTCAGAAAAACAGATAAGCCTCTCAGTTCTCTTCTAGCGCATATATGAAAACAGCTCATAGAAATTGCTTTTAATTTTTATGTCTCCTGATGATTTTCAGAGATGACAAAACTTTCAGTTAATCTGAAAACTTACTACTATTTCTGTTTAAATAACTTTCCCTCTCCCTTCAAGGTTTCTTAATATAGCGCATTAGGGGGAAAAAAATATTCAAAATGAGGCTACGTAGTACTTCTTCACAACTACAGGCAGCCAGCTTTCTTTTCTTGGTACTGGACAAGCCATTTAAAAATCCTGCATTACAAACAGGACCAACTCTTTCAGGATTTGATTTGTTAAAGCTTATCATGCAGATACAAAATTTTCTTTGGATTTTATACAACGTCCCCATCCATCATCAAAACAAACAGTTGATTTCAAAATACCCTGTGTACCTTTACTGTTCCATCTGTTGAGCAGCTAGCAACATATTCATCATTTGGTGAAAATCTACAGTGATTGACAGAATTTTCATGACCTATCATCGTATTTCTACAATACTTTCCATTCACATCCCAAAGCTGCAAGAGAAATAAACATATAAATATCACCATATGAATTACTGAAAGACAGATCATTCATGCTGTTCTCAAAATCCTATGCTGGCAATAAAAATATCAATTTCTTTTTTTTTTTTTCTTAGTTTTACCCACATTCTCACGGACTGGATGCTATGCCCCAGACTACCCACAACTCACCTCCATCTGCTAACATGCATGAAAACTATTAACATCAGAATTACATAGATCTAATTAAAAGTGCACTGTACAGTGCACACAAGGCCCTTGAACAGTGCAAAGTTGCAAAATATGCCGAGTTGGAAGGGACTCACAAATATCATCAAGTCCAACCCTTAGTCCTACACAGGACCACCCCCAAGAGTCACACCAGGTGCCCCAGAGGATCATCCAAATGCTTCTTGAACTCAGTCAGCCTTGGTGCTGTGACCACTTCCCTGGGGAGCCTGTTCCAGTGACCAACCACCCTCTGGGTGAAGAACCTCTTTCTAATATCCAACCTAAACCTCCCCTGACACAACTTCAGGACATTCCCTTGGGTCCTGTCACTGGTCATCACAAAGAAGAGATCAGTGCCTGCCCCTCCTCTTCCCCTCACAACAAAGCTACAGGCTGTAATGAGGTCTCCCCTTGGTCTCTTCTCCAGACTGAGCTAAAGCTTTGTCTTGACTCTTTTCAACTTTGAAGTTCAGAATTACGTAGCTTATGCATATTAACAAAAATGAAATCTATTGAGTTAGTCTTGAACAGTCTGAAAACAAGACTTGTTGCATCCATACTAACAAGGTTAAAAAGACATTTCGCATAGGTTTTTTGTTTAGGGCTTCTCCTCCCCACCCTTCTCGCATGCACTGATTTCCAAGTCTATAGCTCACACTTCCTTTCTCCTACTTACAACAAAAAAAAAAAAAAAATGCAACTGAACATTCAAGAGAGAGCTCAAAACAAGAACAATCACTTGTACAGTGTTCTCTGAAAACCACTGTGCATACTTCAAATCTGTAATTCACGAAAGTGTCAAACTGTCTAAAATTTTAACCACATCAACGTTATAAAAATGGTAATTCTAAACAAGTCCCTTCTAAATCTACCTGTTACAAGGTGGCAGGCTCAGACAGTAAATGTATCTCCTGAGACATTCAAGAGATCTTCTTTCCACCTTGATGTCAGATCATAACTGTATTTGACATCCAGTTCAAACAGACACAACCACTTGCAAGAACTCTTCAGATGAGACTTCACAACTGCGTGTTACAGCTGGAAGTGACAGTTGTGTCCCTCCCCACCCTGAAAATCTCACTCCTTGCCATCTACTTCCAACAAATTCTCTTGTGCTGGAACTACGTAATAGTGTCACAACAGGGAACCAAACCGGCAGAAAACCAATCCCAGCAGAGGGTTTTATAGAGCTGGCTCCTTGAGTCATACCACTGCAGAATAAGGTAAGTACATGCATTGCCTCAAAGGCAAGAATATACTGCCAGGGCATCTCTGGTGCCAGCTAACGAAACTATTTGCCTATTTGTACTGTGAAATTGCTCTCCTTATTTGCCAATGTCTAGATCTTACAGATTCTTCTGGTCTCCCCTTTCTCTCAGATGCAGACTTAAAATTGCCCAGCTTCTGCTATTTCTCTGTATACGTACTGCCTCCCAGTCTGGACACTGAAGGCCAACAGTTAACCTGACAAAATTCTGTACTGATTATTATTTTGCTGGCTTCCATGTTCATCTCTGTACTACACCCAATAAATTTAATCAAAAAATGTCCCTGCTACACTTACATAATGCCTTTTCCCCCCTCTAATCTTTCAATGTCCAGTTTTTTACATTATTAATGTTTCCCGACCTAAATTTCTGCCTTCATTTTTTCTTATGCTGTTTTTAATCAGGTATTTCACTCCCATTCCCACGTCAAAAGCCTTTGCCAAAGGGCTGTCTTGCCAAAGCCCTCACGTTCATATCCTGCCAACAGAGGACTTGCCCATTCTCCTCTGCTGAGTATAAACGCTCCTATTCTGCCTTTTGGAAATCTGACCACAGAGCTGTAGTCAGTACTCTTAATCAGTTGCCATCTCTCTTCTACCAGGCTCATTAAAAAAAAAAAAACACATTAATTTACAGTGCTTAGATATATTTATACACCAATAATTATCCTGTTATGACAAGTAGCATGAGAATAATCTCAATCTTTTCCACTTACTTTGATGAAAGTGTCATTTGAGCAGGTGGCTAGAAGACAGTGACCACTTCTGTTATTGAATTGGCAGCAGTTGACCTGCTCTGAGTGTTCTTCGTATATACGCTTACACTGGCCTGTTCTTGAATTCCAGATCTAGCCAGAATTGAAGGATGAAAAAGACTTTTAAATATATTTAAAGTAATTAATTTTAAAAAATCTGAAAACTATGCTGAAATACAGATGAAGTTCTAAAACATTCTTAATAACACCTCCAAAATGTTTTGAAGATCAAAAGAAATAATATATATTTGCAAAAAGAAACAAGAAGTTATGAGGGGAAAGGTTATAATTCAAATTACAATCTGATAAATACTGGAATTTCACCGAGATTTGGCTACAATAATGAGGAATTAAAAATACCAAATATTTCACAGGCAACAGAAAAAACATTAAAAAATGAATTATGAACAGATTCATTTCATGTTATGAATAAGACTGGACTCAAACATCATGTTCTAGTTAAAAAGAATCATCTCGTAATACAAGAAAAATAAGTGGTACTAGTTGCAAGTATGATGGTAACATTAAGCATATTTTGCATACATAACAAGTGGGACTTTTCTGTTTATCAAGTAGTAAATTACCCATGTAAGGTTTAAGACAGTTTAAAACACCTTTAGTCTTAAGAAACTGCTCTGTCTAAATTGATTAAACAGAAATTAAAATTATTAGTTTGAAAAAAAGATTTGCCTACTCCTCATTCCCTTACCTTCACTTTTTTATCACTTGAACAAGTTGCTACAAATTCGCCATCTGCAGAGAAAGCGCAACAAAGTATTTCATCATCATGGGCATTTATCTCCAGAAGTCTCTCTCCACTTTCTGCTTTAAACACCTATAACAAGAAAGAATGAAACCTTATAACTTGCATATAATTTTAAAGCACAAATATAAAGTTTTTTATCTCAAATAGCTCTCTTTATTGAAACTCTTCAAAAAATTGGTTCACTTTTGAAAGCATTCATATTTTCAGGGACAGTAACATAACCATAAAACTATTTCATTTGAGCTTCAATTTTGCAAGGATGATAGAAATTGTTAGGGAGAGAAATAGTGAAAGCTGATACTGTTCCACCCTCACTCTTTAAGCCCAGAGCCATGTCCTTTCACAGTATTTCTTAACAGTAACTCCAAAACACTATCTATTAACAAAATCTAAATTATTCTTAAAACTAAAAATTCCAGTTTTATATGTATGTGATGTTCTTCTGTGGAAAGTGTGAATTTCATAAACAATTGCCAATTTGAGGAACAAACCCCAAAAATAAGTAGGGAAAAATTGTACAGGATGACATAAGTTTCCGTCTTGAGCTAGACAAAGGAAATGAAAGGACAGCTGAGGAAAAGTGTCACATATTAATCAATTTCCCCAAACTCTGGGATTTACAGTGTGGGGCGGGCCAGGGGGAAAATCACGTCTCCCTTTCCATCTTAGATTAAGTATTCTTAATGATTAAAACAAATCACAAGGTGTTCTTTACAGCACTGTTCAGGATACTACAATTGTGAAATCCCTGTTTCTTCCTTTACTTTCTTATTGAACGGGTACGTCAATGACAATAAAGCAGTTGGTATTTGTTTAAATAAGAACATAAATACTGAAGTAACAGGAAATCTACATTCACAATAAGTTCTGCAGAATATCTGCTCTTAATCTAGCAATCATTTTTTAAAGTAGCTTTGAAAACTGAAAAGCTTAGGCCACGATTAGAAAAAACATGAATAAGTTCAAAGTTAAACTGAAAAAAGGACTATTGCTAATTTTCCTATTACTTCTTCAACACAAGTTGAGTTTAAATGCAATCACAATCCACAGGGGTTTTTTGGGTAGAAAATGAAGACAAAAATAAGCAATCTGCATTGTCAATAACGAGGCTGTTAAGTACAGAAGCCCAGCACAGTAACTTCAGCACAGCAATTTCAGCACAACATGAGTACATTCACCAGGCATCTCCTTAAGTGGATGCCATGATCATAATACTGTAAAAGCCAGCAAATAAAATAAACAAATTAAAAAAACCAATAACAACACACTAAATAGCCAAATGAACAGCAACTAAGCACCAGTGATATTACTGCTTTAGTACTCAACTTCTCAAGCATCCAAAACAATACCAAAGGTTTGCAGAGAAGTTGTTCTTTTCCCTTACCTTTAGCTGTCTGGAATATGGATACTTTACCAGGTTACTGGCTGGCTGACTGCTAGTTCTCTGGAGAGCTGGCTGACTCCCCTGCAGGCAGACTGCTGGCAAATTTATATTAGTCACTTTTCTCTCTGTCTCCTCTAATCTGCTTTCTAAGCATTTTGGGCCCATTTCCAATCTAATACTGTCCTCATCTTCAGGGGTTTTCTCCACAGATATATTTCTTTCGCATAAGACAGTTTACTAATTAAGCACCAAAGAGGCATAATGTCCATTACCATCTCATATAAACAGTAAAGCTGTAACTAAAATATCTTCCTGCTTCTCAGTACTGTAGAGGGTCTACTGTGACTGGAAATAACACTTTTTGCAAGCAAATATCAAATAAGCTCGGATGCATTACTAAGGCTGTGAGTTTTTCCATATCATTAAAAGGCATCTCACATTCACGCATTAAAGCAGTAAGGGTATAAACCCTAAAATCACACCGTTTGGCTTTTAAGCCAGAAGATAATGCTTACTCTTCTAAACATGCAACTTGATGTTTATGCAATAATACATCCTTTTCAATCATTTGCCTCCAATTATGGTGTAGATCCAAATATTTCCACATAACATCAAAAAAAAAAAGCAATAGGACTGTTAACAAATGGTATCAACATGGTACACAGCATGTCTTTTCACTCATGCATAGGTATCTTACCTGAAGTGTTTTATCTGCTCCACATGATGCTATTCTTTGTCTATCCTTAGAAAAGCAGGCATGGTAAACTGCATCTCTATGTGGACGAACAACCAGACGGTAGAGGTTTTTCAAGGATTTTTTATTTCTACAGGGTGAGAGAATTGATTTAGACAAGCAGGATTTCTAGTGCCTCTGTACTATTCAAAATCCTCTCTAAAAGGATTAACACTTTTCCACACATCTTGAGCAGCCAAGCTTTATCACAACCAACCAACCAACCCACTCTATCCTACCTCTCACCTTTCATGATGAAGTAATAAGGGAAAAATGAATTCCAACACTCACTCAGAGGTTTTTATCATAATCATCCTGTTTAGCTAGGTCTTAACACAGAAAGCTGCCACTGTAATAAGAATACTTTTGGCGATGAATGACCAAAACATCTATCTCTGTTCTGTTGACTTCAGTCATGAAATCTGTTCTTCAGCATGTCTCCCATATCCAAGGTAAAAACCTTGAACTGACTGGGGATTGACTCTTCTGAACTGTGCATCTTCCAGCCTGCTAGCTGTGCTAAATGAAATAACCAAGTATTCTAAGAAGAGACTAACCTGCCGGGTTATTACTATAATCGCTTGACACACAGTCACTCTGTTTTGTAACCACCAAGTACTACAAATATCAGAAGAGAAACGTCATACAGAAGAATCTAAGAGAGTTACATGGTCAGATGACTATTCACTGGGAAAATGTTTAGAGATATGTATACTTTTTCCTTAAACAACTTCCAAAAATACAATAACAGCAAAGAATTATTTAAATAGGGGAAATTTCAAGATTGTGTAGAGATTATAAAGTATTTCCCACCTCCTTACTTTCAAAAACTTTGCATGTTAGCACAAATGCTCTCCTTTCTTAAGCTGTACATTTTACTATAAAACCTAAAAACATAGTGTAACATACCCAATTCTTGCACTACAATTCTAACTTTTAAAAAGGCATTTAAAGAAGTTTCAAACTATCATGTTTCATCTTTGTATAGTTATTTTAAAGGAGTAATAATTGAATCCAGATGTAAATATATTACTCTATTTATTTCTGTGTAATTATTACTAATTTGTGGCTCTACATACCCAGAGTTCTTGAAAATTATTTCACTTTCTTTCCCCTATCAGTTGTTAAAAAGGTCCTTTTATTAGCCACATGTTGTATTTAGTTGCACATTAAATGATTTCCTTGGATCAAGGGATCAGCATAGCAGCAGACGGACTGCATCTACTTACATCCACTCCAAATAAAATGTTCCTGTTTCTCTTTGAGCATGTAGCTTGGCTTGTTGATATACCTCTGATGTCTCCGGCTGGCAAAGCCCCAGCTGTATAATGTCAGGAAATGGTTGCCGTCCAAGAAGGTGCCCATTTAAAGAGAGAAATTCCTGGAAGTTCTCACGTACTGTGCTATCCTAAGTACAGAGCAGACAATATCTGATAACACAGATTTATCTTAGTATTTATTTCCTAAGTGCCCTTTGCTTTTTTAAACTTCTACACAGTTAATACTCTTACAGAAGCACTCAGCTCTATTTTAGTTTTTAGTTCTATTAGCCAGTACATACAACAGACTGAAATAGTTCATTATCCTACTCAGGAAAGCATAATCTCCTTATTTTTCAAATCAAGAATATTGGCAACAACAATTTATTCAATAAGCAGTCCGTGTGAAATATCACAAAGACTATTCCAAGTGGCTAACATAATTCTACACCTCCTCAAAAGCACAGTACCTTATGCACCCACCATTAGGTATTGATCACTTTGGTTACTGAGTTCCACGGCCAATCACTTACACACTGAAATTGAAACTGAAAACTAAGTTTCCTTCATTTTTATCTTCTTCAAGTTAAAGGTTAATTTTGTATTGGTTTTGTGCTTCAGTTTTTTAAGCTTTCTGTACACCTGCCATACATACATATATCCAACAAAATGCAATTACAAAATAGAAAAATATATTTGGAACAGACTGATCATTTACCTTTTAGTATCATACCTTTTGATCCAGGATTGAACTATATTCTACATATTCATGAATCAGATGAGCAGGCCCCACTAATTCTGTTTTAGCTTTAATCCAATCTAAAGAAAACATAAGATCACGCAGCTCCTACAAGAAATACAAATTTAAGTTCAGAGCATAAGTTTCACAACAGAATCTACTTAGGGGAGAAAGAAACACATTACAGGAAATACATTAGGTATTTAATATTCTTTGGTATAACTGTCTCTAATTGAAAACTTAAGCAATTTCCTGTTTCCTGCATCTTATTTAATCAGGTATGAAAATTCTGGGTTATAGAATGCTAAGCTTGTTATTTTAATGCAAAGGACTGCTCTTTGATATAGCTACTCAGAGAAAGGATGGGAGTACAAAGCAATTCCTGACTTGTAGCACACAAGACCTGGTTTAAGATGCAACTTTGAAAAAGCTTCTTCTAATCCAGTCTAGCAAAGAACATTGCTAATAGTGATTGTTGATCCTCCTAAGAGAAGCTGAATTTGAATAAAGGCAAAAAATCCATTTTGAAAATGCATTTCACTTAAAAATAAGAAGACTACTTAAAAAGATGACCTGAAACTGCAAATAGAATTATTAGAATAGAATATTTCAGTTGGTAGGGACTTACTATGATCATCTAGTCTAACTGTCTGACCAGTAGCTAAAGCATGTTATTAAAGGCATTGTCCAAATGACTCAAACACTGACAGGCTTGGGGCATCAACCACCTCTCTAGGAAGCCTGCTCCAGCGTTTGCCCACCCTCTTGGTGAAGAAGTGCTTCCTAACATCCAGACTAAACCTTCCTGGGTGCAGCTTTGCATCATTCCCTCGGTTCCTATCACTGGGTACCACAGAGTAAGAGCTCAGCACCTCTCTCTCCACTTCCCCTGCTCAGGAAGCTGTAGAGAGCAGCAAGGTTGCCCCTCAGAGTGGACCTCCCCAGTCCAACTGGGGAGACAACTCCTAAAACTATTGGTAGTTGATCAGGAGGAGTCCTGCCATAATATTTTGTTCCTTTAGTGCTCTTGGTTGTATCAGACGCGGCACCATGGACTTGTGAACATTCAGCTGATACAGCCCCGTCACTTCCAACTTCAGTGTCCACAAACGAAAGTCACTGTTCCCAGACTCATGTCCCTCCAACCCAGGGGGCTGGGCAGCCCAAAGTCTATCAGTATTATTAAAGATCGAGGCAAAAAAAAAAAAAAAAAAAAAAAANGGAAAAAAAAAAAAAAAAAAACAACAAAACACTGAATGCTTACACTTTATCCCTATTAGTTAGAGGACCATCTTCAACAAGTATTGGTCCAATATTTCCTTCAGATATCCTCTTGCTATTAACATACTTAAAAAAGCCTTTCTTTTAAAAAAAAAAGATACTTGCTGGGATCAGAAAAATTGCTTAGAGACAATAGTGCACAGGCTTTAAGTATATTCCAATTTCAAGACACTAAATACCACAAGGATTAAAATATTATCATGGTTAAACAAAGGAAAACAATACTTCTCAGCTTTACTAGCCTCCCAACAAATAGAAATCATGCCTAAATAACGAGAAATAAGCAACAAATAGAATGCAAACTCTAGGAAGCACACAGTCATAATGAACCAGGTTAAAGAACTCTGAGAAGCTAATTCTACAAAATGTAGAAAGGTTGCTAATAAAAACACTTTCAAAACACACCGAAGTTAAAGAAACTAAGATAATTAAATAAATATGATCCAGACGAACAAGATTTGTAGCCCACACTAATTAGGAAGGTTCTTATAAAATATAAATCCACAAAGCGTGTCATAAGATGAGTCAGATGAATCACCTTGAAAGAAGTTTAACTGAAAAGGTTTGAATACATGTGAAATAAAGCAATCAGCAACCAGTATCAAATGCTATTCAATGCATCCGAAACTCAAATTCAAGTGAAACAACTGAATTATTAATCCTTCTGCATGATTTGCATCTTACTGTAGCTGAACATCTAAAGTACAGTAGGTGGCAAAATGACAAAAAGTTTTTTAAAGGTGCCAAGGCAATCCTGGGAACAAGAGATTTCCCCATCTACCTCTTGATACATTTTTTTTTGGCTGTTGAAATCAGATAATGGATTTTTACATGCAAATCTGTATGACGTAAGAGGAAAAAAACTAACAAGACTTCTGAAGAAAAAGTTAACTAATTGACAAAATTCTCTGACTGAATCAATTTACTTGTATTGTCATACAGTAAAGTGAGCCTGGGTTTTCAAAAAGGTTTAGAGAAGATTTCTTACCAAAGCTTCTTAAAAAAGGAAAACGAAAATACAGGCTATTAAGACAAAAAATAAGAAATCATCTCAAAAACTGGTTGAAAAGACAAGATACAAAAGGTAGAAACAAAACAGTTCTTGTAATGGACAGTTTTTATCAGTGGACCTCCTAAAGACTCTATGCTGAGTGTTTGTCTAGATGCACAAAGGCCTGAGGTTCAAGTGGGAAAAGGCCTGGAGGGAAAAGCAGAGTAAGAGTGGGTTAAAAAGGGAAACAAAGGACACTTGACAGAACCCACCTTCTGCATGTTGGCACCAGCCATGTGATACGCTAGGAAGTTATACCAGTACATGCAGTCCTCTTGGGATGGAACAGGTGTCTTCAGTTTGTAATATTTCTTGTACTGATTTACTATGTTTTTATGAAGCTCCTGCAATGTGAAGAAAAACATTGTTTCAGTTAAATCTATACCAAGGAATGGGTTAGTTTCAGTATTGAGGAATTCTAAGTATTATTAAGATTATATTATAAATAGCATTGAGGAATAATAATATCATCTCTCAATCATAATATGTCAAAAAATGAAATAAAAAAAGCTTACCCTTCCAAATCGTACACCCTAACTAATTTACTCCTTAAGACTTCTCCAGAAACATGCTCTCGATATTAAAAGGCAGAAAAGAAAGCTGTTAACCTTCCTTCTCAGACTGATAATAGCTATCAATTCTCTCTTCATATTAAATGTGGGTAGCCAACAAAAAAGGACCCTTATATACGTCACTCTAAAGCAAGTCTAAAAACTTGCTTTTTCTTCATATCTGCTCTTTCTGCCTTGCCCTTCAGAACCGAAATTTTTTGGGCCCAACTTACGTCTTCTCCTTGCAGGTATTGCCTTAAATTGAAAAAAAGGAAGTAAAAAAGAACTTCTCTGCATTAAAGAAGGAACTTCCTATTCTGGTAAGGTCTTGATGACTTTGGAATCAACAGTGGCACATTACACCTCCTGCTGGAAGCATCTGATAGAGAAAATAATGGATATAGAGTCTTCTCTCAGTTTAGTCTCTTAGGTACAAACGGGACTATCATGAAATCATTCCAAGGTTTCAAGTTGAAAATCAGTATTTTTAATTAATCAGCATTAAGTTAAACTACATCGTGGACCATTCTATGAAATTACTCGGGATACCATTTGCGTTTAACAATGCAACATTTTCTGAAGAACACTCAGCTTAGAAAAGTAAAGTTAAAAGTAAGCATATTCATCAATATGCTACCTGAAGTTGGTTGCGATTTTTCTCTGTGAGAAAGTCAAGTTGAAGATCGTGTAAATAATAATGGAATGACTTCCCATTACGATCACAGAACAAGAGTGATTTGTTAACAAATTCCTGCAGTATATCTTCAACTTCTTCGGTTTCCATATCCCAAAGAATACAGAGAACCTAAAAAATATTAACACAATAACAGAGAAAAGAATGAGAACTAAGTCATAATATGACTTATGTGAACACCATAAAAGGCTACCAACTGACTGACAAAAAAATGCATACTAACAAATATAGACATATTACAAATGCTAATCAATTTAGTAAGTCACCAATTCTTTCACACCAAACCACAGGACAGATACTACGAGTTATCCTGTCTTTTGCCTATTTGTGCTGATTTATGTTGATCATATCTTTTTTCTTAAAGGAGACAAATTTCACTTCACAGTTTTTAAACCTTCCATTTTAAACCTACTTAAAGAGCTATGTGCGGAATGCACATTAAACTTAAACATTATGAATACACTCAGTTATGATTTTTTTAGTTTCACTACTAACAATACAAGTCATTTTACAATAATGGACCAAATTTACCTAATCTAGCAGTTACTATTAAGTTACACACAGCACAAGTTACACATGACAATAGTAAATTTTATGAATTCTTTAAAGTTGTTGTTTGTATCTCACTAAAAATGACAAGATTTCTGCTGTTATTACCTTAGTAGGTACTTTAACATCTTTTGGGAGAATAGAGAGGTCTTTATAGTAGTCTTTGTAATTGTCATTTAACTGGTCAACACTTATGGACATTGCTTCATCAAGGGCTTCATAATCATAAGATGAAGATTTTCTTATTCTTTTAAACTGCTTATTCTGCAGCTGTCTGAGATAGTATTCCCAACGACTAGGGAAGTCTCGTAATAATGCACCTATCAAGGATATCACAAGAGGAGAACCTGAAGGAAAAGATTAAATCAGTTTTAGAGCTTTTCAAGGAATACAAGCTGATGGTTGACAGTCAGGTCATTGAGCAAATCAGGTAATTTTCCCAACACATTGATTAAATTCGTGAGGTGTAGAGGACAAACAAAATGTGTAATCCATGTAGACATCTGCAAACTTACAAAATTTAAGTGCAATTGTAGCACAGGAGGAAAACACACTGAAGAAAACTACTCAAAAATCAATATGGGACAATTCTATTTTGCTTAAAAACCCCCCAAAAACATCTGACAAGCATTTGAGTTTTACTTAAGGTATACAATATAAAAGGATGTTCCCTCCTCTATTTGTAAGTCTAAATATAGAAGTAAAAAAATACATTCAGTGGTAAATGATATGTTGAAGGGTGACCAGTATACCTTTGCATTCTCTTACAAGGGAGTTAGCTTGTTCTGGCAGTTCTGATATTTTCATATTCACAAATAGGGATAAAATCTCCAGTCCTTTCTCATGTGCTAGTCCACTCTCCACATGAACCTCAAATTTATTGCCTAGACACAGAAACATGGAAAAAAGTTAAAAGAATGTAAAAAATCCCATGGAAATTGAAGGTATTTTCCAAGTAAAATCTGGAGCAAAGGACCCGGTTCATGATTTTTTGCACAGTATTTTATAGGCTTAGCACTAAGAAGAGTATAAATTCTACTTATCAGAATCAGTTTGCATCAAAGAGACAAAAAAAAGACTATAATCTAATAATTACAAATGCATTATGGGCAGTCACTACTCAATAGTGTAGAGGTAATCAGTTTAACAGCATCATTGTCACAGAGGTTAATTTATCCTGTTGAGAATCACTGCACTCTTCAATGCAAACATTTAACTTCCAGGATAACATAACACTTATTTCACAAAGAACATAAAATCTTACAGAGCAGAATTCTAAAACTTTGCCGCAAGTTGATCAACAGAGATTCTACTGGATTCTTTTAAAAGTTCACAAGGACAAATTGTATACACACATACGCACAAAACCTGTGATGCAGAAGAGGAAACTGTTCCTTACCAGCCACAGCATCTGTTACGCTCCTGTCCCTGCTGGTGATAAGAACTTGACACTGATTATCGAACGCTTTTAGTACCCAGGAATCCCAAATGTCATCCAGGACCAAAAGAGATCTAGTGCAAGAAGATATATTGCAGATCTCATATCAACTACTAGTGCTAAAATAAAGTATTGCATTTTAGTAACGAAAGAACATTTTCAGAATTTACAATGCATCACTGCGCAATTTTTTTTTACATTAATACATAAAATATCTTCAGAGCATGTCCAGAGAAGGGTAATGAAGCTGGTAAAGGGCCTAAAAAAATAGGTCCTGTGAGGAGCGGCTGAAGGAACTGGGGTTGTTTAGTTTGGAGAAACAGAGGCTCAGGGGAAACCTTATTGCTCTCTATAACCACCTGAAAGGAGGTTTTAGTGAGATGGAGGTCGGCCTCTTCTCCTTGTCTCAAGTGGAAAGACAAGAGGAAATGGCCTTATATTGCACCAGGGGAGGTTCAGATCAGACATTAGAAAAAACATATTCACTGAAAGGGTGGTCAGGCATTGCAGTAAGTTGCCCAAGGAGGTGGTAGAGTTATTGTCTCCAAAAGTGTTCAAGAAGCGTCTGAATGCGGCACTCGGGAAAAAGGTTTAGGGGTCATTATAGTGGTGCTGGGTTGATGGTTTGATTAGATGATTTTGAAGGTCTCTCTCAACCTTGATGATTTTGTGATTAAACGCTGTACAAGAAGCTGAATGCAGGTATCTCAAAAAGTAAGTTTTTACCATTTATTATTTTATAGCTACAACTGAAGTGTGAACAATAATGTTTTGACAAGTATTTCCATTAACAGATGCCAGGAAAAATAGAAATATTTACTCTGTTTTTCAAGTCACTAGGCATCATAAATGAAGCAAAGAGTTGTACAGGACTACATAACAACTCTGCTTGACACAGGTTAGTGATAAGCTTTGTGGGAGAAAGCATTTCAGTTTCCTTTTGACTCAAGAGTTTTCAGTTTTGTTCTTGTATCTTTGGAAAGAACCTCTTGTGAAGGAATTGTCTTGGATGATGCGGCTATTTTTTAGAGAAACGACATTTTATAGTGACTACACATTCAAATCCTATGGCTGGCCACATTTGTAGGTTAATACATGGAATCTCCCCAAAATAATTTATAGTAGATTTCCCTACACATGCCTATATATGATAAAGAAGTTACTGAAAGCTGATTTTAAAAGGTTTTAGTTATTGAAACCTAATCTTACAAATTGTTTATACTTACTGCCTTTTTTTTCTGGAATTTTCTGCTACACTAGTTATTGGTTAAGTTGTCCAATTCCCACTGAAGCGTGCCGAGACTTCCGCATTTTTGTTCAGCTAAATGACGCTTATGCCATAAAAGCTTATAAATAAGGATCTGATCTTTCTTAGAGAAGTGCCTACACAGCACACCACATTTTGAAAGTTGCATTTAAGTCTTGGATATCCCTATCTCATGTTTATACAACTCCTCTATTAATACCCTTTTGATAAATCAGATGGTTTACAAGAATACCATCACAGCCATAAATGACTCATTTTGTGGCACTTTCACACTTGAAAATATGCTGGGTGGCATGAATTTCATGCTGGCCTGATTTTATGTTTTTAATTGCTGTGAACAGTTCAAAGTCCTCCCAATATTTTGGCACCAGTGATTTTCTCCTTCAACAACACCAACAAATCTTAAATCATAATTAGGATTATTTAAAAAAAATAAACAAAGAAAAACCAATGCAAACAAAAAAGAACACCCTAAGCCAACAAACACAAACCCCTGTAGTAATAATCACAGGAGATTAAATTCTGTAATTTCTTACTTTAAAGTATATCATCGTTTCAATTTCTTCATTTGACTAATACTTTAATCCCAAGAGACACACTGGATTCACAATGTGAATCCTTTGCCTAGTACGTTTTTCCCAAGAGACATCCTGGGTTGACAATTTGAATCCAGAAATAGTTAAAGTGACTTATTGTCACCGAAGAGAATTCCAGTGCAGAGCAAGCTCCCCCACGAGTGAAGCCTGGTTTCCAATACACTTGCACCTTATGAACCTCACTCCCCAGTACATCTCCCTCTCCTTCCTCCCATGCCCACTGTTATGTTGTGCACAAATTAAACATCCAAATTCTTCTGTATTCAGGAGTTTTGGTTTGTTTGTCAATAAACAAAAAATAACAATGGAAATGCGTCAATGGAGACAACCACTTCACATATTTCATGAAAAAGTGCTCTTTCAGCTGAAAGTGTAGTTTGAACTTTTCATATAAGATTTCCACAAGAAAAAAAAAAAAAAGGAAAAAAAAAAGAAAGAAAGATTTCTTGTGGAGGACCTGGCAATATTTTTCAAATCTTTTCTTTACAAGAAAAGACTTCTTTTATTTCTGTACAGAAATGCCAGTATTCTACCCTACGTCATCTATAAAGATCACAAGATTGGAATATTATTCCAAAGATATCTCACTGATGTGCAGGCTTGTTTAGTTTAGTACAGATTTTCCCAGAGACTAATGAAATCCTCAAAAGTAACAAAAACTGTTGCTCAAAGATGAAAAAAGCTGTGCAGTGACCAAGATACTGCTTCATTAAATCAAGTCACTTTCCCTAAAATTTGAAAGAAACTGCTTTCTCGGTGGTAAGTGATCACCATGAAAACTTGCTTTCACTTCAGTACCTCTAGGCCAAACACTTTTTAGGCAGACATCAGCTGTTCTGGAAAGGAAAAAATTTCTGCAGTGACACACCCCCTTTTTTTCTGCTGTATGATCCTCACATATCAGTAAAGCACTATATGCACACAATGAGAACAATGAAAGTTAGGCAATTCTTATTTCCAGTGGTTTGTTCCCAACTTTCATTATTCAACAACTAATACTTTTTCAAGCAAATATGACTCCTGCACAGTTGGTTAACATACTTTGTTAGCAGATGCCTTATTAGTTTAAGTTAGGAAATTGGTTAAAAAAAAAAACACATCACAGAGACATGTAACTACAACACAGACACTTTAGATTATTAAATTGAAGTTACTCTGCAAAGTTTTAAAACAATAGTGTTTGATTTTACTGACATCACCTGGGATACTTGCGTAACATCAGCAAACGAAGACGATCTTTAGCCTCCTCGATGTTAAGTGGTGACCTTTGTGAAAGAGTCGAGTCATGTTCTAACCTACTACAGAGATTCTGAAGTTTTATTAGGAGCCCTGCTTTGTCTTGTTTTCCAACAGAGATCCAGTGAACTCCTCCTGGAAAGTAATCTAACAAGAAAAGCAATATTAGTCATGCTATACATTTAACATCAGAAATATTTAATAGCATCTTACAACAGCAATCAAGAACTCAACATAATTTAAAGTATAAACCTGTAAAGTCTATTTCAAGCTATCCTTACAACTCTATTATTAACACCAAAGGATGATTCTACAAGATCACTATTGTTTATTTTTAAAGGAACAGACTCTGTAGGGCCAATTCCCACAGAAATTTCACACCATCACTGATGCTGTTGTCCCTCCTTTGTACATGTCTTCCTGCCTGTCCCCTGACTATCCTTTCTGTACCCATCTTTCTGCAAGTCTAACTTAGTATTTACATTTTTAACCCTGTATTAGTGCAGAAGTTCAGAGTTTGGGATGTAAAAATGATCCCAAAACAGTCACCAAGAAGACATCCAGTAGAGCCAGCTGCAGCAGAAGATGCTGTGGTATCTATCCCTACATCAGGCTTTTTTTAATGCCCGAGTCCTACTTGCTCCTCCTAGCGTTTCTAGGTAGGAAAAAATAAATAAAATAAGCAAAATACCATTGAATAGTTTCATTTATGATCTGCTTTAAGCTAAGGTGACACTACTGTAAGCATTCCACAAATGCTTGCCATTGTTAAAATCTATGCAAAAGTTAGAGCATAGTTTAAAAAAAACTCCCATAGCAAGGAGAAGAGTCTAAGGACTTTATCAGCAATGCCCAAAAGGAATATAACTAGATACATTATTTTTCATTAACAGAAATAATAATTTCAAGTTAATTAAGGATGCATCTACTGTCATAAACCAAAGCAGATTCTAAGGTGAAAAGCTATTCAAAACCTTTTTCCATAAATTAGTAAAATACTTAGTGGTCCCAGAACACTGAATGGTTATGAAACTTGCATGTTGCAAGCAAATATTCCAGAAGCAACTAAGGAATTTAGAAACCTGAATCACTTTCAAGATGGCATACGATATTGCAACGTATATGTCCAAAACATATACTTGCAGTAATTTTTATTAAAATATAGATATTTTTCTGGAAGTACCTTCCAAGAGCTGATGATCCCTTAAAGCTTCTGCTGTTAAAACAGTCTTCCCACAGCCTGCCATTCCATAAACTGTGACCCAGCCTGGATCATTTCCCAAGCAGCACAGCTTCTTTTTAATAGCATCTACCAGTTTCGGCCGAGTGACGAACACAACTGGTCTCTGTGGTACGCCTCCTTCGCAGAGAACTGTCTTCACTAAAGTTAGAAACAAGAAACACGAGAATAAAAAGTGAATTCTAAATGTGATGCCTCTTCAAACCCATCCAAACAACTCCTCACCCAAAATAACTAGTGGGCTCCCTCCCCATCTCATGTCCCATAAAAATGCTCTAAAAACTGCTGGGCTCACAACACCAAATACTGAAAAAATAGTGCTTTTCAGAAATAAATTACATAACAGGTAGCTAGCCCCCCACCTACAACAGTATTCCAATTTATAACCACATGAGGCAAGCTAGTTACATCAATCCCTAGAAGTTAAAAGATAATTAACAGCTCCAGTGGAAACTGTGGCCAACACAGGAGTTCAACATTACTATACCCAACAACCAAGTCACTTTCTCAGCCAGAAGTTACCACACCATGGCCACAGCAGAAAAAAAAGGATGCTGTGTAAGGCTTTCACTTGGCAGTTAACAACACAGCACTGTGATCTAAGCAAGACTTCCACTGATTTAAGCTGAGATAGTATAGCAGAAAAGAAAATGTATACTTTATCTGTCCACTTTGCGGCCATATGGAGTGGCATGTTACACTCATAAACTTTTATTACCTGAGTAAGATTTCCCTTAACTCCACATGCCTTTGACACTTAGTAAGTGTAGAGTGCCAGTAAAATATGGCAGGCAGAAGGCTCTTGCCATTAGAAGCTACAAATCTATTTCATGTCAATCAAAGATGATACCAATGACAAGGCATGCGAAAGTTATGAACTTAGGTAGGGTAACTAGAAAATCTAGTGGAAATAATTAGAACCTAATAATTAGATCAACTATTGAAATGCAGATTGAGAGATTACAGATTACTTTTCAAGATGAATATCAGAATTGTGGAGGCTACAATTTTTTACATTAGATTCAACTTCTTTAATATATACAAATATACAAATATAATATATACAAATATATACAAATGAGAGTCTTTCTCTCACAATAAAAATGTTACAAATCAGAGAAAACCACATGACCTTCAGGCTTCCTGTCTTTTAAAACAAACATTACTTAATGTGAACACTTTCAGGATGACCTACAAAGGCTGTAACTGTTGTAACTCTCCTGCCATATTAAATATATGAAATACAGACATACTGAGTACTACACATCAAAACAAGCGAATGCACCAACTGCCCCTTTTTCATTGGAATAGGTATTACAGAGAGTCACTTTCTAAGGAATAAAAAAGGCAACTTGTCTTAACATTCAAGCACAGGGATTGCTGTAGTTACACTGACCATATGAAGTCATTCCATCCATTGAACTCTTTCTGTTACCAGACGAGACAGCAGGGATGCCATCCTGAAGGAGCGCAGCAAGATCTCTGTACCCTTCATGGAGCAGTGCATTATAAAAGGATCTATATGAATTATTATCTTTTGTAAGAATAATGTTTATTAGCATGGCTGCTCGCTCCTTCTGTGTACTCTAGAAAAAAATCCAAACATTAAAAGATGTATTATACAAAACTAAGAGACCTTAGAAATCATTTGGTCTATCACTCTGCCGATTATAGATTATTTATAGTTAGAGAAATAGCCTTTACCTTGACCAAGCCTTTAACTCAACCTTATGAAGTGCAATAAAAACTGTGTGCTAGATTCATTTGATTAATCCAGGAATTGGATAGACAGAAATTATTATTTTTAAAAAGGATGGTAAAGCATGTGAGTACACTAGGAAGATAAAGAACAGTGAAAGATGACTCTACCTGCTGTTTCACTCTCTCTTCCTCCTGTAATGTTAGCACTTCGTCAGAAATCATACGGTCCATAATATAAGAAGTCTTGATGTCTTTTTCCAATGCTTGGCGATTCATAAGTAAATAATTTCTGCTCTTGACATCCATGTTTCTTCCGTGTGAAAAAGGGAGGGGGGAGAAGTCAAGTAAGAACAGGTATAAGTACAAGGACGTATAAGGAAAGAAGTTTTAAAATGGCTCAGCAATTTTGGTTTTAAAGTCAGAAAGAGTAGCAAAACAGCTGCATTAGTGGAAAATATGTACAGTACCTGATACATGCTGCTAATTCGGAAAATAAAAAGTCTGAGTCCCTTCCCTCATTTCTATGAATTTATGTTTATGAACACCTGCGGAGCTACAAAACCACAGACTTTGCAAGCTTCTCATATACTACAAACATGCTAAATGTCTCTATGAATAGATTTTCTCCCCACTCACTACATCTCTCAATTTTTTTAACTCCTTGGATCATGCAAGTGGGACAACAGGATGAGAAAGAGGACTGGTCTCATTACACAAGATAAACTAATCATTGTCTCCAAGTTCAAGAAGCGATACAAGCACACTTGAATCGTGACACACGATGGAAGATGGAGCGCCCAAACACTATCAATGACAGCACTATACCTTCGTCAATATCTGATACACAACTCTATAAACTTTCATTCTTCCTCTATGCCATAAAAAACCCCACGTCTGAAGACAACAGAGGGTGAAAACTATTGTCTATAACGTAAAGGTTTTCCAGGAACGATCAGCTGCCCCCGAGAGTGATCAAAACGATCTCTCCGATCACATTCCTGACAGAAAGCTCCGTAAGCAAGTTCAGACTCCTCCACGGAGCAACTACGCAGGTGCCGGCAGAAGCATTCACCTTTTCCGATTGCTCCCTCCTCCAGGAGCTGGGTAGAACATCTGCCTTTGGATAAGCCCGTGCTGGAGCGCCTCTTCCGCCCTACCGACAGAATTTCCTACTTTCACTGAGAATTACGCGATCAGAAACGCCTTCCCCCCACCTTTATCCCCACCGCACCGCTGAGGTAACGGGGACGCGAAAGCTCCCCAGCCGAAAAACGTCCAGGTTAAACAAACAAACAAGCAAGGAAACGAACAACAAACAAAACCCAAACAAACAAATAAAATAATAATAATACCAACAAGAACAATAATGAAGCCACATGTGAAGCGAATACAAAAGAAACCGCCGCACAAACACCCAAAACAAAGGGTTAGCTCCCAGCCGAGCCGCCGTTATCAGCCGCCCGGAGGAGGAAACTGAAAGCGGAGCGCTCAGACCGCCCGCCCGCCGCCGCCGTCCCCCACCCCGCCCAGGCAAACCCTTCCCGGTCTGGCCTGGCCCGGTCCCCGTCCCTCCCTCTCCGCCACGCCGCTCACCTGGTGGGCAGCGCGGTGGGCAGCAAGC
>VZRE01000474.1:41888-64342 GCA_013396775.1 Cephalopterus ornatus
GTCGGTCACGGTCGGTGTCCCGCACCCACCGCGGGCAGGGCTGGGGCGGCCGGGGCCGAGGGAAGGAGGGGAGGCGAGGCCCGGCAGGGTCTCTGGGAAGCTGCGGTCCGCCCCTCTGCACCGCTCTGCGATCTGAAGCCGTCCTTTTAAAGCAGGACTTTTTTCTGTATTAAACTATTTCCCTAACTACCATTCAGATCTCTTTTTTTTTTTTTTAAAAAACTTCGTAATGCTCTGAATCCCAAAGGTGTCTTAAAAGTTACAAAATAGCGGTTTTCTGGTTTTGGGGGGTTTTTTGGGGGTATTTTGAGATTAAGAGGTGTTTTTTTCCTACGTACTTCAAACTCAGGGAATGCTGCCCTTTACTGTGATTCAAACAGCTCTAAGCTACTTGCTCTTATGGCAGATTAGATTTTAAACAATATTTTTTACGATTGTATGTGACTATGCAAGTGTCTTTAAATATTTATATTTTGATATGTGACTAAGCGGCAATACTGCAAAGTGATCCAAAAAGCAGCACAAGTTTTGTCTCAAATTGTGCTAAACCAAATCCACCAAGGCTCAAGTCTATTTTGAGCAGTACTGGGGAAGATTTTAGGCTTAAAAATTCCACTCTGTACTTCCACTCGGTTGGTAAAATATGAGGCTGATGATTACCTGTTTCTATTCAGACCTTAATTTTATTAAGAACAAGTTACAGCTTTTCTTTGATCTAAATGCATAATTTCATTAATCTTCTGAATTTTTCTATTACTGACCTGTTATTAACTGATCTTTATGATTTTACAGATGATGTGAAATCATTACAATAGAACTATTTCTAAATTAAAGCTTAACTTGCAAGTTCATTTTTTAAAATTAAAAAAAATAACTTTTCCCTTTTAATGTGGTGTAGGTAATAATTATTTTTTTAAAAAATCTACAAGTAAAATACAAGTCCATTAGTGAAATTGCTGACAATCCCGTACAGGCATCAATTACAAAAAGAATTGTGCTTTTAGTCCTAGTGATTTTAAATATACCTTTAAAATTACTTATTCTACAGATGAAATACTTCTGGAAAGGTGAAATTAGCTAAAGCTTGAAAAGTCAGTTTGGTTTTAAAAAATATGAAAGCTGGGCTCTATTCTATAGAAGGCAAAATGAAAGTCTTGTGATGTTTTACAAAAGTGCACATAACTAATAAAAACAGTAAACACTGAAGGAAATATTTTCAGGGGTGTATTTGTGTACTTTAAGGGTGAAAGTTTATGTCTGAGGATAATTAGAAGTTAAGTAGTCCTTTTTGGGGTTGTTTTTTATCCTAGCTCTCTCTTTTGCTTCTGCTTTTTAAAACCAGAAAATGTCTGAAGTTAAGCAAAGGAAAAAAGGTATTTCTTCATCTAAGACCAATGAAGGTTCACAAAATGTTGAGAAGCACAGTAGTTATGGGAAGCTGGCAAATCCCAGGACCAGCAATAATCAGAGTTCCTTTTGGATGGACTCACGGACAAGCTTGACCATAATTTCCCTTGCTGTTTGCCTGGTGGTAACCTGGTAGGTAACCCTCCCTCTAAAGTGTGTTTTAATATTTTCTTTCGTATTCTATACGGTATTCATTCACAGGCTGTATGATTTATATTTGAATGCCATGCTTGGGTTAAGTGACTACATAAACTTGTTAAAGCCAGAAGGATCGAGAGAAGAATAGCAGTATTCACAGGCATGGAAACATTGGTGCACAGTAAGTTATTACAGAAGCTCGATTTGTTATATAATGTTGGAAGTTTAAAAGATGCCTTGCTCATGAATTTTAAGTACCTGCTTTGGAGACTACATCTAACTGTGAAGAGCAGCTTAATCTGCTGGTAAGTACAACAAGGCTCATTTGGTAGGTCATAAATAGACAGTAGAAATGAAACAGTTTTCTGTAAATAAATTGCTCAGCAGTGTGGTAAATTGTTCCTCCAGTGAGTCTTCAAGTAAAGGTGAAATACCTTTGTTAAAGATGTTATGGAATATCTTAGCAGCATCAGTACCTTAGTTCCATCAGAAACTGAGCTTTATGCACAAATGATATGATGAAATTCACAGAAATCTAGTGCAAGAAATTAGTTCAAGTTATTCACTCTAGACATCAATCTGAAAATTAAGATAAAATTTTTTCTTATTTTAATGTCACCTAGACTTCATTATCTAAATTTTTGTGAAACAGAACAACATAGAATAAAATTATTACTTATGCTTCTGCTTACTGTTTTATATATGTTTATGTCTTTTTTGCATATATCTACCTATAGCTTTTATTCCCTAACCTAATCTTACAGAACATTGTATGTATTCTGAAACTTCTAATTATAAATAATAATTAATTTACCAGAAATTATAAATTTATGAAAGCACAAGCATTTGAAGTAAGCTCTATTGTTCTAGATAAAATTGTTCGTACTGCAGAGAGGACCCTTGCATAGTCTTCAAAAGACCTTGTTTGGGGATTAATAAGCATCCAGCAAAATTCAGGGGGTTTTGCTTGGTTGTCTCATTACCTTTTTAATTAGACAAAGTTCAGAAAGCATCCAAGTTCACAGTAAATGAATCTAGAATATGTATAAAGTACAGGATTGAGATCTGCACTGCCTGTTCAAAGCTGGCATCATCATTACAGTAGCTATACAAGCTTTGCCACCATGTGTTCTTGGGTCATTACAATTAAACGTTAACCAGCCTTCCTAAATCCAGGGACTTCTATGCATGCTTTTGTGATGCTTTGTAAGAAAAACCAAATTTTTGTGTGTGTGGTTTATTTCCACCAGTTAAAAAATACTTCATCAATAAAATATATAGTGAGGCAATATATCATGAGCATGTAACAGTCTTCTTGTGCCAGCACTCTGACTGGACATTTTTTCTGTTTGAATGGCAATACAGTGTAAAAAATTAAGTAAAAATGAAGACATCCGTGGATGTTTCCTTGTTTTCCTGCCTCTTTTGGAAGATAACTCCAGTATCTAGACAGATCAACTTCATTAAATCTCGATTTATTTTTTCTTCTCTTACGTATTGATCTAGTAAATTCTGTCAATAGAAATCCCTCCAGTAACAAATTGCTGTGAATCAGGTCCTGGAACACTTAATATATGCTAATTATGTAGTTATGTTTTCTGTTTATTTACTTGCAATTTGCAGGTTTCTGTTTCAGCAGTCAGTTCAATTTACTGATATGGAAAGAAAGTACAATTTCTTACGGCAAGAAGCTGAAAAAATCCTGGATGTGGAAAATAAAGTAAACTTAATTTCTGAAAAGGTAATAGTCATTAACATCTTAATTGGAAAATCTCTGGTGAACATTTACCATAATTTTACCTTGTTGTTAATTTTTCTGACTGTTTTAAAATAAATTTTCATAATGTGTTCTACTTGCCTGTGAATAGGCCTTTAGAGAATATTTCATGTGACAAAACATGTCAATCCATGCCATTGTTCAAGTATGTAGATGTCGTGGTTGTATCTCAGTATTATTTTTTAAACTATTTTTAAGAACTTACATGGATACACATACTTCATTCTACCAGTACTTTTTTTGTGTATAATTCTAACATATTTTGATTTGAAGAAAATTTACAGGCATTTTTGTGTAGTACATCTGTTCTAATAACATGAAAACATAATGAAATGAAAGATAAGAAAATAAAACAGCTATGAAAAAAATATTATGATGTGTGACATTATCAAGTAGAAAACTTGGGCTGACTGCTAAATTATCCCCAATACCTTAGAGATAATGATGGGAGCAGTTATTTTGTTTTAGCACTGATCTAAGAATGATGTCACTTATACATGATGTAATTTGGATATTTATATGCTACACTTAAGATTGCAAAATGTTGCGTGGCATTTTCTGTATTCTACATGCAAAAAACAAACATGGAAACAAGGGATTGACAACAAAGAAAATGGCATATATTCTATAGAAATGCAACAGTAGGCATACCTTTTTACTATGAGCTTTTCATGCTAGGTTAATTCAACAATATTTTAAAGATGTAATATGAAAAAAATCATATGGAAGCTTTGTAACGAGTACAGGGGCGTTTAAGGGACTTTATTCCCTCTTAAATAAATGGAAATGGGTTTTTATTCTTACTTTTGTTAAGTAGACACAGACATTGTTTTGTGTTATAAATGCAGCTTGAATCTTCTGAAAGTGTCCTGCAAGAAGCTGCTTCATCCATCTCTGTGATGACTGAGTTTGAGCAGGAAATATCTTCTCTTCATAACATCATAAATGATATTCAGAACAATGATCAGAATCTTTCTCTAAAGATGCAGAGCATTAGTAAGAAGTTCCAAAATGTTACAAATTTCTGGAGAAGAAGCTTGGATGAAATGAATACAAACACTAGTGGTTTAAAATCTGAAGCAAAGTTCATACATGCAGAAGTTACTTCCCAAATTAATGAAGTCGACCAAAGAATTAAATCCCTTTCAGAAAGAGTAAAAGATTTGGAAGACAGTACAACCAGAAATATTAAAACAGTAAAAAAGCAAGAAGATGATGAATTCTCTAGAGTTGAGCACAAGTTGGACCTGCATGCAAAGGCAGTTGAAAAGCTAGAAGAAGAACAGGATAGTCTGGTAGCCAAGGACACAGACCTGAATCAGAAACTAGCAAACTATGAACCTAAAATTGAGGAGTGCAAGAGCCATTTGCCAACAATTGAAAATGCTATTCACTCTATTCTTAGATTGTCGAGTGAATTGCTAGGTATGGAGAAAAAGATACAGGACTTGACAACACAGCTGTACACTGTGGAAAATGATATGTTGAAAACGGTTTCTGATACAATGGTGATGCGGAAGGTTCTCGAAGGCATGCAGTACAATGGCAGCTTGTTGAGAGTGCAACATGAAATAGCGGCTTCAGAAACAGTAGTGCCTGACATAGCAGTATCTTCAAAAGCAAAAGGAGTAGCTTTAGAAAGCTATAACTTAGAAGATGACCAGAATGGGGATAAGTGAATTTGGACTTAGGTTTTTCATTGATGAAAAAGCACTTTATTATAAATAATGTGATTTCAGTGTATGTTAAGGATAGCTGAAATACTGCCATTAATTTAAATAGACATTGGATTAGCCTGAAAGGCAATCTTATAATAAAGAGGCTAGAGAGCAAGCCATACTGCATTGAAAAATTAATTTTCTTAAATTAAGGGTTATTTTCAGCTTATTTATTAAAAGATCCTTTTCATTTAAGGAATTTGAAGCAAAGTGTTTAGATTTAAGGAAAAAACAGTAATATTTTTAGTTCATACTTAGTTTTCACTACTTAAGTTTCTTTTGTTATTACTTTTTGTGTTATTTTCCATGGACTTGTAACACAATTAACACAATTAATCACTTATTTCTCAGTAGAGATACATGTACCTTCTTATAATATATTGTATACCATAATGGTTTTGTGCCTATGGTGCAAGCTTCTCAATGTTAAGAATTGCTACTGGGATCTACATATTTTATTATGTGCAGGAAAGCACTGAGTACATTTTTAACATCATTACAGAAAACTCTAGTGAAGAACCCCCTACTGAGAACCCCCTACGTTGTCTTGTATTTATAAGCAGCTGGTATTTACATGGCAGCTGGTGTTATCATTTATTTCCTTGACCCCATGCAAATAGCCTCCTTAGACCTCATTTCCAGCCTTTTCAAATGTCCTAAAGTCACTGCCATTGCTTTGTTCTGCCATTGAAGTCACTGAGCTTGTATTAACAGATATTCCTGTTAGATTCTTCTTCCATCATTTAATTTACAAGTTGGGTGTGATCAGTCACTGTATTAGTTTGGGGGTTGTTTGGTTTGGTGCTGTTAGAAACAAATTTTAACCTTTTCCTCTGTAGAATGTTCTCTGTTAGGTATTACATTATATGTCCGGTATTACTTTGCATTTCAAAGGGAAAAAAAATGAACAGTGCCACTGACATTGTTTCCCAAAGTTTTCTGAACCAAGAGCTGCAAAAGTAATTAATGAAATCCATGGAATTATATACTTGGGGTCAGGAAATGTCCAGTTTATCCACAGATCTACTTACACATGATGTAGTATTACCTAATGGGTCTGACAGTTGTTCATTGAAATTTGGATCTCAGGGACAACATAATTTTTTTGTCTACAGACAAACTGATAATTTGGTATTTCTGAATTCAGGAAAGTCGTTTGCTTAGTAGAGACAGTGTGAAGCCACAATATTTATGACTTAATCAGACTTAAGTTAAATTATTCTGGTTTTGTACATTCATTTCTCCAGAACTCTACTGAAATCTTCTCTAAACAGGTAAAAGTGCCCATTCAAGAGACTATGAAACCAGCATTTCTCAATGTTATAAAGGTGTATCAGTTTCATTTATTTATTGCTTATGTATAAATTTGTGTCTGTTTACAGTCATATTCAAAATAAAAATATATTGTAGTGAATTACCCTGTACATAAATCTAATTCAAAATAAACTGCTCCTTTGGTTTAAACACTTTAGTATTCTATGTCCCATTAAGAAAAATTATTCTGTAAAGAAATGTTTTTTAAATACTTTTCTGAAGTGTGTTCCAGTTACAGTGTTTCTACTTCATATCTTTTTGAGAAGGGTGGCTAGATTATCAACCTCAACATTATTGAAAGCTGAATGTACAGGAATTTGAACAGGAAATCCTTATCCTTAGAGGGCATTAGCTAGGTAACAAGCTCAACTTTCCATAATTTTGGTCTTTGCCTTTGAGCAGACAGTTCTGAGCTAGTGAGAAATGACCAACACTATTGAAGAGCTAAAAGTATTTGTTTCTTCGGTGGTATTTTTACTGCTAGTGTCCAGAAAAGGATTAGTATGAAACTAATTATAGCCTCTTAGAAATGTGTTTCAGCTTGTCCATTTGGTGGTTTTTTTTCTCTCTGAGTTCTACCCTGACTTTTTGGGGATTGAACAGGATAGTATCTTCCTCTCAAATTCGAAAACCAAGAAGCAGTCATTTAAAAAAAAAAAAAACATGAACTAGCAAATCCAGGCAAAAATCCAACAATAGCATGAGTGTTCCCTCATTAAAATAGCTTTTAGGGAGACTCACTACAAAAATTCCTATAAATGAAAGAATATTGCATTTGATGACTTGTGTTTTCAGAGGTCACATGGGAAAGTCATATAGCACCTTCCTGTAATTTTTTGTTGTGATAGAAAAAGTACTAATATTTTTTATGTATACTGCCAGGAAAAAAAATTTTGGTTGTGTTGCAACAGAAGTTGATTTCCTAGAGGCAGGATTTGCACTCACTTTGAATATCAGAATAGTAAGATACTTCATTAGAGTATAGCTTGAATTACGATGTGAGTTGTTAAGCTAGATATATTTTTGTGTCCTTCTAGTGTGAAAAGACTTGGAACTTAATGGAACAGCTGGAAGATCTTGAAGCAATTTCTCACATTAAACATCTGCAGGAAGATATTTATACAATGAAAACATGGTCTAGCAGCGTAATTAGGAAACAGGAAGAACTGCAGAAGAATTTAACAAGCCTTTATCATGCAGTTTCAAGCATCGAACAGAATGCAGCTTCTGTAGCAAAAAACATAACATTGACAATCGTGACAGTAAAAACTGACATAAGGCGCATTTCAGGCCTAGTCTCAGAAATGACTGCACTGACAGATTCTTTGCAAGCACTAGAAGATAAAGTAGAAAAAGGTGAAAAGACGACAGTAAAAAATATAGGTGACCTTCTTACCAGTAGCATCGACCGAAGTACAAAAATACAAAGCTTGGCATCCAGTAATGCAAGAAAAATCGAGCAAATGAAGACGGCATTGTCTGAGTTAAGGAGTGATTTTAACAAGCATTCAGATAGACTTCTGAATCTTGAAGGTGACAGAGCAAAAGTTCTGAAGACGGTTACATTTGCAAATGATTTAAAACCCAAGATGTACAAAGTTAAAAAGGAGATTGCTGTCTTGGAGCCATTAATAAATGATCTAACACTGAGAATAGGAAGATTAGTGGAGGAGGTATTACAACGGGAGAAAGAAATTGCTTTACTGAATGAGAAATTGGCCAATCTAACCAGAGTTCAAACCGAGATCAAGGATGTGAAAGATGAAATAACCAAGATCTCAGACATGAACTGATGACTGAAAGGCCACTGCCTAAAGAATAGTGTTTGAGGACTTGTTAACTCCATCACATGTAGTACAAAGAAGACAGATAATATTTAAAGGCTTCATTTAGAAGCACACTGAAACTTGAGGTTTGTCCTATTCCTTTGAAAAGGACAGGAAAAGTCATACTGATTTCATGGGAGAAGTTATAATGTGAGCAAGAACCATGTCTCTCTGCATGTATTTGTCTTTCTGAAGAATGACAATTGCTACATTTAATAAATTGCTTGTTTTGTAAAATAAAACACTGTTAAAAAACAAAATTATGTTCTTAGCTTCAGAGTTTGCTTTCATGAAGAAAGCAGGACACAAGACTGAGATCTTCAGTTTTTCTCTCCTGCTCCAAAGGAGGAAATAAAATTGTGGCTTCCAGTGAAACAAGAGTTAGTCAAACAGCAATAGCTATTCAGTCTGATTTTTGTAAACTAAAGTGGAGAGGCAGAACTGAACAACCAGCAGAGTGCTCTCTACACAAGTGATGTGGAAAATACACTCCAGCTGCACAGTTAATCAGAGCAGTCTTGACACAACAGAGGTCTGTCTGCATGAAAAGAGCACTCTCTCCTTGGAACATCAACCAGAAAATAAGCCAGGATAAACAACTCTGGATTTCACTTTCAACCCCCAAATGAATAACCTCCAAATTCTAGAACACATCTATCAGGGAAAAGCAGACAGCCCTGTGCATGGTCTCTGTGGCAAGTTCAGCTTGCAAAAAATGTTACAGGACCATTAATTTCCCTTTCCCTTTAGATGTATGCAGACCACCCACCCTTCCTTCCCAGGAAGTGCAGGTCTAAAGCATTATGATCCTTTCAGAAACCTTTCCTGCTGCAAGCAAGAGAAAAAAATTCAGTCATAAAGATTACTTGGAAAAAATATTACAAAAAAAATCTTGATCTAAAGTTGGCACACCCACATTTTGTCCTGATATGTAAGGAGGGCAGTCATTCTCCTATAATCTGCACAGATATTACAAATCTCCATTTGCCCTTCAATCACACAACTACACTGTACCAAAAAAATTAAAAAGCAGTTTTGCAATTACACTGCTCTAAGGACAGAGGCAAAGCTCCTTCTACTACAGTAGAAATGGTGAGGTAGTGAGGTATTTTTGAAAAATCTGAAGCAGACTGCTGAACTCACCTTATTTTAGTACTGTCAATGGTGGGGAGAATTATCAGCTCAGGAAAACTACAACCCCTTACTTAGTTCATTTCTAGGGTCACTCAAAGATAACTCTCTCCAATTTTACCAAGTGATTGAGAGATTCAGATAATGAAAATTACAGCTATGGTACTTAAAACAGATCATCCCATGGAGCCCAACCTGTAGTGACGCTCAGGAGATCTTTGCTTTTAATTTAGGTTGTAGGTACAAAACTGGTCAATTAGTATTCTTGTCAGCAACTTGCAAGGAAAAAACTATCCCAAAAGCCAGCAACAGCATTAAGTAATTAACAATGAAAAATTACACGAGCAAAATAACCCCAAAACATTAAAATCTGCTTTTAGACACCAGAACACCTGCTCAGCCAAGAATTTCCTGCTAGCAACATCTTTCTCCTCATCACTTGGAGTTACAAAAATTGTATTCTGTAACAAAGCCACATGGCTACTAAGCTCATCTCCCCAAGGTAGTCGTATTTGCTATAAAAAAGCAGGATGTTTATTGTTTTCACTGTGAACTACATAATTTCTATATAGAAATGTAAATTAATTACAACTATTTGTATTATTACAGCCCATTTTAAAATGATATGCAACAAACATTTCAGCAAGTATCAGCACATTTGATCTGTAGTACAACCTGATACAAACACTGTGTGCGAATGGAGTTATTCCAAATTTATGTAACTATACGCTTTAAACCAGAAAGCTCATCTCAGCTCCAATACCAGCAAGAAAGGATGTTTTCTCCTTCATAAAATATACACAAGCAGCATATAC
Source organism: Cephalopterus ornatus (assembly GCA_013396775.1). Classification (NCBI taxonomy): domain Eukaryota; kingdom Metazoa; phylum Chordata; class Aves; order Passeriformes; family Cotingidae; genus Cephalopterus; species Cephalopterus ornatus. Next base: position 52,015 of record VZRE01000474.1, read on the forward strand.
ACAATCCATGTTTTACAAAGCACTTTGGAGTTTACTGATGAGTCTGGAGTTATATAAGTCCAAAATGGAGTGCTCCTTTTTGATACAGGACTTGCCCTGCAATGGAAGAGCGAGTCCATCAAAAGCACCGCTGCTCCCATGCCCCAGCTTCCCACCCTTCAGAAAACGTACCAGGCATTACGCACAAAGCAGTTATCAATGACAAAGTTGACCTTTTAAATGCATTTTAATACTACATTTTTCCCACTGAAGCTAATTTAAAATACCAGCAGGTGACCCTTTAAGAAACAGCATTTTATATGTCAAAAGCCCTTTCCGAACAAGCACCTGAACAAGCCTATGGCTGAATGTCAATGAAGCCAGCACCTGCAAGGCAATTCTCTCCCCCTCTTGGGTTTTCCACTGAAAGACAACACTGCAATGAGCACTAAGTATATTTTCCCTTTCTCAGTTACAGAAGAGGAACTGCTGGCCACTCCTTGTAGTCACAGATCTACCTTGATAAATCTGAGCATCTTTAAAAGGCTGGTTTCAGGTTACCCTCGAGCAATGAGAAAACGGACTTAAGATTCTTCTATTACTGCGCAAAACAACCGTGCAACGTTGACCCTATTCTAGGGAAAAATTGTGCGATTTTGCTCAACATACAGAATGACGAGAAGCAGTCTTGTGACATTTAGCTCAGCATTGGACTGCTTGACACTCAGGCTACCTCACTGCACGAGCCAAGCTTGTCTCACTCTTCTGCCAGCCTTAAAATTTGACAGAAGTGCTTCACTTCCCCTAGAATTAGAAGGAACTTCAGATGTTTTACAGCAAAGAAATATTTACTGAGTTAAAACACACTTTTAAAGAAACTGATATTCAGTACACAAAAGTGATGCTGGTTTTTTTCTAAAAAGTTGCACCACACACACACAAGTTAACTTCAAAAGCTGATTTAACACCTATGGTCTTGATAAAAGATCAAGTCATACTAAAGGCTCTTCTCCAGGAAAGCTCTTAGAAGCATTTAATGACTCATTCAATAAATTCAAAGCTTCCCACTCTCTAATGGGGAAACAAGATTTGCATACTTTTATCATTAAACAATTTTAATTCAACACCAAAGTACTTGCACAAGTGTTTTGTTTAGACTAGGGTATTTGACTTTGCTGTGTAACGCAGTTAAGATACCAGCCACTCTAAGAGTGCCTTTACTGCTGTCCTGGTGACAGTGAAAGGGGGAAGTTTTAGATTTTATTCCCCATTCCGAAAGGCAGCAATTCAAAATAAGGCCCAGCTTTCTTGTTCAGCATAATCATCAAAATCTTGGAAGTTGGAGGGTTTTCCTAGGGGGTAAGAAGCTTGATGCTATGCAAAATAATAAGAGGAACATTAAGACTACAGCAAGAGGCAGCAGTCAGTATATTTATGCTATTCCAATGGCACCTGTCTTAATTGTCCTTTTGGCTCTGAAGGAACCAAATAAAGAGGAAGGAACAGTAAAACATACTGAGTGCCAAGGTTAAGTTCAGTATCATCAGCTCACATGCTGTAAGGCAGCATATCCAGTTTTGCACAAAAGAAATTTCAGCTCCAGCTCTACTATGTGAACAAAGTAGTACTGGAGAGGGTGAAGTGATTGTCAACTGTGGGTTACTGAACAAGTGAAATGCAGAAGGCAGCATTATCATCCTTCAGTAAGACTACATGGTTGTCTCCTCTTGCATGCCTAGGATCCTAGATTTCTTCACATCAGCGTCCAAAAAAAGAAGAATTTGGCATGACTCCTTGCCCTGCAGAAGTACATAGTTCAACCAAAACTCAGCATTCAACTAATTCAGAAAAAAAAAAAGAGTTATATAAAAAGCTACCAAGATAGCAAATTTAGGGAAAAGCTGGCAAGTTTTTCCAACTCTCAAATAAAAGACAAGCCATTTTTATCTTACTGGAAAGCTGAATTAAGCTTTTAGTAGTCAGATATATTTGAAAAATCTTTATTAACATCAGCATTTTTTTAGTTAAAGAGGTAGCAACTACCATTAATTCCACAGGACAACCAGAAGGACCAAGTTCTTTGGTGTGGTTCAAAGCCAAGAGAAGCAAAACTCAGTCAAGTAAGCGTAAGTTAGTTAAGTTGGGATGACCATCCCAAGGTAGAAACAGCTTTAGGATGCATAAGGTTCTTTTTATCTCTGTGGGGAACACCAGTATTATGACCAGGATGCCCTATCAGACTGCAGTCTCAGCCACTCCTATTCTACAGTAACAGCTTATTATAGGCAAATGATCAGTGGACTCAAAGTGCACAAGACTGCAGTTCGTTTCTGCAGTTCTACCAGGACATCTTTTGGCACTTCTCTGGAAACAGTAAAAGCCTAGTTTTGTTACAGGTGGAAGAGTAACGCTTTTCTGATTCCTTATGTGCGAAACAGATTAATTTTTTTAACTTTTTTTGGGGGGGAGAGGAAAGCGGGGAGAGTATTTGACATATTTGCTGCTATGAAATGAAGCTTACATAAGCAGTAGTGAACAGACACTAAGCACTCTGTTTCTCATTTATTTCAGGCAATGACAGTGGTAGAATTTAAGCCCTCATGTGAGATGAGGGCACAGCCAATAATGACATCATATAGAGTTTGTTTTCTACATAGTCAAATATATAAAAGTTTCATGAAACTCATCACTGAGACAGCCAGCAGTCAGTCCATGAGCTGTCTATTCAGTTAGACCAAGCTTCTTCTTCAGAGATTCTGGCATTTCAGGTGGAGGTGGGCGAGGAAGTCTGAAATAAACCTTGACAGAATCGTAGATGAACCACTGTAGTGCAGTCAGGGTACCAATCATAATGATACGAGCAAAGAGACCTTTCCATACACCTGCAGAGTGAAACATTACGCGTGAGTAGCATAAAATGACAGGAAAAATAGAAATCCTCCCCAAAACACCACAAACGCTTGATCCAAAATACATGAAAGTAAGGATGTACCTTTGAATCCAAGCCTCACAAGAACCTGTGAAGCAGAGCTGCCCTTTTCTTTGTTCAACACAGACACCACGGAGTCAGCAGGATGGGAAACAATTGCACAGAACACACCAGCTGAAAGAATAATTTCACATTAGTTCTGTGGTGTTTTATCTGTACCATTACTGTGTACACTAACTACAACCAGCTGAAATCACATCTGCTAATGAACTGTACAGACATTATGTTCTGGTATCCTAAAAGGACTTTTATGAAGATCTACAGGTCTCATGAGGAGCAGCTGAGGGAGCTGGGATTTAGCCTGAAGAAAAGGAGGATCAGAAGGGTCCTCTACAACCAACTGAAAGGAGGTTGTAACTAGGTGGGTGTTGATCTCTTCTCCCAAGTAACAAGCAACAGGACAAGAGGAAACAGCCTCAGGTTGCACCAGGGGACGTTTTGACGGAATATTAGGAAAAAACTCTTCACCAAAAGTGTCGTCAAACACTGGAACAGGCTGCCAAAGGAAGTGTTAGAGGTACCGTCCCTGGATGTATCCGTGGAGGTACTTGAAAAGTGCAGATGTGGCACTCGGGGACATGGTTCACTAGTGGAGTTGGCAGTGCTGGAGTAATGGTTGGTCTCAATGATCTTAAAGGTCTTTTACAACTTAAATGATCCTACGATTCTATGATAACATGATGTGAATAGAAAATACCTCAGTTCTGTTATAGCAGTAACTCTTTTGCTAAAAAAATCCTTCTGCATCTTTGGATATTGAAAAGCTTCATTCCATCCAAATCTCTCTTACCTTCCTTTAACCTTCCTGACACTAATGAAGATGCAAGTTTTTCACTTAAATCAGCTGCAGTTTCTAAACCTGGGCATTGACACTGGTAATATACAGGAACAATTAAGAGTATTGTCCTATTACAGACCCATTTTTCACTAACAGACTGAATATAATTTTTTCCCCTGCACATATTAAAGTTCCAAGTAATTTCTCCCATGCTAGTGACACTTATTTCATAGTCTGAGAAGGGACAGGACTCTAGAGTTGCAGTAGTCCGTTAACAAAGTGTAGGACTTAAAGATTCCTTACCAATATAGCCTGCAACAAATGTGACTACCAGCTGTTCTCCTTTTGTACATTCGCTTCGTGGCTTGGGAACGACATACTTGTAGAGAGCTTCTACAGTACGTTCAAAGCAGGCAAATTTCATCATTGTGTATGGAATCTGTCTCATCCATAGTGGAGCAACACCTTTATAGAAACTTAATCAGAAAAGAGACAAACTCAGATTCGTTTTCTTCAGTATTTAAGGTATATTTCCAACTTGAAGTAAATTAGCTTATTGTTGTTATCACAAATAAAGCTTCTAAATACTCATATTGTAAGGCTGTCAATACCTACAGAACAGAAATTTAAGTTGTATTAATTCCTGAGTACTACCTTAAAATAGCAACACAAATTAGACTTTTCCTGATCCCCAGGCTGCACAGCAGTTTCTGTAGTCACTTTTCAGATTACAGTGCACTGCAGAAATGTAGTACTGATACTACCAGTGCAGTAAGGCTAATGTCCGCATACCAGCCAAGTCCTGATAGTGAGAAATGGCCTGTATATGCACAGCCAATTCTATCAGAACAGAAAGCTAACATGCAGTTATCTTACTCTCACATGCCAATGACTCAAGCATCTTTGACTGTACAACCAGAAAGTTGCTGAATATCTCTGACTGGAACTGCTAGAAACTGAAGTTATCCAGCAGAACTCAGCACAAAGATACTCACAAAGATGGATCTAAGGAGCATGTGGAATTAACAGCCAGTTCAGCACAGATTCCCTTAAGTATGTTGTTATCTTAAAATACAAGGACCAAAAAGTATTATAAGCTAAAGCCAGAATTAGTTAAAGCAACAGTTCTTAAGTAAAAACATTCAACATCAAGAACCTGAATAAAAATTAAAACTGAGAGATACTTACGCCCAGATGCCTTCTTCTCCAAACATTTTAGGTAAAGCCTGACGCAGAGTGTTCGCATATCCAGGCTGTGTCTGAATACGAACTTTAGCAGCTTCCATTGGAGCCAGAGCAATGTCAGCAAAAAACTCTGCACTGGCAGATGCAGCTAAATACAGAGAAGTACGCCACAAATAGGCATTTTCCTGAAGTGAATGAGAACACACATTTTTATTAATGAATCATGCTTTTGTGATTACTCCACATTACTATTATGCTGCAGATATATAGCCTTACAAAAACTATTTAAAGCTTACCTCTCCCAGCATGTTGCCATATAGGATTTTGAAAACTTCATAGAAACCAAATTTACAAAGACCTTGCAGGGAATATCCAATAAAGGTTGGAGCCCATCCCTTAGCCAAGCCACGAACGCCATCTTCATTGATTGTCACTGAAAATCCATTGAAGATGCTCTTGTATTTTTGTGGATCAACCTAAAGAGAATAGGCAGTTAAATACTTTATAAAGCTTACTATTTTCCTTCTCACACCCCCATCTAAAATTCAAAAGTTTTACATTCCTCAGACAGCTGGCTTCCTAAAATTTCCTGGACAGATGATGTACTCACCATAAGGTTACACTTTACTTGCTGGTCGCAAACCCTGACTTAAAATTTTAACAGCCAGTATGTTCCTCAATACTCAGGAATCACCAAATTGTCTGAATTTTGTTTTCCATTTATTCTCCAAATCAACAATAGCACTATAACTAACAGATTTACTGAAATCACTATTCTAACACTGTCAGAGGCACACTGGTGCATCTATGCATAAATTAGATTCTTTAAAAATTTGATAGCTCCTGTCAGCAATCTCACCCACTCTACATGTCACACCTACATGCACTCCAGTGTTGCCACAAATCAAACCTGATGATTCACCTGAAAAGGTTCAGAAAAGGTTCTCTGCCCACTTTCAGTTTGATCCCCGCACCCAGTCAAAGACAGATGGAGCAAAGGGGATCAAAGAGTACTCAAGGTCTTCTACACATGTAATTTGACTTCACAGTAAAGGCTACATACAAATAGTTTTCTGCCCACAAAACTTTGAGATTTCATTAACTTTTCAGAAATTAAAATAAGATTGACTTGAGTAATTTTGTTTCATGTGAAGGAAGCAATTTAATAAAAATTCTTAAATGGGTAATTAAGTCACATAACACTTTTACTTTTCATATTTGACATCGTCCAACAGTTCCTCAGAGCGTTAGGAAGGGAGGTATCAAACTGGAAGCCAATCATAGCTTTCAGAAAAAGCTTTGGGCCACACATGCCAACTTGCGTTGACTGATATTTTTTTTTGCAGTCTGGCAGCAACCTACTCTGGAACTACTTCACCTAAACACGTCAATTTTAAAAAGAGACATTATTTCAGAAAACTGGATATATAATCAGGCACACTGTAAACTGAGGCTATGTTCAAGTCAGAACCATGCTTAGTTATTAACTATGTAACAGGTGTCCTGGTTTCAGTAAACCATAGCAAAGGTGACCTCTTCTTAAAAAGACATGAGAGGGCAGGCAACAGGTTTCTTCCTGGAGAACTTAGGAAGGATTAGTAACATGCTTTGTACTGGATCTGTAAAGAGATAAATGCTGACAGGTTTTACAAGATCATACCTGGAATTCACATGGAATTCCCCCCCTCTTGAACATCCCCTTAAGCGCTGGAGAGAGAAGTATCACCACCCTTATCATGTAAGAAACCCAGGACTGGTAAGCCCAAGCCAAGCATGTCTGATCTGTTACAGAATTTCTAGTTTGAGACAAGAATTTCAGGTGCTTAAGTATGTGAAAAAGCCTCTCTGGTAAACAATGCCAAATAAAGACCATCCAGAAGAACACAATTTTAAAGAATATCATGCAGTACTTCTAGTGTGACCGGTAGGTCTGACTAATTCCCAGTTTTCTCCTAATTTCAAGAGTTTTATAATTACAAAATTATATGCCATTTTTTAAAATGTCAGCCTATGCTACAGGCAAGTCTTTAACTACTATATTTCCAGAAATTTAGAGGTGTGCTTTAATTTGCTTCATTCTTGTGGATTTGCCTGCGTAAATCCATTTGTATGTTTTTAGCCATGGCTGTTCACTAAATGATTTTAATGCAAAGCTGGTATCACAAATTAAGTGCGATGAAATGACACTCCTTTCAGGTCAATCAAGAAGCACTTTAAGGAAACCAGCCACAAGCACCAATGGCCTTACTGATATCAAATCAAGTTTTATCCATTCTACTCGAAGTGGCATTGTTAGAAAATATCTAAATCCATAAGCCATGCATTGATATCCACAGTGTTAATGGATAAAATTACACGTGCATGTCACGCCAGGCTAAAATTCGGATCTGCACAACACCAAAGATACTACTTTCCTACTCCAAAAGCACTGGAATAGTGCTAGACAGGAACTAGCCAGCCAAGACTAACACTGTGGTGGGTTCCTTTTAGCAAATATAGTCAGTTAAATGTGCCTTAAATGTTATCAAAAATAATTCATCCAGATCATCCTAAATACCTTTGCTTCTCTAGAAAGCGGTATTTTGCTAGTCTCACAGTAGCAGATTTGATAAAGCAGCATTCAAAGTTTACTCACTTCCTGTCATCCAGGAAAGATTGCATCTCTACTGCAAACTGTTAATATTCTGGCTATATAGAAAAAAAAGTTCAAGAAACATTTAAGTTTATACAAACCTGCATACGACATTTCACTAAATCCAGGGGGACAACACCAGTGTGTGTCAGGCCACAACTTAGGACCCCACCAACGCCACAGAGAGCATAAAACTTGAGCGAGCCATATTCACAACTGTATTCTGCAGCAAAAAATAAAGACACGCCATGCTTTTATATAAACTCCATGCACTGTTGGACAGTGATGTCCAAGGGATAGTTTATGCCTCCAATTCATTAGTAGATTAAATATACCACACTAAACATGCTTTGACAATGTCATCACATACCGACATGCAGAACAAACCTGCATTCTGCATTTAACCAGGTCTAGGGGAACCAGTGCCGTATGAGTTGTTCCACAGCTAATAATCCCACCAAGGCCACAAAGCATAAAGAATCTGTTTGAGCCATAGGCACAGCTGTATTCTAGTTAATTGGAAAAAATTACATATATATGATCAATCACAAACAGTAACAAAGATCAGAAAAGAAACAAAATTGACCAAGTGCTATTTTCTCAGAAGTATTAAACTGAAATAAACTGCCATTTAAGTTTATGGGAGTATAAATGTACTGTTATACACAGAAACAATTCCCTTGCTTTAAATTATCACCCTCTAGACTGTCAAGATTTGAAGCCTTCCACACTGAATTTGTTCCTTTAAACAAGCAATGGAAGAAAGTCAAATTTTAGTTCACAACACACTTAAACCACAGAAATTAATCCCAGAAGCTTCTAGTAGAAATTATGACTCAAAGTTGCAATGTCCAACTATTCCATCTAGTAGTCAGGAAACAAAGCTTCTTTGCTTAAATATTCTATGAAGTGTAACTTCAGTATTTAAGTAGAGACTTACAAAGATCTACAAGATCAGTGTTAGAATTTTGTTTATGCAGCTGTATTTTCAGGTATTTTTCAGATTATACAGATTTTCTTTCAAATACAGAATCTCAAATTTATATACAGCTTGTTCATTCAAGTTTAAATTTAACTGTACAAAGTAAGGATAAAGTAGCAGCACAGTTCTGCAACTATGCTTAACATTTTAAAAATGTAAGTAAAAGCAAAACTAATACACTTAATATGCAGAAAATATTTCCCTGAGTAGAAGGGCATAATCTTTTACTATTACATCCATTGCTGTTACTTCAATAACGGAAGTCATTAAAGTAACACCAACTTAGCAAGAACTACCTCCACAGAAACACCAAAGAAAACCAAAAGACAGCAAAAACCTATCTCATGCAGAGCTTCTTCACTCTCTTTTTGATTCTGAAATAAATTCCTTTATGAACATCAACAAAAATTTACAATTATGTTTAACAGTATCAATAGAGCAGCAGTTAACACTAGCAGGCTTATCCAGCTCATAACTTTGCTTTTTTAAAGGGAACTTCTTCCTCCAAATGTTCCAGATATATTACATTTTAAATTCACATTTCTCTTAAAAATTAATTACCAAGTCAATACAATACCATTTTTTTCTTTACTCTAAAGTAACAAATACCAAATCACAGACAGTATATTAAGCCTTAACTTAAAGCTAGACATCAGTTAACAGTCAGAATAAGGTACTTTTAATTAAGATACCGCTCAAGACTGCAAATATGCCTGTCTAGGACTTACAAATACCTCCAAAATAGCTTTGCTAAGATGACAGATTTACAGCCAGCAGCAGTAGTCTGTTTACAACTCTCCAGAATGACAGGTTAAACATACACAGACCACGCTTTCTGTGCAGGTGTAATCAGAGAACAGACTCTAGATCTGTGTAGGGCAGTTCTGTCCAGCTCTGTCTTTGGCCTGCACTTCAACAGCACTTCACTAGTTACCGTACTGCCCAGATACCAGAAGCGTTTGTTCACAGTTCCTTTTTCACAGTAATTTACTGTTAGAAGTCACACTCCTGAATAACAGAGACAGACAGAAAAGTGCAGCTTTAGGTATGTGTTGTATCACAATGCTATTCAGGCTGACCTGTCAGCTCAGTGTTCAAAAACAGCAGTCAAGAAAGGCAAGCCAGTATCAATTAGGCTGGAGCTCTTTAGAGGTATCTAAGTCTGTGGTGGCACATTTCAGACTTTCTATTTTAGAAGTAGAGTCAAATTTCTAAAAACCATTACCTGGGAAGAGACCTCTACACACATAGTACAGAGGGCAAGAAAGTCATTCTAACACACCTAGGCACTGACTTAGCACAAATACCCAAAGCTACTCAAATATAAACACACAGTATAAAAATATGTCTACTGTTGTTAGGACAGCTACATCATAACTACTTCTTATCTCTGCTGCTGATCTGACATGTTAAGGGCAAATTCCAAGAGCTGATCATAGAACATTTTGCCTCTGAGCTGGGTTATAGCTGATGCCCTGAGCTGAACTCTTTAAAGGTCTTATGGTTTGTACTGACTTTGTGTGACCTTGTGCAAGCTCAGATGTCCTCCGCAACATGTTATTCTCCCAACACAAAGGCCAGAGAAGCAACTGGTACGTGAAATAATGAACCCAGCAGAAAAGACTACAAAGATTAAAAACTGCTGGCCACCTCTGACCACAACAGGATGAAGATTAAGCATAATGCTTTTAAGAAATAAGTGCACCTACTGAATATATTTAGCATACCAAAGAGTGATTTAAGACTTTAGTTAGCTGACAAAAGGATTTCTACACTAAAAGCCAGAAGTAATTTCTTGAAAATTAATAAGTAACATCCAACACTGAGTTGTCTTTCATATATTACATGAATGTTCATCCAAGTGCTCTAAAATACTTCAATAATCATGGTACTTCAGAAGAGGTAGCTTGCTGAAACCACTTACTTCTTTTATTAAAATAAAAGCAGAGATGTTTTTAAGTTATTAACAGCTTAAAAGAATTTTAATATCTACCTCTGCTACTGTGCAGCCCTTCAGAACACCTCTCCGGTTGGAGAGATGGGCATAGAAGAACTGTCTGAAGTCCAACAAAGGCAAATGCAAGGTCCTGAACCTTTGCAGGGAATAACTGGGAAGGAATAACCTCAGGCACCAGTACAGGCTGCAGGCTGACCTGCTGAACAGCAGCTCTGCAGAGAAGGACCTGAAGGTCCTGGTGGACAACAAGCTGTCCATGACCAAAAGTGTGCCCTTGGGGCCAAAGAATGCCAATGGTATCCTGGGCTGCATCAGGAAGAGCACTGCCAGCAGGTCAAAGGAGGCAATCCTGTCCCTCTACTCAGATGAACCTCACTAGGACTGAAGTTCTGTGTCCAGTTCTCAGATCCTCTGGATTAGACATGGAGCTCCTGGAGTGGGTCCAGCAGAGGGCAACAAAGATGATTAAGGGACAGGAGCATCTCTCTTGTAAGGAAAGCCTGAGAGAGCTGGGCCTGTTCAGCAACAAGAAGAGATGACTGAGAGAGGACCTTATCAATTTCTGTAAGTATCTGACAGGAAAGTGTCAAGAGGATGGGGCCAGGCTCTTCTCTGTGGTGCCAAGTGATAAGATAAGAGGCAATGGGCAGAAACTGATGCACAGGAAGTTCCACCTGAAGATGAGGAAGAACTTCTTTACTGTGCAGGTGACCACACACTGGAACAGACTGCCCAGAGACATTGTGGAGTCTACCTCATGAGAGATATTCAAGAACCATGTGGATGCAATCCTGTGCCCTGTGCTCCAGGACGACCCCACCTGATCAGGGAGGTTGGACCAGATGACCCACTGTGGGCTCTCTTAATCTTACTCAATTGGTGATACTTGAAGTACCACCAAGGTATGGCCTTTAGAAGTCACAAAAGTGATCAGGAAACATATGGGAAGTACTTGACTCTAAAATGCATAACTGTATATTAAAAAGCAGAGTTATGTGGTGTATATTCTACAAATGCTAAGGAGGAAAAAAATAAAAAAAAGGAGAGACACCATCCCCCTCCCCAAAAAAAAACATCTGCAGGAATGTCTGGATGTTCAGGGAAAACAGGGGGAAAAATAAGAGGAAAAGGGAAAAAGGATGGGAGACATTGTCTTGTGAATCCACAAGCTGCTCTTCCCCAGGGAGGAAAAAGTACGGGCCTACAACCTCAGTGACCGAGGCTGCAAGGCCCTACAGAGACAGAAAAAGCGCTCTCTGCTCCCCAAAAGAAACTCCGCAGGAGTCTCTGATTAGTCTCGGCTAGAACCTTCCCACGTCCTCTGCCGGTAACCCCGGATCCTCTTGCCCCTCAGCACACGCCGCAGGGAGGGCGGAAGCGCCTGCCAGCGCCTCCCCCGCCCGTGCCCTTCCTCGTCCTCCAAGAGCGCGCACAGGCCCAGCTCCGGCCCCTCCCGGCCACTCACCCTCCCTGCACCACCCCGGCGGGCATAGGCGCGGGCCGGCGGGGTCAGTGCGGGCCCCGCCACCCCGGGCCTCGTCCCTGCCGCGGCCCTTCCGTCCCACTCTCACCTTCGGCGGCCGANGCGGCCGCGGGCGCCCCCCAAGCCCCGGCGCGCGGCCGGCGCCTCCGCGGGCTCCGCTGGGCGCTTCCTCACGCCGTCCTGGACCAGCTGGAAGTGCGGCGCGTAGAAGGGGTTGTGCCGCGCGAGCGGCGCGATGGACGAGAACATGGCGACCTGAGGCGGGCGACAAGAGCAGAGCGGCGTGGGACCGGGAAGCCCCGCCACGGCGCGGCTGCCGGGCCCCAGCCCCGCACCCGCGAGG
>VZRE01000474.1:64525-82356 GCA_013396775.1 Cephalopterus ornatus
AGCCGCGGCCACCGCCCTCCCGCCCCGCGCCTGCGCCTCGCGCGGCGGCGGGGCCGCGCCCGGGCGGGAGCAGGAGCGGGGACGGCGTCAGGATGTGCGGGACGGGCTGCGGCAGCGCCCCGAGCAACGCAGGGACTGGTGGGCGAGGCCCCGCCGGCAGGGACACGCTTCTTCTCGGGTAGTCATGGGTGCATGAGCGCACCTTCCAGCGCTAAACCCCGCGCCTCAGCTTCTGATCCTTCCCCATCGCCGCCCGGCTCTGCGAGCTTGCCAACTACCCCACGTGCTTCCCGCAGCCTTGCCCCAGGCAATGTCAAACCGGAGACACTCCCGAACGCCAGCTCTCCCCGTGCAGGGGCAGCCTGCTGCTGGCACCAGCAGGCTGACCTTGACCCATGCTCTGGAGCACTTTGCACTGAATCATATAATCATCAAGGCTGGAAGAGACCTTTAAGGTCACCAAGCCCAGTACTATCACCGTAACTCCTAGCATCACACCCGTTTTTTAAAATTAAAGAATTCTTCAGTATTGCCCCAGATTGCAGTTCTGCCAATCACACCTAGTAATACTTTCTAATCACAGCCTGCCATAGGATTCAACTCCCTTAGCAAAAGGCTCACCCTCTTGCAGGCTCTTGCCATAAGACCAAGCACAGTCAGATTTGCCACCACAATGTGCATGCTCCATTGCCAAATTTCACCTTTGGAGGGTAAGCTTGCAGAGCATGTTAGCATGGCCTGTGCGGTGACAGCTGCAGCTGCTTACAGAATTACTTAGTACTGGTTCTTGAAAAGCAGAATGTTATTGAACACATGACCCATGATTGGCCTTACCTACCTTCAACTATGCCTTTTCTAACATAGGGTGATTTCACTCATTTTAATGATTGACATAGGATAAAACTGGCACAGCACAATTCAGCTCTCCAATTATCAAGGAGGCAAGAACTCCACTTTTTCACGATCTTGATCACATACCTTCCATTACAGTGCTCCATAACAACATACGCGCAGAAGCCAGCTAAGCAGGAGACATGCACTGAACATCCCAGCTGTTACTTACGGGCAGAGAGACATAATGCAAATAACTGCACACCTGCACCACCACACTGAAGAAACCCTCTCCCCTTTGGTCAGCTCAGCGGCTCCTATCGGCTCCTACCAAACTTCCAAGGAGCCTTTAGGCCTTGGTTCTACTCACAATATTTCACAACAAGGTTGAGGCAGACCATCACACACAGGCAAAAGTGACATACACCTAATAGCACTGCCACAGAAATCAAGGTTGGTCAGGTCCCTCTTGAATAAACTAGACTCCAGCTGCCTTCTAGGAAGAGGTCAAATTAAACTTGCTTTTTTTAAATACCTTCATTTAGCAACCAACAGAGCCTCAAGTGTTCAGTGCCAGTAGCAGCAATGAAGACAAGCCAGAATTGTTCATTTTGCCATTACTTGCAATCTAAACCCTTTCAATCTAAAAAGCTGTTCCTAGCAATGTTTTATCCAAAAACCACTGATACTTATTTTCCATTAATAATCTCTAAACATGATCAAGACAGGATCTTATCTTGAAATTGGATGTGATTGCAATTCTTGCAGACTTTTCTATTTTTAACACACAGAAAACCTCTGCTCCTTCCAATTATGAAGGATGAACAGAAGACTATTTATATCTAATGGCAATTTATGTGCTCAATTAGTACTGACACTTCTGAGTTACAGTCTGTGAACAGGTTTGGTTTTTTTTGTTTTAGCTGACAACTAACAGCTGTACTATTAACAAGAACTATTAAACAGCAGTCTAAAATAGCCCCATGAAAATACAGGGATAATATATGTTCCTGATGAATGCATACCATTTTACAGAGAAAATACCAACCTTTCCCAGATGTGGAAAAAAGGAAAAAAAAGGTAACTCAGTTTAAGAAAATGACAGTTTGGCAAAACCAAACTTTCTTAATTTCATCCATCCTTCTGTTATTAACACCCACCATGACCCCCCTTCCCTTTCCCATCCCTCAAAGAGCATAAAATCATGACACTGTAGGCTATTTCCTGTCTTACAGTAACTTTTACAGTTCTAAAATTTTGGTGAAGCCTGCAAACAAAATCAAAGCTCTTATGAGCTAGGAACCCAGGTGACACTGTTTTCAAAACTATACAGTGAGATAGTGAAACCACCATCCACACCTTTGACAACCAGGTTAGCACAGCATCTGCTCCCGTTGTAAGCGTATATTTTATGCACATTTTCCTCGTTTCAACACCAGAACTACTGGACTTAAGAGTCAGTAATGGATCGGGTTTCACAGCCCAAGGGGAAGCCTTAACACTGCAGCATTTCCTTTTGCAGTATCCAAGCTGTTGAACCCGAGTTCACATCCTCTGAATGCAGAAAGTAGTGAAACCTCCCCTCTTCTAATTAGTCGCTGCCATGAGTGTCCTCATCTAGTAATCTTTTTAAAAATCTAAATCCTTCTCAGATATTACATGTTTTTCCTCCATAAAACATGTTTTTTACCTAAATAATAAATGGCTAAGGCAGTGGTTAAAAAGTTACCATTTTTTAACCACACATTGCCAATGCTGAAAAAGAACTTCAAAGTGAGGTGGGACAGAAAATTTGCAGGATTTTTCTTTTTTATATCAATATGTACATAGTAGAGGTGTCTATGCCACCTCAGGATTGCTTTACAAATTGAATTAACTTGTAGACCCTGAGCTCTATGAACACGTGCGTGTACTATACATCTGTTGTAGCTTGCTGTTGCACTGGTGCAAAGCAGTCTGGTACACTCCCTCAGGAGAAAGAAAAGCAAAGGCCATAGGACAGTTTTAGACAAAGATAGGTAGACATGCCAAACACACACTAAAAGCCATATTAACAGACAACAAAGGGTATGCTGAAACACCTATGTTTGTAAATGCAAAATTAAAAATGATACATCACAACCCACCCCTGTATCTATTACAGTCAGATGAAGTCTTAAATATTTTTTAAAGCATTTCAGCCCAATATGTAACTTCAGCCATTTCAAAGCAAGCCAATATACCATGCACAAGATGTGCCACCCAACTTTAATTATATTTTCTTTACTGCTGAACAGTCTCTTTCCAGAGCTCTATTATTTAAAGGCATTCTTTTGGTGCTCAGCTTCTCTGCTTCAACTCCGTACAAGCTAGTTGATACTTTTTAAAAACAAAATTTTGCCCACAAAACCATCTGAGAAGGTAATTAGCAGGAAATTTTAATACTGTGAAGGGTGTTGTAAGTTGTGCCACAAGAAACAAACCAAAACACACATAGACCAAGCCTAGGAGGGACATGAAATCATTCTGTAGGGGCAGTACTGAGCATGCTGTTAGAGCAAGTAAACTTGGAGAAGACATTCCTTCACACTGTTGCCTATATAAATACAAATCAATGTTCCAAAACACACACAGAACTTGAATTCAAGATCCTTGAGAGTTTCTTGTCTCAGACACTACTCTTCTAGTCTCACCATGGATCACATGCCATAAAATAAAGTCTCAAAACTAAAGTGAAAATCCTTTAGTGATTTGCAGCCTGATACCAAGCTCCTGAGACCGTATGCATGTTAAAAGATAAGCAGACAATTTCAAGGGAAAAACACAAGCTCCGCGTTAGCTGTAATTCAGACAGGTAAATCAAGACCTGCCATGTATTCAGCACAGCATTCTGAGCAGTATGACCGATCACGAGAACAAACCTCAGCAAAGTCAAAACAACACTGTTACACCCGTTGACTTTCACAGGCCTTTTCCAGGCTTTTTGTAGCCCTTGACTGAAAAAGGACTTAAACAATACTTACTACATAGAACTCCATTAATTTTTGCAACTGTATTTTGGATACTGCTCCATAAAATTGCTCTGAAAGTTTGTCTAGAAGACAAGATGAACTAATGGAACAAAAGTGAAAGTGTGTAAAACGAAAATAACCCCACCAACTCCTATTGCTTCAGCACTTTCATACAAAGACTACAGTATACTTGTATACTTCAGCATAACTCACACAGCAGTACTTAGGCTTTAAGCAGATAACTATTCAGCTAATAGCTAATACTACATGTGTTACTCTTAGAATAATATGAATAGCTTTAGTTATGCTGAAAAAAACATATGTGGGGCCAGGGGAGGAAGACAAAGGTATTAGTCTCAGGGCTATTTCACACCATTAAATGCCTCTAGTAAAAAAAGCCCATTAATTTCTTGAAGATGCATTGCCTTCCAACTACAACTGATCTACAGGTACATTACTTTAAGGACTTATGTAGAAAACTCCTTACCATCTGTGAAGTAACACTGAAGTTGAGAGGATTCTTCAAAACAGTGCAAAAATGAAAGAATGATGAAATTAGTTGCACCGCAGTTCAGTCTGTGGTTTGTTTTTATTTAAATGATGCTAGTAGTATCCCTGAAGGAAGTCAACTGAAAGTATTTCATGAAACTAGAAGAGAAAGATGTATTTCATGTTAAAACATGCAGCAAAGTTGTGTGAGAGATAATTTAAAGTGAAAAGGAAGTTCCTTAAGCATTGAAAAGCAAATGAAGGCTAGTTTCTCCTCCCATCCAAATTAAAGGTCTAACATAGGCTAAAGGATTATGGTGCAAAACTCTTATAGTGCAAGAATGCTGAATATTCCTCCCACCAAAGTGGCATGAACTTAGCTTACTATCAGATTTTTAACTTTTTTTTTTTCAGTATGGAAGACTGTAGCAGCAGAAAATGACATCACTGATACGTAAGTTGTCTTGCTTTTCCTGCCTTTCAGCAATGCATTTATTTTGATAAGGAAAATCCACACACATTAAAATCATTTTTATTCTTCTGCATTTTTGACACCAAAAGTGAATGTCTTATGTTACAATTTTCTATTGGATGGACACAAGTTTAGCTATTTAGATTACTCAAAAAAGCAATTTAGAAGGAAAAAAAAACATTAAACAGGAAAAAAACCCCAAAACTATTGCTTTGCTACAAATTACCATGTTTGTCCCAAAGTTCACAGAAAGTAAAGCTTCCCCATTGCTATAGTCTACACAATAATTGTACCTAGAGTAAAAAGATATTGACTATTAACTAATGTTCTCAGCTTTTTATAAGTAGCACTTTAAGAATAAGTAGTATGATTTATTGCAATTTTGTACCAAGCAATAAGACTTACATCTGTATGCTGCAGATTTAAGCACACCAAAAATGTATACATTCACTTTAAAAAAATTGTTGCTTATCACTCTTCATTGGTAGTAGTGAAGTCAGCTGCCTGCTCAACCAAGTTACACAATAGAGAGTGTTTCAGCATGCTTCCACTGAGAAAAATAGTCAACTGCATGAAAGTAGTAAATCTCACCTTAGAAGATGAAACTGTAGCAGAAAATGCAGCAATGCCCTCTTCATACAAGAATAAAACTTCATATGGAATTTTCACACTTTGAGAATACTTCTCTACATGAATATTCAGAGATAATCACATAAAGCTGTGTTGGAAAGACCTCGCTTTTTTAAAAAAGAAAAAAGACCACTGCTTGAATTGGAATTTAGACTGCTTCAGATAACCTTGACCCAAAAAAGTATTTTAGTAGCAAATTATATTGATGCAATTTTTATTTTCCACACATTACTAATAAATAAGTTCCTCTAAGACATCTCTTGCCAATTAGATTTGTATTCAGTTCCTACAACACTGTAAGCACTAAAATGAAGGGATACATTTAAATGAAGTTACACTTAAACAGTTACTAATATGATACGAAGACTTTTACAGAAATGCCAACAGGTTTACAGTTACATTTACTAAAAAGTTACAGTAATCTACAGAAAAGGTTGTTGTTGTACTCTCTCTACATTCTAAGAGATCAAATTCAAATTGTTACTGAAAAAATGCATACAGAAATGCATTTCCCTTTATCCCATGTTAAAATCCTCCTCCATTATAATCTAGAGATAGAAGTACAACTTCTTTTCTGTACAAAGGAAAAGCTTTAAAAACACAGCTTCACATTTTACTACATTTTTGCCCTTCTCAGCTTCCAAGTTCTTGCAAAAACAAATATACATTTTCTCAAAAGTGAATTTAAAGGATGTCCACATTAAAAAAATAAAGCCTACAAAAAGTTCAAAGATTTAAAAAAATGTTACTCCTATGGCAGTGATCTCCTACTAGTCCAAAGTCCAGAAAGTTACCGGTGTCCATTTAATATTATCTTTCTTCATTTATCCAATTTATCAAGTTCCAATCACATTATTTGTAAGAAGTCCTTGAGCCGATGAGAGGGCAGAAGAGTTCTCTACAATTAAAAATAGGAGATCAAATTGGGTGTGCCTTTCAGAAAGATACTCATTTGGCACTGCCCGGAGAGCCAACATTCAGGTATTTAGAGAAAGGATTTCCTTGATTAGTTTCCATTGACTGATAAACCAAAAACAGGAAGACTGAAACAACAACAAAGAGAAGAACTTTTATCCATAGGGGAATGGAGCGTTCTTTTTTTGTTGGTAGTTTCTCCGACTTGATGTCAGTCGAGGTACCATATTTTTCAACATACTTAGAGAAACTTTCATCCATTCTGAAGTCACTGTGCTCTATAGGCCGGCTAGCAGCTCCTTTGATTGGTCTACGGCAGCTAGCACTGTTAATTAAAAAAAACCAAATTGAAATATTGCATATTTAAAAGAGCAATCTAAAGTACACAGGAAAGTTTTAGTATAATTAAAGAACTAAATTATTTCTGGTGAATTCAGTACCTGAAATATCCAAACACCCAAAATAATAATGATAGATATGTTAATCATTCAGTGTTCAAATGAACACCCCTTAAAAATACCTTTAAATGCCACTTTACCCTATCCCCATAAAAGGATCATGACTGGCAATAAAACTCTAGGAAGTGTCTCTTTGCTTCTTTAATGTTTACTTATGCAGCCGGGTTGGAATTTCTAAACATAAGATTATCTCTGGCCAATCAAGTATCTTCTGATGGCTAAGCCAATACACAGAGCCAGAAGACAAAGCAGTAAGGATTAAAAAAACCACACACATTGCCAAGTTCTTATATACAAGGAGTACGCATGCATACTTTTTATTTAAAAAGTGTATAGACTTAAACTAGACCTCAAAAACAAGAGAAAGCAAACCTGAGTGGTCAGCAGTACACCACAGTAGTAGTAACTGATACTGTATATTTTCCTTATGGTTCAGACTTTATACAACTGCAGTGTAAACTGAAGCTATAATTAATATGTTGGAAACAGAGGAGATGATTTCCCACCTTAACACAAGGAAACTTTTTCATTCTCTAAACAGGGCAGAGTTTTTTGAATTGCTTAATTACCATAGGGTTGCTTCAATTTTTGTTTAAATATAAAGTTGCACACAAAAATGTAATAGCCGTTCCTAGATGCCACCTTAATCATACTAAGAGTAATCTTTGACTTCAACAGGACTGCTACTTAAAGAAAAAGGTTGGGTATCTGAAAATTCTTTTTGGCTTTGCAAAAGAAAACTCAAATATATGCTGGGAGATTTTTTACCTTATTTTAACAGCAGGCCTAATGGAGTTGCATCTAGCCAAAAACTTCAACACTGCAAGTCATTACCACAGAAAAGCCCTTTCCCTTTAACTTCCAGCATCCAGAAGTTCCAATAATAATTCCTATTATAGTACTACCCTGTTTTCCCCTCCCCCAGTTTAAATAAAGAATGAGCTACTTTGGGTAACAAAACTTGTATACAGAACAGAAGAACTAGGTGGTTATCAAAAGTGTCATTGAGCCAAAGTGCAAAACCTGTTCCTCAGAAATCAATATAATCAAAAGATTATATTGACATAATTCAGCTTGAAGTGAGAAACAAGCCCCCATAAGCCTTAGAAATACCTAATTCCTGTAGGTGTTGATGCTTCATATGGGAACATTTCCTTCAGAATATCCCTTTCTACCCTTCTTTCTTCTGTAGCAGTTCTCTCCATTACCTAGGAAGCCAAAAGCAGTTAGAGGCCAAGCAGACAGAAAAACAAAAAGCTTCTGCATAGCTATGTCAGTGACCGCAACCACGTGCAATTTGTAAGAGTGAATGAGTCACCCAGTGATACTCAAGAATTTTAATTCTTGGGTTTAAGAATTTCATTTAACCTTAATTGTTGGCAGATGTCTGGTCACTTTTGGTATCCTAGAGCATTCAGTGATCTCCTCAGTTTCCTTTAAGATAAAGAATATATTGTATACGTACTATACAACTGCCAGCCAATGATGTAGATGATCAAAAAAACTTAACCATCACCTCTATCATGGCTGTGTTGAGCAGATCACAACACTGGTTGTAGTGAACATGATTAAAGAGGCACTGATGTGGGCAATCTGTCTCTTCTTGCTGTAATAAATAATCCCATAGCACAGTAAAATACTGACAGAATAAAACATCAGCAGCTTGGAATAGAACATCAAGTTTTCCCACAACCTTCTATTTGATAAATAAGTCTACGTTTCAGTCATATTGCAAATGAAGTGTTAATAGAAGTTTTATCTACAGTAACTACACAAAACAATGAATTCCATTTAAATTCAGACAAGCATTATCTTGCAATGTAAAATTCCACAATATTACAGTATTACATTAACACAATTACATATACTTGCAGGTGTTTTAGACAGTTCTCCAAGAGATCCAGTTTTGACAGCTTGAATAGGTTAACAGTAAAAGAATTATTTTCTTTCTTAATAACTGACAGGAATCTATAGATCCTTTTTTAATTCAGGTGTTTGGTCTAAAGTAATCCTACTACTTGATTCCCTAAATTAAAGCACATTGTGTTTTTTCAGAATAGGCTGATCTACAAGATCAAAGGTAGATAGCCCAATTCTGCTCTATTTTGAGCTATTCAAAGAATTTAAAAGAAAAAAAATCTTTATTTTGTTCAGAAAAAGAGCAGCAAACAGAGAAATAACACATCAAAATACATTTGTCTTAGGAAAAAGAAAAAAAAGATTTTCACACACACACACTCCAAATCTGAAAGGGGAAGATAAAAATAAGTTCACACTCTCTCATGTCATGTGACAACACTAGTTAATACTGACTGTCACCTGGGCAATGACATCCTCCACCCCCTCCGTACTCAGAAGTAAGCACATACACACAAGAATTTTGTTCACAAAGAGTAAGCAAGAGCAATCTAAGTTTTAATTTATTTACTTCAGCTGTCATCAGTGGTTTCTTTGGTGTTCTTCTGGGCATTTCTGAGAGTTCACTGACTGACAGTGTAGGAGCTGCGTGCTTGAAATTTCCAGGCACCCTATTGACAACCTGCCGAGATTCAAAATTGTTCAAACTCAGAGACAGCCAAGATACAAAATGAAAGGGGGCAAGGTGGCAGAACCAAACAACAAAACCTTTATGTGCTCTGAATATATGCATGTTAGGAGTTAACTCAAGAAGGTTATGTAACAGATACTCCGAAATGAGCACAGGAAACATACAGCTTATCATTCCAAGTAGTTTCTTTTAAGCCATTGAGAAACATAAAAGCTAATTAGTTCACAAGAAAAGCCAAAACTTAAAAGCAAATATTCTGCATGTACTGCAATAAATTAAGAAAAATATCTAAGCTTTTAAAGTGGTTCTTTTCAACCCTCCCCCCCAAAACACATCAGATGGGACCTAGGTGTCTACCTAGTCCCATTTCAAAGTGAACAGCATTAGGTATAAACCAGATACTGAATATGTGGTTTCAAAGACTACCGAATAGTCTTACTTTCCTTAAAAGTCTTTGATTTGTCCAAAACAGAATGATTCTGTCAGTGAATATACATTACAGAAGAATGCCACTTGCACCATTGATTAAACATATTTACTAAGTATATTTACTAGGGTCTCGTCGCTTGAAGTCAATATAGTTTCAGCTATGGGAGTACTCTCTGATATTACAGCATCATCTATAGGCAACTGTGCCGTAGCTTCCACCTGTTTGTTTAAAACAAACAAAAGAAAACAATTGAATAAAATAGCCACTGGGACCCTAATAGTGAGAAGAAAAAAAAAAAGCTTGTCTTAAAATAAGCCTCTCATCACCCTTTTTCTTGGTGTTCTTCTTGACACTCTTGTAGACTCCCTAGAAAATGCCTGGAGAGGTCCACTTTTTGAAGATCCACTTGTCCAGACAGTCTCAGTAACTTCATCTTGAGAATAGGTCTATTCAAGCATCAAACACATGATCACATACATGAAAACCATCTGCCAACATTGGATACTCACAACCAAAAGCCAAAATAGCATGCATACTCCAAAAGCAACATGTCTACAATCAAAAAAAGTGGATCCTAATACATTCAATGAATAGCTAGATTAGTAGAGTTGACCACAATACTTACAACATTAGAGCACATTATTGTTCAAATACAGAACTGAGTAGATAATGCCCAACGGTAAAAACTGCTAATTTGCTCACTGCAATAGAGTGAGCTATCTAATACTGTGAGTAGTTACATCAAGTCGTAGGCAGACAACATGAAGCTTTCAGGCCCATTACATTACCTGCCTACACACACACAAAATAAAATCTATGAGCATAAGCAGAAAGCATCCCCTTCTTCTCTACACAGATAGGGCTCTATTTTCTCAAGCAGAGATAGAAATGGTTTATGCACAGCCACCTGCATTTCAACAGGAACTAATCTCAGGGGGTCAGGCATCTCCAGAGGGGTCATGGGGAGATACTTTATAATCTTTAAAGGTTCCACATACAGAGGTGAAACTAACAATTCTCACATAGGCTTAAAAGATCAAGCCTGACACAAATCTTTACAAATCTAAGTAACAACATAAATTGCCAAACTTTTATAGCCATTAACAAACACAGATCACTCCCTATGCTTTCTTTCAAGTTTTATGCTTGAAGAAAATATCCTCCTCAAAACTAATCCCAGGAGGGAAAGGGAAAAGAGGGCCAGCTTCTTCTAAATTACAGATAAGATTTTCCTTTTTATTTGGTTAAGTTTAAAAATAAAAATTATTTCTTTGTTATAACTGAAATCTTTGCACATTAACACCTCATCCAGTGGTGTATTGCCAAATTTTGGAAGTCACACTCAGTTCTGATCAAAGTTATGCACACTGGTGCAATTGTCAGTTACAGGTCCAACAGCAGAAATAACTTCACTAGAACACTATTAGCCCCAAAACAATGTGTTAAGAAAACAGGCTGAAAAGTATTTATTTATTGAGAGGGGACAGTGAAACTAGAAGCTGAGCGGTTTTATGATTCTGTGATGAGTTTTGTATTATACCAACTATGTACCCAGCAGAGGGAGCACAAGTGTTTCACTTTATTCCAAAGTCACTGAAGTACTTTAAAAAAACAAATGCACAAACCTCAGGTCCCAACAGATTCAGGTGTTTTGTACAGAATTGTAGATTTTGGCCTAATTCTCAAAAATTCTTTACAATTAAACAGATTTCTGATGAAATATCTTACAACCCCTCTTTAAATATTCACCACACACAGTCCTCTCTTCCTTAAGAAATGTTTAACCTGCAACCTACAATCGTGGCTCCCCAAGTCAACCTCATACACTTTCTACTTGAGAGGTGTTCTTTAGAAGCTTTGGGAACAATACTAATTTCACAGTGGTTCTGCTCAAACACAGTACACTGAAGAAGGCAGTAAGACAACTCTCTTATCCTAATAGTGGAGACCTCCCCATTCCAGACTGTTTGACTAGGAATTATTTATCTTCTAATGAAAATTTAAAAGTACTTCACTAATAACTGCCTCTGTGTTCTTCAGATGCTTTAGTCATGTGTTTTAAGTACCAAGTTTCAATTTCTTTCTTGCATGAAAAGTCTAGGAAAAAACAAGAATCTACTGCATAAGACCCAACCATACTTCATCAGAGCATAGTTAACAAACAAAGTAATTTAAAAAAAAGAAATAAAAAATGTTGTCTATACTTATGGTTATCCTCACTGTCACTGAGCAGGCCTCTAACCCTATTAGAATGTAACACTTGTTTAGGTACACCGACACCCCATGTAACCAGAGAAACTACAATGGTGTGGTATGCAAGCACTATTCAGCATGTGCTTTTAACTGTCACAGTACTCATGAGCAGCCAAGCTACAAATTATGACTTCACCTCAGCTATCATTTAAAAAGCTTTTTATTGGGTGTATGCCACATAAAATTTGTGTGTCAGCAGCTGTAATGCTGCACATTTTACTTTTAATAAACCAACAATCCAGGTAGTCAAAAAAATACAGGAAGGAGGGGAACATAGCACATGCAGAATGTCACTTTATAAAGCCTCAAGGAGAGAGAGTAGTTATACATTACTCTTTAAAATTTATTGTTTAGCCTGCCTCTTTCTGTCCACTGCCAATTACTGAGCCCTCAGAGTATATATATAGAGAGAGTTTGAACTCTATATTCACCTACTGGATTAGAAAGGCGCATTCAAATTAGGGTTTTCTGCCAACTTTTCCAGTTCACTATGAGGAGGTAATTAAACATAATTAAAGACAAACAGCTGAGCTCAAGTTCATCCAGCCCTCCACTGCTAACTAACTGATAAGGCCCATTAGCCTGCTCAACCTCCCCACGCAATTTCTCTTGCAGCAGTCTGCTTAGTGACTATCTATTTGCACTCTCTTCTCAAGAGAAAAGCAACACCTATCCTTGCCAAAGGACAGACAATCTTGTCAGCTGTCTATGTCTGGACTAAAACTAGGGCTGCACAGGGTCTAGAAGTAACTAGGAAGTGTGCTCACACCACACTGCCCACCACTCTTCAGAGCCTCATAATCTTTGAGCCAATGCCACACTGTGCATGACAACTGCAGCAATTCTGCAAAACTAGGATAGTCCCTTGACATACTAGCTGAAAACCTAAGATCCAGTTCCACAGAAGAAAGAAAAAAACCTCCAAACTTGTCCATCTTCAGGTTTTATTCCCATCAAAATATATAACTACACACATCTGCTAGCCGAAATGATTGAGTTGTTTTTGGCTTCAAGAAAACTTTTATTGGGGGCGGGTGGGGGGTATTTGTTAGGGTTTTTTTTAGATGTTGCTTTTTGTTGGTTTGGGGTTTTTTTAACACAACAATCAGGAGTTGAAAGGTAAAACATTTAACAAGATAGAGTTACATTTTCTGAAGAATTGGACATAATTTTGAAATTAGATCAATTTTTGATTAATCAAGTGATATTCCTTTGATTAACTACTGGTAATTAAATTATGTAAGTTGCCAAACATTGCATCTACACTGCACATGTAAGATTGAAAGACAAACCAGGTAATAACCTAATATTAATACTGTGAAACAGAATGACCAAAAATTTAGTAAACAATCATCACTTGAAAATGCCACAGAAGTACCTCACTATATATCTCTTGCCTTTTATTCTGTAAGTGGGTTCCTGAAGACCAAAATTTTTGTTTGTTCATAGCAGAATTAAGTATCTCTATTACACTGAATCTGGCAGAGATTCCTGGCTGAATAGCAATTTAGAAAAAAAAAGTAATTCTGAAAGTACAAGAATCTATAGAGTCAGATGTCCATTGTGAAGACCACCACGAGCAGAAGTTGCCTGAATAAATTAAGGAATACTTTATGCATTGAATTATGTGTGTATTTTGATTTGTAGAAGTGAAATCTGTTCAGCTTGTACTCTAAAAATCCAATTTAAAAAAGCAGAGCTAGTTAGAGATCTCCATAACTCTACTGTATTACTCAAGATGACACAGAAAATAAGGTAAAGCATGTTACCTGCTTTAAGAGACATTCATTGTAAAAGCATGTTTATATACACACACTATCTAAATCGCAAGTATCTAGCATTTACCATGAAGTATTGAGAAAAGTCACTAAGATCCGCTAAAATACACCAAACAATTAACAAGTCAGATTCTGAGTCACTGAATGTTTTCTATACAAGTCCTTTACTGTAGCAAAACCTCTCTACTTATTGGTCAGAAGAAAACATTGTCAAGACCTTAAGTAACCTAAGCTGGGGAACAGTGTATTTAGTGACACTATCACATCACAAGGACAGATCAGCCACTGACTACCAAATCCAGAACTGAGCAGTATGAAAATCTGAAGTGCTTCTGTAAAATCCCACTTTCATCAAGACAACAGAACTAATATTACTTATAAGTAAAGGACAAGCAGTATATACAGCAAGATCTAAACTTGGTATTTATTATTGTTCTTCTTAGAAGCAGCTTTTAAACAAATTCATGTCTATCTAGTACTGCTACTACAAACACAGTTGAAGAAAAAATACTATATAGATAGCTAGTATATGCGTGTACAAACACACATCTAGGCATATACTGAAATACATTACTTCATGTATTATATTTGAGTCATGAAACACACTTATTTAAAATGCATATGTATATCCATAGATATCAAATCATATACGTATATGTGTGTATATTAAAAACATTTTTTAAAAATAAAAACCCACCCCTTTTTCCAAACTTTTTTTCTTGAGAAACTGCTGCTTTTATTAAAGTGAGTTGATCACAAACATCCAATAGGACGACATCAGCCCATGTGACTTCTTAACCTGTCAGGTTTCCAAAGCTAAACATGTTAAGGTTGCCTACTATTCTTCTCTAGGAAGTGCTACAGCAGCTGGCAAGTCAAGACTAGAACATTAAAGTCAAACTTCGAACATTA
The DNA here is from genome assembly GCA_013396775.1 of Cephalopterus ornatus. Lineage (NCBI taxonomy): Eukaryota > Metazoa > Chordata > Aves > Passeriformes > Cotingidae > Cephalopterus > Cephalopterus ornatus. The sequence goes on from VZRE01000474.1 coordinate 79,232, forward strand.
TTAGACAGGCTAAAAATGACAGCTATAGTTAATTCACAAGATTTTCATGCTGTATTAGAACAGGGTTTCTGAAAGAACTTTTAAGAAACAGCATTAGCCCATTTAGTCAAATGTGATTATGTTAAAAGTAGCAAGGTGTTTAGTGGGCACATCACCTGCAGTTAGTAGCTGTTCCACGTACCACTAAATTAAACATACCTGGTTGTGTTCAACAACTCTTTTTTGTTTGAGTGCTACTGGTGTCTTCGTCCGGGCTTTCAGTGGTTCTCTCTTCTCAAGCCTCAGCTCAGTCTTCGGATCTGCAATCAGGTTTAATGTAACTAGTTTCTATAATACTACTAGTTGTTGTACTAGTTGAAACCAATTGTATTTTAATAAAAAATCACTTTAAGAGGCAACAAACTCTGAGTTACCATTTCCTTATAAAGCTGTGAGAAACAGGTATGTTTCTCCATTAAACGTAGAAGAAAAAAACTTTTGAAGAATAACTTGAAAATTATTTTAAAACACTGACCCAAGTATTTACGTTTTGTCCTAAAAATTCTACATTTCAGATAAGCTTTGACCAATCCACCAGTTCCATTTAGAAACTGGTATCAAATTGCAATTCCTTTAACTGAAGTACCATTCTATGATTGGTTGTAGTATGGGTATTGAAGCTTTTCAACATCGTTTGATATTGTCAGCTTTGTTTCCTTTAAAATGTCCTTTTATATAAAACTCCAATTTTGATGCCGTAGAAAGGCAAGCGGTTAGCAGTCATCAATAAGAGGATGTATTATTTCCACTGCTTTTCTAAAATTCTAATAGCATTACACCAACATATTTAGGGTTTATTTACAGAAACGTTTTATTTTGGTGGGGGTGGAAGCAGAGGGTTTGGGTTTGAGGTTTTTCCCCAATGTCTGAACAGGTCAGTAATTAGATGAAGCATATGTAGCTATAAGGGGGTAGCTGTCCAGTTGTGACTGGACCCTTGGCTGTCCCAAAAATAAATACCAGTCTCTAACATCCCTTCCCCTTTGACAGTGCAAGAGACAAAAGTTGAAAAACAAGCCCAAATATGCAAGGCAGATCAATCGAATTACTAACTGTAATTCAACCCTTTCTGTCCTACCTCCATAAAAATTTCTGTAAAAACAAAAAAAAAAAAAACACCCCCACCCCCAAAACCAAACCACACTCCAAATAAGCATCTTCTAACATTCTCTTCATGTCACTCTTTAAAGCCTATACTTTTGCTTTTTGTAAGATGTACGATGGTGTGATTTAGGTTCCACTTCCCCCACTACAGTTTTTTGATCCAAACTTGATATTAAAACCACAAAAAAACCACACACAGGACCAACCAATCAATCCACCCCAAACTAAGTTCATAAGGAACAGAGCATAAAAGGGATTGAGTCATAAGGGAGAGACATTTAAAAAAAGTACAAAAGTTTAATAAACATTCACTTGCCATCTCATAGGAAATAATTGCTGTGAGCACCGTAAAACAAAACTGCACTGGTACTTAGGTATGAAGTGCAAAGAACACTTTAGCACCTAATACATAGTTCTGTATCTCTGATTTACAGGCTCCAGTCTGGGGCAAATGGATAAAAGTTCAGTAGCAAGAAGTTTCCTTTTCCCAGAACAGGCACCTGGATCACTGTGCTTAGTACTGTGTGATGAACCACATGACTCACAGGGCCCACAGCAGTACCTTACAGCCTCCCCTAACAGCAAGACCATACCCTCTGAAAAAAACTCTACTGCATTATTGATATATTGATATATAATTTGAATTGTTCCCATGCAAGTTTCACTTTAGTCCTACCTTCTTCATTGTCACTGTACTGGTCAGAATCATTGTTTCCATTCTGTCTGGTATTCTCAGTAGTTGAAATCGCAGGAAGAGGCACAGGTGCCTTAAGTTCAGGACCTTGCTCCATCAGTTTCAACAGCTTTTTCTCATAAAGTTTCCTAGTAGTAGCTATAACAAAGAAAGGATACATACTAAAGATACAGTTTTCATCTTTCCTGACTTGATTGATAGAACCTGGCTGTTACATATTCCTTGGGAGTATTATTTATTTTTCATCAGTTTGTATGGCCTAGAATACATACCTCTAGGTACATAACTCTGCCTCTAAAGCTTCTAACTTTTTGGTTTAAGAGAATTTTTAGATAAACTTGGACCTCTTTGTACACTGAAAGTTATGAAAATGAAATAGATGGAAAGGGAATTTACCTGCTTCTTAGATGTTTTGTTTCATATGCTGCAATATGTTATGCCCTCACAAAAAATTTAGTGAGTCTGAAACTTCAAGGGCAACAGCTCCATGCAGATTGCACTATTATTCTCTGAACTCCTTTACACTGGAATTAAGGTCCCTTTAGCCTTAACCTGTGCCTTATTATGCCTCAGTCCAATAAGCATCAGAGATGGTGCAAGCAAGCAGCAACAATGGAACTTTGCTGGATCTAGCCATTAGGTTGGCTCACTTGATCTACAAGGACAGATGTTTGAAAGGTATCAAGTCTAGCACACACTTCCACGTCAGGACTGTGCTGGTAAAAATCTGTAGAGGTGACTGGTGCCTGAGCTGCAGAAAAAAAAATTCTAACCTTAGAATTTTTCAGATAAGAGGAAACCACCCTTTAAAAGAAGTGGCAGACTCAAGAAACAGAATCCATACCCTCTAAGAACTAAAGGCTTCTAGTTAGACCAAATTTTAACATCTTTCCAGTGGACTGCATAGCTTCTTGAGTTTTGCAGATTTGAATACCATCCAAGAAGAACAGGTTGCATGGGAAAGCATACAGAACCAGCTAACTGAAAATATTATGCACAGGACTTTGAATACATAAAGGACTGCAGGCTCTGTCAGTGACATTTCCATCCACCTAGGATTTCAAGAACATTCCACAGAAGGCTCAGCATGCTACAGACAACAATCTTTTCCTGAAGAGTTGTGAAATCAAATCCCCTTGCCATTAGGTTAGTGCACAATCTGAAAGGCAAGGTGCTTTGATCCCACATCATAGATGAGTACTCAGGGCAGGAGATTAGGCTGGGGTCAGGACTACTCCTGACGTAGGCCAGCATGAAGGACAGAAAGCTGGACTCAAAGGGCCAAAAA
>VZRE01000474.1:100180-155389 GCA_013396775.1 Cephalopterus ornatus
GATACTCACCACTATACTAACGAGGAACCGCGGGCCGCTGCGGCCCCCGCGCGGGCGCTGCCTGCGGGGGCGGGGCCGGCCCTGCTCTGCCCGTGCCCGGGCTCGGGTCTGCCTGCGAACTGCGGGACTTGGTGCGGGCGGGGAGAGGCGTGCTGCTCCCACCGCCCCCCTTGGCTGCCCTCCCGCCCCACCGCCCGCCAACCTGCGGGCACGCATCCCTGGAAGCTGCGGCGCAAGGGAGCTGCCGGACTGGAGGCGGGGCGGGGGGAGCGCAGCAGCACCGGCAGCTCGGGTGTCTTTGCGTTTCTAGTTTTGCATCTCGGTCACGCAGAGTTTCTTTTCACGGGAACCTGAGAAGCCCTGGAGTCAGCAGTCCCTGAGGTGAAGGGATCCCAGCACCTGCTTCTTACCTACCTAAAAAAGGAACGAGGGAAATGGAAACCAGCTACTTTGAGATTTGAGAGTAAAAGGCAGGACACAGACTGACCATCTGTCTTGATGCTGACCCGGTCAGCAGAAACATGGTTGTACATTTGTATGGCAGTGACATTAGACAGGAAACTATATTTAATTTGCTGGCTTCTTAGATGAAGAATTAACACCACATACTAAACAAGTGCTTGGAACAAATGGTGTTCTCTTTCGATGAGCTCCACTACTGCTAGTATTTCTTTGGATAAAAGGACCCCAGCTTAGCTTTTCAGGTAATCATAGCTAAAGAGAAAACAGCTACCTATATGCAGACTTCCAAATATAAGTGTCCTGTAAACAAAGCGTTTCTGAGAATTGGCCTTCTAATTTAAACATTTGAATATGAACATGTGTTTCTCAGTGCATGCAACAGATTCAAATTTTGTCCTGACAAGTGGAAAATATAACTGCAGTCTCATAATAATTTCATTACTTTAGATGTAGTATAATGAGATGTATTGTAGAGCTGTGGTCAGGTGATAGGCTTTAAACCTCCAAGAGCAGGATCAAAATTGGTGTTGCCAGGCTGGTCTACACTTATGTGCGTGCTCAAATCTTATTTAAAAGATGTTAATGGTTCACTTGAAGCTGGGAGACTTTCTGGTAGATCAAACATTTCATGTTTGAATTTTATGCAGCCACTCATGCTTAGTTTAGGTCTTTTTGCCCGTCACTTCTCAGTTGCTTCTCTTCATTAACCCCTGTGGTTGGGGAGCTGAGCTGTACCCCTTGTGTAAGTTGTGGCGCTTGCTGCAGCCAGACCTTCCTTTGCTGGTGCTCTGTGCCTCAGGCTCCTGCACAGTCTCTTCTTGGGCTGTCATCTCTTGGAACGGGACTTCTGCTATCTCCATAACAACTCTTACAAATTTTTGGCATCTGCTAACCACTTTCATAATACCAGAGCCGGGCTTACAGCAGGGCATTTTATTGTGTCCTTAATTTTGTCTTTGAGGGCCAAAGCAGATCTGGCTGGGAGTTCTGGACCTGCTGGAGATCTGGAGAAAGCCTATGGTGTGACAGGCTCTTGAAGCACCATGTTCAATAGCACAGTAGATTGGCCTTGAGGGTATCGGTTGCTCCCTTCAATTTGATGTCATCCACCTCAGTCACCTGGTGGTGCCTATTTGGCTTGCCAAGTAACATATATTATTATTGGCGTGTTGAGGTTCAGCACAGCTGATGTCGTCATGGCAATATGACCTGATGGAGCCTTCTGTAGCTGCAGAAATTAATTCTTCTAAATCAATGTAAAAACACAAACCTTAGCTGAGAAGTGAAGCCCTTCTCTGGGTGTGGTCTTTAGTATGCCCCAGTCCCAAACAGCTGGTTCAAATTAAATATATTTGCTTCTGATTAATCCTCATAGCTATTTTGTATGCTCTTATTCCTGCCCATTCACACATGTCCAACACTCCATCTGCTGTTTGTGTTTTCCTTTTAATTTTCCTGTATTTTCCTTTTAATTTTTGTCTGTATCCTCACCCTGTGAAGTTCACAGCACAGGATTTAATGAGCTTTTCAGTAAGAATGTATGAGTTATCAAACAGAATATTAAGTTACAGGACTTCTTTTGGTTTAGTTTTTGGCCTTATACCATTTCTGTCCAGTGTAATGGATTTGTCATGCGGTCTGTATGACTCAGTGATCTCTTTCTGTGGTAATGTATTTTGATCAAGCTAAAATGAAGTTTTAGAAGTTACTAGAAAAATCAGTTTATGTCACTGAAGGGAATGAGCGATCAGACATCCTGTGTGAAATTAACAGCTGAAGAGCTGAAGAAATTCAAGGTAAAGACAACTGTGACATCAGTGCCTGGTGGATTAGTGGAAGGAGGGACTTAAGGGGCTTTCCCCTATTAGCGTGCCTAGTATAGTTTATGCAGTATTAAATGCAGCCACACAGCTGGGCAGCTTCCCCTCTGTCTTGAATTGTGTGAATTGTCTAATAAATGGAGCCTTTTAAAAACTTGTTGGAGGAATCTCAGGGCTTGAAAAATTATGTGCTAAGAACTGTGAAATAAAGTAGACAAGAAGTGCCCATGCAGAATTGCATTTTCTGTTTTGGGTAAAAACTACTCCAAAGGAACAGCTGAAGTGTTGAATCTGGTCACTTTTTGTTCCTATAGTATGATTTAAATCCAATGGATAATTCCAATAAGAATAACACCTTCTCAGAGGGAATCTGCATTCTCATCACTTTTGCCCTCAAAAGGTATTGCCAAGGAAATGTACTGAAGAGATATCATAAAACCTGGAAACTTCAAGCCAGGAAAGGTGGAGGCTGGCTGATTTTGATGAATAATTTAAAGTTGAGAATCACAAAAACTGAGAGATGCCCTGCTTAGAAATAGGAGGATAGGACTTAGTAATTAAAAGAAAGAAGATTTATCAAGCTCATATGCAGAAGACACCTCTTTTGTTTATGAGATGTATTGTTTCAGAGTAATCTCAAAGAAGTGTTTATGCAGCAAAGCCCTTAGACACATATCAAGACACTCCAAAATCCAAATAGATTGTGTACTAATGTAAGTATTTCTGTGTAATGCAGTTCTGGATACTAGAATATGTCTACCATATAACTACAAGAATAATCATAACTTTCTAGCTGTGAGGAAGGACTGCAGTGGACCCAAACAATTTCGCCATTGGTCTGACTTAGTCTGAAATAGCATTGGCATTTCTTAGAATCTTGAAATTGTCAATAATTAGCTTCAAAATAGACCTAGCATTTAGTGCCTAAGAAGGAAAGTTCTAGGGTCAAATGTGAAAAAAAATCGAATATTCTAATACACAGCTACAATATAACATTCAAGACTGACTCTCACATCATATCAGTTCTAGGTAAACAAATGTCATTCAAAAAAAAAGGAATCATAAACCTCATAAAGCTAAATGGAGTGTAGAGACGGAAAAACATGGAATAGTAAAACCCACAGAAAGTAACACAGGAAAAAAACACCATTGACCGAAGTTAGGTAACCCGAACAAAGTTGTCGTGAGATAATGGCATACATAAAGAAATTAATTCTACTGTAAACAGCATGGGGGAGATATTTAAAGGTACTGATTTTACAAAACTATAAATGAGGTTATATGCAATGAATTTAACTTAGAAAGCCAATCATCACACTTCTGTGCATTCCAACACTTGCTCAGTACAGACATGGACAAGTGCAGGCCAAATAATTTCAGTGGGGAAACAGAACATCAAAATCAAAGATGAGAATTAGGAGCAGGTGCTATTGAAACTAAAACCTCTATGGTAGCCTAAGGTACAAAATCAGAAATATACAAAAGACTCTGCAGAAGATGGGGGAAAAAAAGCATGCTGCCACCTCAGAATGCACTTATGCCCCAGACCTTGAATAGTGCTTGCTGTTCTCTAAGTTGGACAGATTGCAATGCTGCAGTACTGAAAAATCAGAAGGGTCGGTGTGCAGAGCAAAGAATGAATGGAAATCAGTTTGGCTTTTATCTAGTAGTCAACACAAGGGAAACTGACCTCACCTTGAAAACATGGTCAGAATGTGTAGTGGAAGTGTAGAGGGAGATTTACATGTGTTTTGCTGCTTTTGTGAAGGTTTTGAGAAGTTTTAGCATTTTAGAAAGATATGCATCACTGAAAAATGTATTAATGACTCACAAAACTCAGTTTAGAAAACACTGTAGCTGAGAGACAAAGCAGCATTGTGAACAGATACCGAAACATTCTAGTGCATCATCAAGGTACCTTTTGTCTGTAAAAGCATTTAACCCTAAGTAGAAAGCATAACAAATTAATGTTTGGAATCTTTTAAATGACATATGAGTTAATGGAGCTTACAGGAAGAATATATGTATGTGTCTATTTATATGAAGAATATATATATATGAAGAATATATATATGTCTGTTAGGAATCTTGTTTTAAGAGTTCAGTTAGAGAAGACCTTCAGAGCTTGATGAATGTTTTGAAAAGAAATTAAAAGATGAATATTAAAAAAACCAAAAGTGCTAAGAATAGTCTCAGCAAAAGACAAAGTTGACAATTCATTTATTTTAAAAACCAAACACTGGATAACTTGTTGTAGTGCCAGCTTCACTGTGCATTCCTGGTCCTCCAGTTGCCACCACTTGCTACTTCATTGTGTTGTGGATGTGGAACAGAAGAATATCTCCCTTTCTAGGCAAAACTGTGGCTTCATGGGGTAACAGTTTCCTCCCTTCTCCTCTTCTTATGATGCAAGGACCACATGGCACGGAAACCACATGATTTTCATTAATTAGGGGTATACTCCAATGATTGCAGTAATCCATGAGCATAGGGAAACCTGGAGAAACCTGAAGTTGTCCTCATAACTACCAAAAACCCCTAAGGCTTAAATCTGATTTCAGTAGTTGATTTTTGTCCTTGCCATGTGTTGTACAATTGCTTCTATTTCTGACTTCTCCACTTGGCAGTTTTTTTGTCTTCCTTTTCACTATTCTTCCTGCCCTCACCTGACTTTTTTTTTTTTGTTGTTTAACTATTTCCTTAAGAAAAAATAGGATGCCCCATGTACTGTCCAAGTCATGGGAGTGCAAAAGAGTGATCTGAAGGCTGGGAAGAAACTGCTGGTCCAGTTGAGTCACACCAATCCTGGAACTGGCTTCTTTGGCTATTGACACAATTTTCGGTGGGTGAACAAGCAGTAGAAAGGAAGTGGATAGATTTTTCAATTGAGCAGATGGAAGAAGGAAGACAGTATAAAATAAAATATTAAAAAGCCCTTACACAAATTAATTGCCATTTCCAATGTTATTCATGACAGAGAAAAGCAAATGTGCACATTCACCAGAGATTGCTCAGGATGTGATGGGTGGTTAACCATCTTGCTCAGTTGTAAAACTCTGATATTTAAAGATACAGAAATGAATCACATTGCACTTTAAATCTGAAACAAGAGATGAATATTTAAAGTCAGTTGAATAGCCAAAGCAACAAATGAGGAACTGTTGGGAATTATGTGCTTAGAGCACAACTAATTGAAGTAAGAGCTTAACACTACTATGTATCTCGAATATATTGCTCAACAATCACCAAACTACTCTTAATTCTAGCAAAATCAAAGAAATAGCATTAAGAGGAAAGATATCAGATGCATTTCTAGGTAGAGTCACGAGACATTTTACAGCTTTCTCACAGCTGATAGCAATGGGAGATGGTGATCTGCAACCATCTTCACTGGTTTGGAGATGTCAGTGTTAAGAGATGAGAAAAAGGCTGAGGAATTCATATGGGGCAAAATGTGAAGGAAGATGTTGTCAAGGTGACAATAAACAATAGAAATAATAATAATAATTAAATAATAATTATTAAAGTGCAACGCAATGCAGAATAATGCATCTATTCCTAGGGAAAAAAAATATAAGAAAGGTTGTTTTTCATTTACATTATTGTTCTCCATCATGAGTAATTTTGAAGGTGAGGATTTTTGCCTCAAGAGACTCAAACGCCATGCTTCAGAATAACAGTCTTTATTCCTTTTTTTTTTTTTTTAACTTAGAATTTCAAGTTTGTTTTGTAATTGCACTGGCACCCTCTGGTGGCATTCTGAAGTGCTCTACTTTACAGTTCAGTAAAATTAGATTTGCATTTGCTTTGATAGAGGAAACGTGAGGTTACTATTTTATAGAACTGTTATATTAGAAATAGGAGAAACAAAGAATAATATATCAAAACTCCAATTCAGCTTACACAAAATGAGCTCATAAAATGAAATTCTAGCAATCTGGATCAAAATGGCTGGAGAAAACATCTTTCATTTCCCCTCCCTCACAGTCTCTTAACTGAATTCATGGATAGCATTTTGCTAGTATGGGTTTGTAAAGGAAAGGAGTTACAAAAATGTCCTAACTATGGGACTGGCCTGTTTCACTTGGCAGCAAAAATCAATCAGTCTCTTACAGAAAGTGTTCATAGGAGTATTTCCGTTTTGAAATTAAGACACTTAGCAGCTCTTGTTACTTGCATCCTGAGAGTTCTTGCCAGAGCTGAACCAGATGTGCAGTCCCTTTGTCCATTTGTTATTAATAATGAATACAGAAAAGAGTAAAGAAAAGATAAAGAGGAGCAGGAAATGCAGAAACAGACTATTTCCCCTGTTTATGCATGTGGGAAGGACTCACATTTGTGGGGATTTTGCAAAAGATGAAACTAAGCCTTTCACCTAGAGCTGGGTAACTGTGCAGCTGCCCTTCCTCAGTGTAGCAAGACTGACTGAGAGGAAAAAAAATTATTAATGTTGCATCATCATTCCATCCCAGTCCTCTGTCTCTGCAGTATAATACCTCATTACCTAACCTGGTAGGTTTCCCAAATGAAAGTCTGTTCCTGCCCCTTCTTTTCCTTAAGAGCAACGGAGAGTTCAAGAAATATTGCCTGGAGACAGAGAAGGGGAGCACTTTTTTGTCAGTTTGACTCTGCTGTATAAACATTCTCATAAACATTCTTTTAATTATAGCTCTTTAGGAACTTTGAAAAAAAGAAGACAGGGAAGTCGAGTTTTTCTGTAGATTGACCTGCTCATTTTGGAAAAAATTGTGTAGGTTCTTCTGTTTTCATGGATGAGGGGTCTACAGTCTTTTTTGACATAGTTTAAGTAAAGTAAAAAGAGCAATGCTAACAATATTTTTAGAACCATTGTTCTCTAAGGGGCACGAAGATTAAGCTATCTGAAAGGACTTCAGTGCTATATACCAATAATATTTTGCAATTTTGACAAAATTAATCTGAAGATACCAGATTTTTTGCTCAGTCTGACGTGGGCAAAACACCGATCCTACCTTCTCTTCTGTTTAAAGAAAAGAACTTAAACAAACTCATTAGATAACGTTTTTTCATGAACTCATTGGTCCATTGACACTGAAACTTCAGCTTTTCAGAATTACTTCAGACAGGTTATTTCAGGTTTTCACAAAAACTTCACAACCAACAGTACTATGAGTAAGAGCTGTGACTAGTGTTTATATATATATATAGATAGATATGCATATATATATATACTCATAATTTGTTTACCACAGAATGATTCTATTATTCATTTACTGTTATATTTAAGCATAATAGCTTGGCATTCGTCAGGCCTATTTGCACAGTTCTGCACACCTGAAAGTTCTTGGAACATCTCTTTAACCTGTAAGACACACACCACCAGATAAGCAATATATTGTATGCGCCAGCATGTTACTCTAAAACATTTAATTTGAACTTTAATATTGTTAAATCTGGTTTCTTCATATGTGGAAGTCCTGTATTATTCAGCAAGTTCTTTCCTGAAATTTCCACAACGTGTGTTTGTTTTACATCTACAAACCCCATTAGTTTTGGACAATGCCTTTTCATTTTTAAAATCAATTGAACCAATTGAATCAATTAAAATCAAGTTACCAATTTTTAAATAAAGCTAGCTTCTAAGACAAGAAAGTATATTAGAAATTTCAGCCATGTTTGAAGGGCAAAAATGATTGCAACTGTGCATTAAGAATGGAAAGTCATTCATAACATATGATTAAAAGCTAACTTGACTATTTACAGCTAAGCACTGTCAAGAGCAATATGTGCTGATGAGAGAACCTGACTGTTACTACCTTCCTAGGTTAGGTGCATGTTAAGGAGACCTGTACAGTGCAAGAAAAGGGATAAAGAATGAAGATAATCTTGAGAAGCCAGAAAGCGTGTTTAAATTGCTTAAATACACAAAACTGTGAAATTGAAGGCAAAAAGAGCTAAAATGGGTAAAATTTTCGGCCACTGCTTGTAAAGCAACTCTGCTTCCTATAAAGACTTAATATGTAAACTCCTAATGCTTTAAAATTTACTTCTAACAAATAATTATATTAGTATTTTTAATAGTAGTTAATTACTACTAATAAATACACCCCCCTCCCTATTAAATAAGGATGAATACATTTAGAATTTATGTTTTCCTGAAGGCATTTTTTTAAAATAAGAAGAGAAAGCAAACACTTTGTATAGGGGCTCAATTCCAACACAATGCTGAATCCAAGCTTTTTAATTTTTGTTCTGTATTAATCTGGGTTATATTAAGGATAATTTCAGGATAATTGGCAAGCATGAAGGCAAAAACAAAGGTATTTAACTCTTAGGGGTATGTCAATCCTTAAACCCAGAATCACTTTTACAGTGCCCATGATCTGGTACAACTCCCTAGAACATTTCAAAGTTTAAGGGATGCAACTTTGTGAGACTATTCAGATCAGTTTTGGAATCTGACCAAAAGATGTATATTTGGGGCAGAAGTTGTATCAGATGATAGATCAATGGATTAATTAATCAATCTCTGGTCATCACTCTTACTCAGGAAAAAATCCTTTGTACTCATAGGAGAGAGTTCCTCAAGTTTGACCATCCTGTTGAATAACATTGTATTTGCATTTGATGAAAGGTTAAAATACAGAATGCTGCAGGGTTTTTTTGTGGTTCTTTTAGGTAAATGAATTGTGGACATTCTATTACAACATTCATTCTTATCATATATCACCTTCTGTAACTGCAGTGTAACAATCTGTTTTCCCTGTATTTGGAAGTGAAAGAACAACTGTACTTTCAAAAATGGGCACTACAGGGCCCATAATATTCCTGTTCCCTTAACAAGAGACATGCTTGTGTGTAAAGTTTAGATCTAGATCTGAGTCTGCCTGCAATTTAGGGAAGAACAGAAGAGCACTGCAGTTCTGCAAACCGGATGCAGAACTTCAGCTGAGATATTTGGGAGAAGGATGTTGTGGGTAGATATGTATCTCAGATTCTAATACCTTTGTGTTTCAGGATGCATTCAGAATTTGGGTGTTGCCTTGTGCTAGTTCCATATTTAAACTTCCTCTGTGGTAAAACAATTACTTCATTTGAGATTTTGTTGAGTGAAATAAAAAGAATTCATGGCTTTTGAAAAGACAAGATAATGAAAGCTATAGAGAGGAAAATATGCACAGAACTCAGGGAAAGAAGATAGGAAATTTGGAAGGTTGCAACTACAGTTTCTGCAGCCCATAAACCGTATTTCCTTCATGTGTTCAAATAATACAGCCAAGAAACAGCTGTTGTGCAGTGTGCTCTCTCCCTTTGCCAGGTCGCTTTTTGAAAGGGAAAACAGCATGAAGTTATGCATGAAGAATGACTGTTTCATGGCTAGTCCTGAGTGGCTGCATATGGTACAAAGAAAGGAGGGGGATGTGTGATGTTATCAGGGCAGTCCAGCAACAGAAGGTGTGACATGCACACTGTCAAAAGGTCGTAGATCTCAGCAGGTGCTTGTGCCTACATTCATCTTCTCTCTGCATGCACCCTAATGGTGATGCCCAAATTGTGATCGCTTATCTCCCAGCTCCCAACTGCAATACTTAATGAGAACGCTGTGAACGCTTCCACCCTATATAGGAAGTTTTACTGGTTTTGCATGGGGTAGAGTTAATTTTCTTCATAGTAGCTGGTATGGGTCAGTGTTTTGGATTTGTGCTAAAAACAATGTTGAAAATGTGGGGATGTTTTTTGTTACTGCTGAGCAGTGCTTGTGCAGCATCAAAATCTTTTCTGCCCCACCAAAAAGGAGGCTGGGGATGCACAAGGAGTTGGCAGGGATCACAGCTGGTACAGCTGACCCCACTGACCGAAGGGATATTCCATACTGTATGCTGTCATGCTCACATATAAAGCTGGGTAAAGAATAAGGAAGTGAGGGATGTTTAAAGTAATGGTGCTTGTCTTCCCAAATAATCTTTGTGCGTGATGAAGACCTGCTCTCCTGGAGAGGGCTGAACATGTGCCTGCCCATGGAAAGCAGTGAATGAATTCCTTGTTTTGCTTTGCTTTTGTGTGTGGCTTTTGCTCTATTAACTTGTTTTTATCTCAACCCATGAGTTTTCTCACTTCCAGTTTTGCCCCCCATCCCACTATGAGGGATTGAGTGAACAGCTGCGTGGTGCTTAGTTGCTGGCTGTGGTTAAACACAACACAGTAGAGAGACAGAGGCAGCATTTCAGTGTGAGGGTAGCAGAGTGTTATTCTGGGCTGCCTACAGTGTCCGAAGTCAGGAGGGATAAATCCAAGCTTGTTTGACAAGGAAACTGTCATTGCTGCTTGTTTCATATCTCACTCCTTGTCCCAAGAAGTTAGTTTCTAAAGTTTTTCATTATTTCAGCAACACAAAAATATTATCTACCTTGACCCTTTTTTGTTTCCCATTGAGTTTGTCTACAGAAAGATTGTCATACACAAAAGCTGTAATTTATATTCTTGTATTGTTACAAAAGAGATGGTTACACTGGGAGTGAAGATTGTTTTATATTGAAATGCCTTTCATTAGGTAATTTAATTGATGCATTTGGTGTTACCACAAGGCAGCTTCCCAGAAAAGGGAAGCTTAATATACTATGTATAAACACCTTCCAAGCCTGTATGGTAATTGCTCATCATTATGTCTGAAGCAGTGGTCTTTTGGCAGAAACTTAATGACTGTTATTCCATTGGGCAAGCTAAGGCTCTGTTATTCACTTAGAAAGTTATTGTGTTAATTCTTTGTGCCTGGATGATCACAGAGAACGTTATTAATAATAGATTGGAAATGAAAAAGAAGAGGGTCTATTCATCAGAGACTTTATCCGAAGGACATATGAACTCTAGCTGGCTGGACTGATTGTTTTTATGCAAGTGATTGTGTCATTTGTACAGCAGATGCCTAATAGCAGCCGCTGAAGAGTCACTGAACTGCACTGTTCTCAGAAAGATGGTAAGCATCTTACCATTTTTGCAAATTACAAAAATACATTTTCATAGATGAGACTGCTTTTCATAGATGAGTCTGCTTTCAAGCAACTAAAGATGTCATGAGACTTAATTACCTTGCATGACTAATGCAAATGCCAATAAACGACAAAAAAAAGTTTATAGCAGAAGGTAGCATGAGAAGAAAGGCACTAAAGAGTCTTGGAAATATTTGTATTATGAAGAGTTCTTCTATCATGTATCTGGCTATGGTTCCTAGATTCGTCTGAAGGGGAGACATTTTTCATTGTATTTTGAAGTCCTTTAAATTAGTTTAACTTTTATATACCCACTATTTGATTTTCTACCACTTGTGGTGGGAGAGGATTTTTTTTGTTGTTCTGCAAACAGCATAATTTTCTCCTCTATACAGCCATTTCTGATGAACTCACAGGAGGAGTACCTCCTGGAGGCGGAGGGGTTTGGGGAAGGCATGGGAGTCACACAGCTGGTGTGCTGCAAGAATAGCCCATTTATAACATTTCTTTAAGTAGTCCCATAAACCATTTCTTGTTTTTCTGGAGACCCAGTGTGTTAAATTATGTTGGTGTGGGTCGGGATACAGAAGGTGATACGTAACGGAGAGCTCAGGGATGCAAACCCGTGACAGGGGGCATGTGCTGGGTGTATTGGTCATTTTACAGGGGAAGAGCTGAGGTGCTGCATTTGCTTGTCAGGGCCTAGTTTCCATGCAAGGACAAGGAAGATAAGAGCTACAGCGCAACACTGTTGCATGTTTTTCTTTCCAGGACCCCAGCTCGTATGGAGCTCACCAAGGAACTGCATTTACTTACATGAGGGCCAAAGGTGAGAGAGGTTGTAGCACTGTATTGACAGTGAAATTCAGGCACTAAGGTAAGATCTACCAAATAAGCAAACCTCACGGTAATATTTAACAGTCCTATAGTTCAGGTTTTAGAGTCTTTCTTTTTAAGGGCTCCTCATGTTATTAACTTGCACAGAGTGCATCCACCCCGGGATTGAACTCAGTTTTGTGAAAGCAGCAGCTAGAAGGAGAACTGTAAAGCAGTATCTGCTAACACCAGAGCAGACTAGTGTGGTGGGACTGAGATCAGCAGCAGTGTTGGATTTACAGCAGCATGTGGCATGAGCAGCAGTTGACTTTGCACTTGGAGATGGTCATGGAGAATTAAGATGAGGAGATGGCAGTAAATACATTTTACTGCCATTCACGATATTTACAGTGGCTGAGTGTACATATGCTTGCATTCAATCTGAAACTTCCATTAAATGTGAAATTTGTATCCAAAGACTTGATTGCAGAAGAACAGGACTCAATCATTCAATCAGATGGATTGCGAATTCCAAGTAAAAGCCATACCTTCAATATAAATCATCAGCTCTATTTGACTGGATATAAATACATAGATAATACAGATAAGCTGTATTTGAGGGGGTACTGTCCCTGCTCCACAAGGACAGGTGGCTTCCTGGGGCTGGGGGGCTGGGGTCTCTCCATGGGGGTTGAGGATGTGGCACAACAGGGAGCAGGGCAGCTGATGGGAACTGGGGCAGCCTCAGCCTCAGGCACTGGGCACTGTCTGTGGGGATGGGCCGAGGCTGTGCTGGTCTCTCAGCCAGTGGATGTGGGATCAGTCCTGGTGAGGAGCTCTGGGTCAGACACAGCCCTGGGATGGCTGGTCAGGGCCTCTCTGTGGCACTGTTTGTCAGGAAGTGCCTGCACTGGCTCTGCCTTGACCCTGAGCCCCGTTGCCTGATCCCTGGTTGGGACGGGGGCTGCACTCAGGACCCTTAGAGATATATTCAGTAAAGGCACTACAAAACAAGTGGGGAAACACAGTGTCGGCGGGAAAACAGAGTTTATCACAGGATTTATAGTAATTATCATTTAGGGGCCATACCCTCCATCAGGGTCATGAAGGTTGTTGTATAAGAGCTGCAGAGCAGTGAAGGAAGTTTGTCAGCAGGGCCATTGTCTTACACAAGGTAAAGACATGTTTCCATGTCATGAACACATCCTTCTAACTCATCTGTCCCTCTCTGGAGCTAAGACATCTGAAAAGGAGAATTTCTGTTAGCCCTGTTTAACCCACGGAAGGAGGAAACACCAAGACTGAAAAGAAACAGCATCATTATGTCTGCTGAAACTAGCATAGGGTTAGTCAACAGCTAATAGTGAGCTAAAAGTTCAGAGAAACCAAGGATGTCAGGAGGGGAGTCTGGCAGACACAGATAGTCAAACTGTCCAGCCACTCCCCTTCGGTGAATAGTGCTGGATCTGAATGATAATGTGGTTTTCTGATGTAGATTTATGGTCTTCAAATATAAGTGATGATATTCTCTTTATAGGAGAGAGAGAGATTAAGAGAGGAGTGATTTAAGAACATCATGGTAAGCTTCAGTTATTTCTAAGCAGCATTATTGCAGAATATTAACTTGATACAGAGACTGAGAAGACCTGAGGTCTGAGTGTCAGCAGTCAAAGATGTGAATGAAATGCACTCACCTTGTCATTAAATATGAATATTTACATCAGGTCTTCTGCCAACTTAATTTAAGACCAAGAGAAAGGCTTATGTTGTCTGAAAATGTCTCTTTTTTTTCCAGCTATATGGATTGCAAAAATAAAAGATCTTTCATCTCATTAAAAACCACAATGACTTGAGGCTTCATAAGAAATATTTCATGACTGAAATATTGGTTATGTACATTTTGTGAAATTTATTCTGTTGCCAGCCACTGATTTTTAATTGTATTGCCACAGTAATTCTGAAGTGAAAGCACTAGGGAGATACTTCTCTGCAAATACAAATTTCAGCTACCCAAATCTTCTGCATCATCTTCCTGACATATTTGGGAGAGGAAAAGCTGATGATTCTCATCTCGCGGGTATAGCCTTCAAGCCTACGCAGTGGATTTTATTTTAGGTGAGGCACAGTGTGCGCAGAACTGTTCCCACCCTTTACTCCTAAGGTTCATTTGCCAGGGCCTAGCAAGCTTGGACAGTGGCAGCACAGCCCTTAGGACGTAGGTTTAATTAGAGTGACCTTCTCTTAGATGGATGACCTTACAGGGCTAAACGAGCTCCATCTGCCCGGGTTTGAAGTTAGAGTTGTCCTTCTCCTAGGATGACTGCCAGAAGGCTAACGAGCCCATCCTGCCCATGGACACATTTTATTTGTTCCTTCAGTTTTGACCTGTGTGGCATGGGAGACCCTGCCGGAGGTATATACCACCGCCAGCACAGCTCGCAACCTCATAGGGGCACATGCGCTTCTCCCCCTCTAAAGGGAGAGGGCAAGCTCCCTACTTTTTCCCCCAGCCTCCTGCATTCAAATCCAGGGATATAGCCTTGCCCTATAGACCCTCAGGACACTGTAATTCTGAAGCAAACTGTCCCTGGGCAGTGGCCTCAGGCAAGCCAATCAGATTGTTCCTAGACAATAGCCACGGGCGAGCCAAGTTCAGCACATTCCAACCTTATCTCAGCAATACTGGAACAAAAGCAGTCCCATACTCACCTCACCTGGGCAGGGTACCCCGCACCCACCCGGGGCTTGGGTAACTCCCACGTCCCCACCCCAGCCTAAGCCCCACACCACACTGCCCCGCCCTCCCGCCGGTCCGGGGACCCCACGGATCGTCCGACCCCCTCCTTCTCCCCCAAATTGGATTAATGAGAAGAAAATGGTATATAAACCAGAGTATTGACAAAAATCATTGACAAATGGCCCCTAGGCAGAGCTTCTGAGGGTACATGACAAAGCTGAAGTGTTTACAATATCGAAAGTGTTTACTATATTGAAATAACTGAAATGATCAGAAAATGCAGAGTCTTGCTTTTTTTCCGCGACAATAATGAGCTCAGTGTTTTCTCAAGAGATTTTACTGATTTCTTGAGACAAAGCAGTTCTTAGTGCAGAACTCTTTCTATTTACAATGCTATAAATTGCAGAAAAACAAAGGAAAATATCTCCATCCCCAGAAAAAACAGCTGCATCATTCTACTGTCCCCTTGTACATTTAGCCCTTAGGAATCACAAACTTAATAATTAGGTATGAGCCAAGTCTAAAATCTCCTCGCAGTCCCACAGCTTTTCTTCTCACTTTTTCCCAGCAGCATCTTTCCCTACTCATTTCCTGCCATGTCCTCAGATTACATTTCTAGAGTTGTAGAGGGGACAGACTACATCTCTTATCAAGTTTGCAGATCACATCAGATCGAGTGGGCTGATGAGTGCTGGGCTGCTGCTGCCAGGTGGAAGGGATGGACCAACAGGAACCTTATGAAACTCAACAAGGACAAGAGCAAAGTCCTACACCTGGGAAGGACAAACCACTGGCAGTGATACAAGCTGGGGACTGACAAGCTGTCAAGAGCTCTGGGCAGAAGGACTTGAATCTACTGGCAGCCAGAAAACTGAACATGAGCTTGTGGTGTGCCCTAGCACAGCACAGAAAGTATTCTGAGTTGTATTAGCAGCAGCACAGCTTGTAGACTGAAGAGAGCATTTATCTTCTTCTACCAGCATTTGATAGAAAACAAAAGACAGTGATAAACTCAAGCAAGTTCAGCAAAACGTCAGCATGGCAGTCAGGCTGGAGGACCTCCCCTGTGAGTGGAAGCTGCAGGAAAGGGCCTTGTTCAGGCTGGAGAAGAGATGGCTTCAGGGAGCTTAAGTGCAGTCTTCTCATACCTACAAGGAAGTGATTGAGGAGGTGGAGCCAGGATCTTCATGGCAATGGATGGTGGGAAGCCAGGAGGCAATGGATATCAACTGAAACAGGAGAAGTTCAGACTGGATATAAGAAAAGCCATTTTCCCCATGAAGACAGCCAAAAGGTGGGACAGGAGCCCAGAGAGTCTGTGCAATCTTCCTTCAAGGTTTACAAGATCTGCCTGAATAAACTCTTGAGCAACCAGATCTGATCTCATAGCTGACCCTTATTTGGTCACAAAGTTTGACTAGAGAGCTTCTGAAGGTCCTTTCCAACCTGCATTACCCTCTGACCCTATGAAATTATTTCTGAAAACTTTCTTTTTCCCTCCTTTGGTGACTTGCAGAGGATTTAAAGAGGAGGAGAATAATGGTATGACATAGGAAGAAACTAATGCTTTATTTCAGTTAATTACATTAAGATCTTATGTTTAGGAAAAGGGAGGTGAAAGTGGCAGAAACCACTGGAAAAGGGAGCGTGTTGCAAAGTGTTTTGGAACAGAGTCTGTAAACAGTTAAAGTGTTTTGGAACAGAGTCTGTAAACAGTTACTCATGTGAGCAAGGACTGATAGGCAGCCCTGATTAGTGTGCAAATGTAATGGGATTTCATGCTCTATGAGATCAAAATAGAAAAGCGTCCAGTTATGGCAATTATCTATCAACTGGTGAAAGCACAATAGATGAAGTTGCTAAAATACTTCTGTGTTCAGTAGCCTCATTATGTGGCAAATGTGTTATAAGGCCCTACATGCTAATGCTTTACCGAACGAACTCAAAATGTTAATGGAAATGATAGAAAGACAAATTATATGGAAGCCAAACCACATTCATCCATTACAGCTACACCTTCAGCCTACAAATATTGGTAAGTCTGTGGTCATCATCCAAAATCCTTTCATCTGATCCAAGTTATGAGGGGTTTGAGGTCAGGCAACATCTTTCTTGAAATGTTATAAATCAATAACTCTACTGAGAGGCAAGACTGAACCATTTTGTTTTGTAACTTAGGGAAACAGATAGCTCTTCATTTGGCCTTGAGGAATATGGAAAGGCAAATAAATGATCAAGCATTGTCAAGCATTCTTCGGGGTAAAGCAACTTGTAATCAAGATTTGCACATTGAAAGACCCAAATAACTTGGATTGAACTAAACCGTAGCTTTTTAAAAAGAAAATATAATAATTTCACCTATATACATGTGGGTTCCTGCCTTCTATCATAAATATGTCTCACAGTTTTTCATTTACCTATTTTACCTATATTATGTTTTTAATATAACATTTTATTAAAGTAGTTACTCTTTTGTTCTGCTCAGAAAAAATCCTTTAGCTCATCAGGTACCAGGGGATTCAGACATGTTTTAAGAGTTTCACCATTCCTTTGTGTGCCTGAGTCAGGAGTTTAATATTTACTCAAGTGTCCAGGGAAAACAGAAGGTATGCATAGATCTTTACCAATACAGAATACATTCCCTCCATAATGGTACTAGTTAACAAGCTATAGAGAGGAAGGACTGTTCTCCAGATCTTTCTCAAATCCATCCAGGCAACTCCTTCCAAAGCTCTAAAGAGGCCTCCAGCACTTACATTCATAAGATCTAGGGGTTCTAATTATAACCAGTTCTTCAACACTGACACAGATGACGATGATGAGAAAATGAAATCTCAGTGTGTTCCTTCTGGTTTTTATTAACCTTTTTTTATTAACCTACCGCGAATGGCAGAGAGATAACTGGCTTCTATTGATTGCATATGCCACCACAGGGTACTACAATACTCAGGATACTGGAAAAGAATTATATAAACAGCTGATTTGTGTAACTGATTTGATCTAAATTTGGTGCTTGTTTCTAGTTTAAGGCCTCAGAACACAGATATACCTGTCCAAACTCTTTGGAGTTACTACATTTATCTCACAATTCAAGCCTATGTAATGCTGGTGCTCAGGAAAAATTATACAGTAGCTGGAGAGGAATAAAAACACAACAGGATAAAAGAGCATAATAACAGGAAAAAAACGAAGATGTAAAAAGGAATGGGTTGTTTTTGAGGTTAGTGGAATGGGGCTATATGGCTAAACCCAGGTTTCCTGGAGGAAGAGAAAAATAGGGTAAACAAAAGTATCTAAGTAAGATGCACGCCAATTAAATTTTAATATGATTTGGGGAAGAAAGTAGCAATGATTAATAACAATCTAATTAAACTTGAGTGTATTAACTGTCAGGGACAAAGATATATAAGCAGGGAGTTGTTAAATAACCAGCACATATATTTGCTGTTCTCAACAATGTCTTTCCTCCAAGGAGAATTTCAAAATATGACACCATAATTTCAACAGTCATCCCACTTTCTGGACGAGATTTTATTCCCTTTTCTCTGCATCTCTGCATGCTTTAATAGCTTCAAAAATGTTGCAGAGAGATAGTAAAATTGTTCGGTAGTTAACACTTGCGGATAGTAGTTAGGAGAGATTTGCAATCCGGGAGAAAGAAAAACAAATTTCTGAATAGACTAGTAACAGAGATCAAAGTATGCTTTGGGGCGAGCTGTACTTTATGATTGCAGCAGGTGCAGCAAGTGATGTAGCTTTGCTGTGCAATGAGGATAAGGTAGGCCGCTGTGCACAGTCTTAAAGGGCCTTTGGCATATGAGTGTCACCTGAGCAGCACATACTGCTTAGCTGTACCTCGGAGTAATTGGAAGAAGATAGTCTTCTGACAGCCTTGAGGATGATGGGGGCCAGAGAGGCTTATCAAATTTCTTGTAGGTTTTTTTTTTTAAATAAACAATGTCACCAAAATGACTACTGCAGCCTTTAGACCAGTGCAGCTCCTCTGAGTAGGCTGAACTACAGGGTGGGACTGAAAATTTCTCCTGTCCTTTACCTAGTGTTCAGCTGAGAAATTGTTCATTTGTGAGTACTAACACAGGCTTAAGCTCCCACACTTCTCATAATTCATATCCTCTGTCCAGAATGTCCAAATGTGACTTTAGAGCCTTGAGTAACTCATGAGCTACTGAAGTGAAGTTGCTCTGCTGTTTCTGTGTCACATGGTGAGTTATGGAGTAGCAGAGGCACTGAGTCTGGGCAGTGATCTGAACCCTCAGCCACTGGAGCAATGTAGTGGAACAGGCAGTTCTGTGCCACAGAAGGATTCAGCTGTCCATCTAACCCAGCCTCAACTGGGAGAAGGAGGTGGTGGGACCTTGTGGATCTGGTGTGGATCTAACCTGTCTGTGGACCAGTGCTGATGTCTTCTCTCTTCAGATGTTATGTTGCTCATTGCAACATGGAGGTTTTGATATAGTGCTTGTAGGCTCTGAAAGATTATGTACATTGAATAATGTATGTAAAAGATGTTGCATATGATTAAGAAAACCTCATATGATATTGCCAAGTTCAATTTTAATTGCATTTATTAAGAAATTAAAACTATTTAAAAATTTTGGATGATTAGGATACACTCTGTAGAGTAGACTTTTGCATATTATCCAAAGAGAAAATGCCAGTAATTAGACATCTAGCCAATGAGCTGTGCAACTGCAGTTGTGGGATCAGAGCAGTTGACAGAAATATTTCATAGTTTTTAAATCTATGTTCAAATCACTGGTGGTTCCCAGTCATAGGACCATATATGCCTAATCTACACTTTTGAGTCATTACGAAGCCGGGGCATTTTCATGTACTTTCAGCATTGCTGTCTGTTGGAGCCAAGGGCAGCAGTGCCTTTGACTGTGCTCCCTCTTCTGTGCAGGGCTACATAAAACCAAGGGGAATCAGGGTCAGATATTCAGCTGCTTTTGATGCATTTTCCCTACCCTAAATTCATGATGTTAAGAATATAATCCACATGGTGGCCAGGTGGCATGAACTTTAAATCTTCCAGGTGCTGCCTTTAACTTTTTTTAAGACAAATGTCTTGTCACTGTTTCCCATAGAAAGGTATAAAAAGAAACCATTTTAGTTGAAATAGGAGAGGAAGATAGCTACGAATTTTCGAGTTCACTTTTAGGGGTCAATACAGTGTGATGAAAACACCTAGAATGTAATTTGAGAAGTGAACTCATTCTTTGTAAAAAGACATAACATTGCTCTAGCTTATTACTCAGGATAGATTGCAAAATGTTTTGGGTGTGACTGTAACAGATTCTTTGCCATTAGCAGACACATGCAGAGTATGAACACGTCGATCTAGGACATAATTAACAGGAACAGAAAACAACATGACCAAAAGCTGGTCCCTCTCCTCTGTATTGTGTTACACCTTCTGGGAGTCATAGGATGTACTATCAATCAGTATTAAGCTACGGTTTAATCTCAAGCCTCAAGCTCTTCCAGCTTCTGCACTGCCCTCTAAGTCATCCTTTCTTTTTAGCAGAGCTTGGTTGGCTATTAAGGAGGTGTTTATATCTAAGCTTCGAAGTCAGTACTTGCAGATACAGTTATCTAATCTACAGCTCTCAAAGCTAAAGTTAGTTGTTTATTTTTAGGTAGAACTATTTTTCATCTGAAAGTGCTGATCTATCAGAATTGGAGTGTTTTGTGGGAAGATGTTTTAGCAAAAACTGAATAGAACAACTGTTTGCTGAGGAGGCATGAGGAGAATCTGCCAGTTGACTGAGCAAGGGGCAATGGCAAGTTGAGAGCACACAGCTCTGGAGCCAGGCATGTGGCTCCTTGCAAACTTGGCTTCTGTTCTCAGTTTTTACAAATGTCACCTGAGGACTGCCAGGAGCTAGCAATGGGGAAATCCTCAGTGTTCAGCCCTGAGCTGCCCAGCCACCCCAAACATTGGTCTAGCAAGACTTGGGGAACATGAAGGAACTTTGTGGAAAGGTAAAAAACCAAAGGGATCTGGTCTTTTGAAAACTGATTTTGAAATTTCTTTGCTGTGACAATTTAAGCTTTTAGTCTGAAAGTCTCTCAGCAGAAAAATTTCTGTCTCTAGACAATAATATCTGCAAATGTATATATACAGCATTATCTTCCCATTTCCTAAGCTGTCTCCACAGGGCTTCTTAAACCCTACCTGTTTCAAACATGAGAATAGAGGTTATGAGAAACACAGCAGCAGTCACCAAGGGAAAATGCTGATGGCAGCATGGTATGAACCAAACAAATAGAAATCCCACATTGCAGTTACACCACTTTGTGAAAGGAGTCCAAGAAAGCATGCATTAGTAGATGCCATTCAAGGGACCTTGAGGCACATACCTGCTTTCTCCATGTCCGGGTTGCTGCATTTAAGACTTGCACTATTATCTTGTTGTATTATATTTGGAAGAAGCACAGAGCACCTGGGTTTTTCCTCTGAACAGTGACTCTAAAGATCTAGAGTCAGAAGCTGTGAAATAACTACTCTCAAGTTCCTGAACAAGCTTGCTATTGAACTGTCTCCTTTGTTCTTATCCAGGGAGAGTGTGCATCTCTCTGATTTGCTTGTCAGTTGAATCACAACCTCCTACTATTCAACACATTCTGAAACTACAAAGCATTGGTTTGAATATTGTTTTATAGCGAGTAGTTATGTAAGAGAAAAGAGTCACTCACAAAGGCAACCTAAATAGTTGTCTACACAATTGGACTAGTATAATCACACTGCTAAGAAATACTTGTATAACTTACCCAGGATGAGCATCTTTTCTTTTTGTTCCTCTGAAGCTCTATATCTCTTTAAAAGAGACATTATGATGTAAGTCTCGGCTAATCTACAGTAGTGTGTTTACTAGGACTTGAAACTTTCAGTATTTAGGTACTCTGATCAGTAAAGAATGAAAATTTGATTGATACAGGATGGATCAATGCATCTTTTCAGACTTGGCCTTTTGTCTCTACAGGCACTTTCCATAGTGTTCAGAGCAGTCTACTGTTTTGGTGTCTGTATTCAAGATGCTTCAGAACCTGGCCTCAGCTTATCTAAAATATCCTATAAAGTCCTAGGAGGAAGACAGCAGTGGGTAATCTCCGGAGAGGAGCACAATTATCACAAGGGGGGTGCTTGCTTTCTTGCAGACGTTTGTCATTGGTTTATTCTAAGCTCATATTGCATTCCCAGTCATCACGTAGTCATCCTGAAAAGCCTGCTGTGACTACAAACCAATTCCTTGAAGTATGCTGGGAAATAACATAAGAATTTTCATCTTGATTGGCCAAAATATGCTGGTTTGTACAGTGGGAAATTGGGAAGGAATGTGAGAAAAGTGCATGTGAAGAATTATAGTTCCCAGTACATGCTCCTGGCTTCTGATAATAGGAAGTTTATGAATGTCTAAAGACAGAGTGATATTACCATTTAAAATGAGAAGTATCCCTATCTAGAAGCCTGTTTGGAGAAGTGGAATAGTATATAGCAGTTCTTCGCTTTTGATCTAGATTTTGCTTTTTTCATAGGGCTCAAAATTTCCATAGTCTGTGTCGGTCTATGAGGTTCTTCTCTCAACCAGGACTTTAGAAAGTTCTTATTCAGGAAATATCTTATGGTCCTTAAGGGTTAATTATATGTGAAATTTAATACTGGCATACCAGGAACTAGAACGAACCCCTTTAAAGTCCAAAAGTGAATTTTAGAACTTTATAAATTTTATAACTTCCCCTTCTATCTTTCTAGTAATTAAATGGTTCATTTTCATATTGCCCAAAATAGTCTTACATCTGTGTAAGTGTTGTTACTATGGGGCTTTTACATCTAAAATAGTCTGAGTTGTATTCAAATTTTAGTTAGATTTGGGATAATTAAACCAGATGTTTCTGCATTTTCCTCAATAGTGAAAGATATTTGACTCCCAAATTATAAAATATTTGAACATATTTTACTATTTTAGTATCACATATATTCCCTTTTCTACCCTTGAATGCAAATAAGTTTTTTAAAGAAAGACAGCCCTGTGATTATCATGTAATGACACTGGAGCTAAGTAGAATGTAGTGGCATTTCCACAGCTGTGGGGGAATCATCTGGAAAGGTTAGGCAGGACTACCTTCTTTTTCTGTTTGAATACATAAAATTGATCGGTTCGCAATCAGTGGAGGTCACCCATTTTGGGCTTGGGCTCACTGGACCATATCCAAAAGCAGCTGATGTACTTTCCTCCACCTACCTGTATCTGCCAGCAGGGACAGAAAAGTCTAGTTGCTGAGTACAGAGGCCAAGCAGTGTTCACTTAAAACTAGAATTTAAAACAGATGGTGTCCCACACTGACACTGACCTCTCATTGCTTCTCTTGTCACCCCTGTGCTCTGGCTGTGATATGACCCCATGTACAGAACAGTTGCATTTCTTTGTTTTGTTCTGTACCCCCGTCACATATTGCCCCTGGTTTTACACAAGGGCAGCATGGAGGAATGGGAAGGGAGATGGTGCCTGTCATTATCACCAAAATCTGGGAATGAATAGAAATCAGAGTCAATAACACGATGAACATTTTGCCAAATACACTATTTGCTCTCTACCTGTTTATTATTTTTAGTATAAAGTCTTTTATCTCATTAGAAGTCCAAAGCCATCCAGCACGATTCAAAAGAGAGATGGCACCTGAGGTACTCCAGGGGACGTGCAGATCGGGGCCACCCCTGTGGCCTGAGTCTGCACGTGTTTCAGCACACGGGAACCCAAACTGGACCACACTGGGGAAAAGAAATCATCACAAATATTAAACTTAGGAGTTAATCTGGCTCCATGCCTCTGCGTAAAAGCCGCTTTCAGGCTGGCACTGCAGGGCTTGTGTTGGTGCAGGGAGGACATCTCGTGGGCATCGTGGGAAGCTCGCCCTCTCCCAGCCGCTGGCAGCCCGTACCGCCTCCCGCAGCCAGGCACCCACCTGGGACCCCCAGATGTGCCCAGCCTCACTGGAGAGAGAGGAGCGGTCTCCCTGTTCCCTGCTGAGGTGGAGGAACTGCCGGAGCCCAGGTTTTACGACAAAATCGCGTTTCTGCAATGGATGTGTATCGATGGAGATTTAGTTTCTCCTGGACTCACAGCTGGAACCACAGCCCTCAGCCTGAACAAAGTTCAGGCATGAAGCTGAGTCAAGGGAGGTTTGGGTTAGATATCAGGAGAAGGTTTTTCACCCAGAGGGTGGCTGAGCACTGAACAGGCTCCTCAGGGAAGTGATCACAGCATCAAGCCTGTCTGAGTTCAAGAAGTGTTTGGACAACGTTCTCAGGAACATGGTGTGAATCTTGAGGTGTCCTGCACAGGGCCAGGAGTTGGACTTGGGTCTCATAGGCTCTTTCCAACCCAGCATATTCTATGATTCTCTGATTCTATGAAACTTGTTCCGTGTGGAGGGTGTTTTGTGTCAGCAGGGAAGTGAACAGTCCTCCAGCTTGCATCAGGACACAGGGATAAAACCCTGCCTTGGAGATGTAACCAAAGCAGGGGAGTGTGAAAAAGTCACTGAAGCTGGATGCTGTTAGCATTCAATGATGTGAATGCTGCACATCAAATACCATGTTTAGTTTTGGGCTCTTCACTACAAGACAGACACTGAAGTCCTGGAGTGTGTCCAGAAAAAGGGCAACGGAACTGGTGAAGGGTCTGGACCACAAGTCTGATGAGGAGCGCCTGGGGGATCTGGGGTTTTTTAGCCTGGAAAAAAGGAGGGTCAGGGGGACCTTATCACTCCCTACAGACACCTGAAAGGATGTTGTATCCAGGTGGGAGTCAGTCTCTTCTTCCAAGTTACAAGTGATAGGATAAGAGGAAATGGCCCCAAGTTGCACGGAGGAGGTTTAGGTTGGACATTAGGAAAAAACTTCTCACTGAAAGGGTAGTCAGAAAAGGTTGCCCTGGAAGTGTTCAAAAAACATACAAATGTGGCACTTGGGGATATGGTTTAGTGAGAACATGGCAGTGCTGAGTTAAGGGTCGGACTCAATGACCTTAAGGGTTTTTTCCAACCTTAACGGTTCTGTGATTCTATGAATATGACTGTGAACCAAGAGTGGGGCCTGCAGTGTGGTCACACGGGCCTTACCCAAGCTGGCCTTGCAGGGCACCGAGCTGAATGGGGCCAGGCTGAAAGGGGAGCAGGCTGAAAAGGGACCAGGCTGAATGGGCTTATCGCATGCTGCAGGAGTAACCAGGGACAAAAGGCAGCTGGGATGCACTGGAAGCAGTGCCGTGTGGTGGCCAGGCTAAGGAGGGCTGAGCAGCAAGAGCCCTGAGCTGCCTGCCTGCAAAGGCTGATCCGAGCTAATGGTGTCACCGATTGGCTGCGTTTGTCCTGCTGTCCTCACGCTGACATGCATCAGGCATTTGGCAGCTTCAGGCACAGGAAGAAAAACGCAGTAATTTGTCAGGGATGGGACTGTTGTGTGCCTGCCTAGGATGCCCTCTGCAGAGAGAGCTTTGCCAAGTACTGTTGCTACTCATGCCTCACACACTGAAGCACAGACATTACACAGGGATTGGCATGGTAGACTCATACTAGGGATTTCTAATCACAACCTTTACAGTATGTCACCAGTTCTGTCTACCCAGACGTATGGAAATTCCAAACAAATACAGCAAATCCTCAAAATCTGCCAAGGAAATGTATCCAAGGGGAAAAGGAGAATCTGGGAAAACATGGGTGACTGTTTTAGTTGGAGGTACAAAAGGATGGAGGAAAAGAGCAAAATGATGCAACAGTAGTGAAAAGCATGCTGGGCTTTGCTGGGAGCTGGTAGTAGAAAGCCCTGCTCTGCACTTTAAAAGATATTAGCTAAACTACACTTAGCTTTCTGTGTGCTTTCTCCCCATTCTTCATCTGCCCTTTTGGGTCAAGGAGTATCTGCATTGTGTCTGTGGAAAGTCTACCACAATAAGGCTGATTTGTTTCAATTTTATACCTATTTCTAAAAATAGGTAAGTATGGTCAGCTGCCACATTTTGACACTCTACTGTAGAATGATGAGATCAGTCACATGAAAGACATGCTGGATGAACTTGGTGAAGTCTGCTTTTTATGGATCTGACAAAAACAAACATGGAAAAAGTGTAGACCCTTGTGTTTTATCTCAGTTTAATTCTGTAGATGGAGTAAACAGATGCACACTTGACTGTTTTAATCACTGCAATTAAACATTTATTTTGATAAATCAGCTCACTATAATAGAGATAAATCTTTTGCTACATTAGGTCATTTGTTATCCAAAGGCATTTTGTTCAAACTTCTACCCCACAATCCTATCTTAAGTTCTTTGCTGTAAATCCCAAGATTGGGATGACATCCACTGTTCTGTGCACACCTTTTATTTCAGTGAATACTACCATCCAACCATTTCCTTGCACCCTGTGCCACCGCCTCTTATTAACATGATGTAAACACCTGACCATCCAATTTTCATCTTCTTATACAATACCTAATGTAATGAGGTCCTGAGACTACAGACATTACCACAGTAGGGCAGAAGTAATTACAGTAACACAATAATTAACACAGTAACACAATCATTAATGGCTGTGAATTTTCCTGGCATGATATATTCTTACCAGCATGACCAGCTCCTTCTGCATTGTGCAGCTGAGAATTGTGGACAGGAATTGTAAAGCAGTTTTCTGATGGAGATTGCTGCTGCCGAATAGACCACCCTGAAATCTTCATCCTTGCAGCTTAAAATAACTTGAATTTTTCTGCACATTTCTGTACAGATGTAGCTAGGCTGCTGAAGAAGTAGCAGCTGTTATTAATCTGTCTGGAGAAATATACACAACAATACCAATGAAAAAAATTCTGCTCTGTCTACTTCCATCTAGGATTCAGTTTCAGTATATAGTTTAAAGAAGACAAAAAACATTTTCCGCTGATACTGGTATGGATACAGGAACATGGGTAATTTTGTTTTATGACTGTATTTTCTTCTATTTCTTGTTTCCTTTATTTAACATGTGTTTTACCCTTTTTCTACTGTTAGAAATCTTCATACGACACTGAAATAAACCATTTTCATGGTTTATCTTTGATCTTTGAATGTTAATTTTTGAGTTGGGATTTTAAAATAAGAATTTTTTTTGTTTTATTTTGCAGGTGGAAAGACTATCTGACTAACAAGGTCTTGTTTACTGTCCTCTACATTTATTATTGAGTAGGCTCCCCAAAACCCTATGTGTTTTTCTCTGTGATCAGAAACAATTTAAATTCCAAGACTGCTTTTACTTTCTTCTTCCAGTGACTGTATTTTAAACCACGTTCTTTCAGTCTGCACAATTTGCTTCTAGAGCAGGTTGTATACATTTCCTTCCTCAGAATGAGATATCGTATATTTCATAATGAGACAAAAAAATAGCAATCTGCAGGCGATCTTTTGCCAAAGCAAGGAGGGCAACCACAGGAGATAGAAAAGCAAATGTGAAACCAGACAAACCACAATGAAAGAAAAGTTCTTCCAATTGCAGAGAGTAGTAGATTTTCTGCTAGTCTATTATTGCCCAAGTTATTAACATACAGAGCATATCTAACAATATACACATATTTAACACATATCTAATCACATTTGCAACAGAAAATAGACTTATTTTGCACAGTCATGGCCCAAATGTATCTTTAGGTTTATCTCATATTCCAGTAAGTTTGGGAACGGCTTTGTGTCTCGCACATTTACACCAAAAGGAATGTGTGAAATTTGACAGTTCTGTCTCAGGTTTTGTGTAACAGATTCTCTGTGTTATGTAATATATTTGACCAATGAATCAAAACTAGATAGCATTCAAATGTCTGCAGTGCACAACTGTAGGTAGTTTGAGTCTATGTGCTTTCACAAAAAAACCCAGTGTTTCACACTAAACTGCTCATCCCTACAGGTAGGAAATAACTACACTGGTTTAGCTCACCTTCAACCTGACTTCTGTTACATCCATCTTGTAACCTTTTCCCCCTCTTACCACCATAACAGCACAAGAATCTAAATCATGAAGTGGTATGGGTGCCAGAGCAGAGGAAGCTGTAGCAAGAGCATTGCCTGGGGCAGTCTGCCTTGCCCGTCTGATATGGGATCTGCTGTAGCAGTTGCATTGTTGGGCACGGTGTAGCTCAGGATATGCTACGTTATGGCTTCCCAGCTGACATGGTTTATAGCCTGATACATTAGTTTGCACAGTTTTAGTTAAATGGTAGTAATTTAAGCTACTGTACCAGACTCTCAAGTGCAGTGGCTGGGAGCCGCCACACACCTGTTTCTGTTGCCTCACCTATGGGCAAGAATCTCCGAGAAAGTTATGAGACACAGATCTGTGAGTATGAAACTCCCCATGTGTTGCAAATCAGAGCCCTTTGGCATATTTGAACTTGCACAGTAATTTTTCGGGAAGTGTTTGCCATGGCTACTGGTCCCAGAGTACTGACTGAATGGGTACTGGTGGCTGGAGAGGACCACTGACCAGGTTCTTCTTGTCCATTGGTGGTCTTAATGACATGTCATCAGATCTGTTTGAGAATGTTTTTTAACAGGCCACTGCACTTTAATACATTTGTTTTATTTCTCTGTATTAAAAAAAATATTGATTTTTTAAATCATAGCCTGAAGCCTAGTCTCCCTTAACACAAATGAATCACTTTGGTATTCCTTTTTAGATTAATCCAGCAGTTGTGATAATGACATTTTTGCAAGTGGCTGCTGCCTAATGCTGTGTAATTATTTTTAGTAACGATTGATCCATAAAATAAAATTCACACCATTCTTAATACATGTTCTAACTAGAAGCAGTGGTAGTGTGTGTGCAGAGCATGCATATCAAGAAGTATCGGAGTCCTTGTTCCATGGGGCATATTAAGGCCCTGGCTGGGGCAAAAGTAGGTGTTCTCCTTTGGCTGGACTGGAATTTCAGTTGCTATCAGCTGCTGAGTTCAGTCTATGATCCAAACAAGAGTCTGACCCCGAAGCACACTACAGAAAATTAAAAGTAGAGCAGTATTACGTGTGAATACTTTACTATCCTAGACAGTGAATGAAAAGAAGTCAAGAGAAACAGAGATAGTGTGGGGTGTGTGCCAGGGGTGTTCTCTGTGATCAAGTAAAATGCAGTTCTGGATAATTTTTCACTTGTAGGACCTTAGGCCAGTATAACACAGTTCAAAAAACTGAATTGTGGCACATTTTGTAAATTAAAAGAAACATATACATAACTTTTTCTTTATAAATTGTCTTCATAAAATGAATACCCACTTGGTCAAACACACTTGTCTCAAGTTCTTAAATACAGGACATGCTTGAAGGGAGCTGTTATTAAAGAAATTACAAGGAGGTTAGGATGAGTCAGAAGAGAAAAAAAGCTTCTCTTTGGTCTCAAGTGAGCATACTTCAAATGTATTAAGTACTTTAGTAAGCAATGTCTTTTGCTGTGGGGTGGAGAAACAGAACATTCCTTTTAGCACTGTGAAATATTCCTGTCATCTGCTATGACATTGTATCTACGCAGGCATTTTACTAGCAGCACCACTTGGCCACCGGGACAGCAATTTAGGCCGATTCCTGCCTATTACAATAATATTATTATTCGACTTATGTCTTTTCAAAAAGTTCAAGAATATCTTTTCTCTGTTGTTGCTCTGTGCATTATTTTTAATGTATGCATCTGCTGGTTTATATACTTTTAAAAGTCGTATATTAGGTCTAGTTTGCTATCTACAGGTCTTAACAATAGTTGCATTTTAAAAGCGAGCTGTTCTACTCAGTACAATTAAGTATGCTCTCAAGAGCTTGTAGGTCTATGGAGTTACAAAGACTTTCCTGGACTATGACATTCTCTCCCATTAGCGTGTGAACTGCTTTCAGAATGCAGCCAGTTAAAAGGGACCAGTTCAGCTGTGGCCTGCTGAGCGTGCATGGGACCCAGTCCTTTGTTTGCAGGCAGATACTGATATCTGAAAGAGCAAAGCATTCGAGGGACATTACTAGCAGAAGAATGAAGGTGGCGTTTTTGTGGGTTTTTTTTTTTCATCTTAGAGTTATAATGAAAGAAAACTAATACAGTGATAGCAAGTGTTGCATGTCTAATATTACTGCTATTCCTCCTCTACATGCTCCTGAGGGGCCTTCCTTAATGAGGAACCCCAATCCTGGAGAGCTCCACTCCAGCCTTGGTTCTGCTTTGCTGGGACACTTGCTGAGCAGCAGAATCTCTATAGGTAAAAACAGTGCCCACAAATGTAATTGTTGGGTTTGTACCAAATGCAGAATCAGCCTGGATGGAGAAACTGAGGATCTAAAGTCAACAAAGTGAAGTTAAGTAGAAGTAAATGCAGAAGATGATAATGAGACAAAATCAAGCACAAAATGGCCAATGCCTGGCAAGGTAGCAGAGCTACAGAACAGGACTTGGGAATTATACTGGGTCACAAACCGAAAAAAACCCCACAGTCACTGAGATACTGTGGCATAGAAAATCAATCTCCCTCTGGGTTGTATTAGCAGGAGTGTCACTGAACTGAGCAGAATTTACTCTTTGCAGCACTGATGTGACATCATTTGGAGAGGTCAAAGCACCAGACATTAAAAGGAAGACATTCCCAAAAAGAGCAGTGAGAATAGTCAGAGGCATTTAAAAAACATTGTCTGTGAGAAATAAAAGAGGGAAGGATTTGTTACTTTTGGAAAAGAGATGACTGTGACTGGGGAGAGGTAATGCTGGTAACCTTTCAACATGGTAAAATGTAAAAGATTATTATAAGGAAAGGGGACAGTGATCAATTGTTATCTCTGCTCATCACCACAAACCAAGGGAAACTGCAGCTGAAGTTTCAGCAAATACAACTTTGGTTAAATACTAGGAAAAAACCCCCAAGCTATAAAGTTGTTAATGTTCTGGCATAGGCTATCAAGGGATGTCATGTATTCTACCAAAATTTTTCACAGTAGGCTATATAAATATATGTGCCTTCATGACAGGAGGCTGCACTAAATGTCATCAGATCCTTTCCAAGCTTTCAGCAGGAATGCCAGTAAGATCTGTAGTGTTGCCTCTGCAACAAAAGCCTCTTCAAACTGTGAAGCTGCATCTGTGTGTGGTGTTACCAGGTCCTCATCTTGATATAGGTCACTGTACTGTGTGTAGGATTACCTTCATGTTAGGAAGCTTTCAAATCCTTGGGGCTTATGAAGGTTTTTTAAACTATCAGGTCAGTTCCCATGATAAAACCAACCTACAAAGAACTGTTTGCATGACATCCCACTTCTCTCTGAGACACAGCAATACTCCCCAGTATCCTCTTGAATAGGATCAGAACATGGACTTGCGGCATCTGGATTAAACCTGTGAAAACTGGGACCACCAGTGAATGTAACCATTGTTTCCCCAGTTTGTCTGCTGTCTGACTTCTTTTTGAAAGTCTGCATCTTTTTTCCCTACCTCCTGGGCTGTGTCTGAAGTAAATAGAGATGAGCTGAAGGACTTAATGTTGGCAGCCTGGAAGGCAAATAATTCTGTGCCTGGGATGTAACCAGGCAGCTTAGTCAATATCAACTTTAGTAAATCAGTAACACTCACTGCTCTCAGGAAAAGTCTCTTCTTTCTCTAAAAGAGCACATTCTTGGAAATCTACACTCAAAACCCCACTTAGAAACATTCCAGAGAATTAATTTACATCTCTCTGGCTTTTAACCCCCTCCACTCCAATAGGTTACAAAATTTGGGCGGTGCAAAAAACCACTGTAGCAATTGCAGGAGCAAAACTCAACATTGCTAGAAATCTGTGCGTAGTTCTTTTTGAATTAAAAAATTCTTTTTTTTTTTTTTTTGAGCTATGGGCAGAAGAATATGCAGTAGTGTTTCAATGGAGCATAATATATATGAGAATAATTTGTATGTAATGACAAACAGGCTCTCAAATCTGTTATTATTCCAGTTTCTTTGACAGGCATAAAAGCATTTGGGGTGCTGTACTACCCAGGAAGAGGTTCAGGTGCATATTCTAAATGGTGTGTTGGAAATGGTGGGAAAGTCTTGGTGCTGTGGGGATCTGTGCAGGTGAAAGATGACTTCTTACAAGGCGTTGTCCACACTTCTGCTGTCACCTGGGGACCCCAGGACAAGTAAACCTTGTAATCTTTGACTGACTCTTTAAAAGATATTGCTAGAAACTGAAACACACTATTTCATGCAAGAAAGGTTTCCTACATTTTGGATTTAGAGAGTCTGACTGCTGAAACGCTGCTTTCATACAGCCCTCTCTTCTAAAAATTGGTTTTCCCAAAATGATCCCAAACTTTCTGAAATAACCTGACAAATCCTAATTCCTGCAGAACTTTTTTTCTCATTTTTGGTGTTATCGTTGGTAAACATACCTCTAGGCTGGTATTAAGTGGCAAACTTTTGATGTACTTCTAATAACTTTAACACCTGCCTTTTTTTTTTTTCACAGCAGAGTAAATCCCGCTGAAAAATATTTATGGCGATCATCATTTCCGATGCCTTTACAATAAGCCCAGAGGACTTAAGAAAAAGTGTTGATCTTTTCTGTGGGCCTCCATAACTGCAGCAAGTCTGACTGCAGTAAGTCACAGCTCCCAAAGGGACTTTGATTATATAGAGTCAAATGCAGAGAGAGCAATGATAAGGTAAAAGGAATGAATCCTGCCTCAAAATTAACAATCACAAAAGCTGTATCTATTTAGAGCTTTCATTTGACTAAGTCTCTCAAAGCACAGATCAATCATAGGCACAATAATGAAGGCAATCACCGTAATGTCTAAGTGAGAATGGTTATCCCAGTCTTATTCTTCCCTGCATTAGCCTAGACATACGGTGGGATCAAGCTCTCTTGTTAGACACTCAGCCATTCCTCCCTTTGTATCTACAAATGACAGACAAGGGACAGAAACAGATATGTCTTGCAGTCCACAACAGCATATCAATATCCCAATCTGCATAGCACACAACAGGGGTCACCTTGCAGATGGATTAGTGTGCCAGCTCCCTGTTGCAGCTAGGTAATACAATGAGTTACATAAAAGTTAATTAGCAAAGCAAAGAAAGCAGAGAGCTTGAAAGGCTCTGATGTTTTGTTTAAATACTATAATCCTCTGGTATTCTGTAGATTTACAGCAAGACTCATGGATTCCTTTTCGTTAGGGGAGGGGATGGGTTACTGCTTGGTGTATTTGACTCTTTAGATGCACAGATGAATAATCTATAAGGCATAGTTATAAGACAGGGTAATACTTGATGAATCAGTCCCAGAGCTGCATGTTATATAGTGTCCTTTTGATTTATTCCATTAAGATAGCATTGAGTAGGATTGCTGGACTGCTCCTGAGTTTGGCTAGCCAGGGCCAGATTTCCAAAAGGTAAAACTTGAAATAGTTTGGGAGTACAGGCCTATTTCAAAGCTTCTAATTTCTTTGTTTTACTTCCCTGAGTGTTGAAATTCTATAGATACTTTTATTTCTAACCAAATAAACTACATTTTTGTGCTAACCCCTTTGTCTTTAGTAATAAATTGAACTTTTAACTTAGCTGCCTTATACGGTCCAGCCAGGTACCACAGACAGAGCAAATATTTACCCTCAAACCTTTTATGTCCTTTTGTACCATCTTGTCTGAATGCTGCAACTCTATAGAGCTGAGGAACAAGCTCTAATCTTATGCTACAAGGACTGCTTTTCAGCTTGGTGAGATGATTGTTGTGCTTGTGGGCATCAGTTTTCTTCAGTGGGGATCAGGACTTCACTGTCATGGGATTCCAGACCTAGCAACAGGCACAGGATGAGAAAACAGATCTACACAACCTGGTAGAAATCAAATGAATGTGGTGATAAGAACAAAGTGGTTTATGGACCTGGAACAGGAGCAGAGTTTCTTAATTTCCACCCAATGTGGCCTATGACTCAAACAAACTGAGTCATAGCAATAACTAATACAGCTATTCTCAATCTTGTTACCTTTGGGTTAGCATTCCCTTTGCAAAAATGTGACTACTGCTGCAGATGCTTTTATTAATAACCAGCAGGGTTCTCCACAGAAATTAGGCCCTTGGCTGGATTTCTGCAGCTGTGCCTCGCTCTGGCCATCTGAAAATCCCAGAGTACCTCCTCAGAGGGACAGAGGAATTAATAGAGACAAAGACCAAATATGTTCCCTCCAGATCAGTGCTGAGTGTGGGTGACAAGGTGGCAGAAGGAAAGTCACTATCTGCCCATGTTCAAGCTGTCCTTTGGTAAAGCAGAAGAATTAGTTCACAGGGGCAGCATGTGGAGCTTCCAAAAATTTCAAACCCCTATAAGAGGAAAAAGTCAGTAGTGGATCTTTCAAGAAGGAGGAAACACCAGGACACCCAGGGCACAGGATGGCATACGGGGAGTAAGTAATGACATTCAGCTAGAAAAGTTGTTTTATTGTGATTTCAGGATTTGGGCTGCATGGGTTTTGACTAGTCATTTCACTCCTTTGGGCTTTCACCCCTCCGTTGCAAACTCCTCTTCTGAGAGATACACTGTAGATGCAGTAGTGAAATTTTTTTGAGAGACATAAATGTCGATATGATGCATTGTTATAAGAAACAAATGTCTACTTAAAAAGAAAAATTGAAAGAACTTCAGATCATCACTATTTGAACTTTCTGTCTAGAACTGTGGTGCTAATGCAGAGACCACTGTGGTTTGATAAAAGAGAAGAAGAATGACATAATCTGCAACATTTTTCTCTTCCACAAATGTTTTTGTGGCAGGTTGAAAACGGTACAAGCAGCCACTGGATGGCAATGTTTCACACACAATTTCAGCCTCAACGGTTTAATAAGACTTGGAGTGCAGGTGCTCATCTGATTAAAACTTTCATCCAAATCCTAGTCTAACACTTATTTCAATTCCATGTTTATATCGCTGACAGAAATTGAACTGACAGTTGTATTATGGAGAGGCTACTGGCTCTGCATAGCTAAGGTCGAAACTTGTTTTTCATTATAAACTCAATCTTGGCCTCATCTCTCAAATTCTCTGTAAAGACCATTCCTCTTTCACATATTGGGACCACAATGAATAGCAAAGAGAGACGTTTTGTTCACATTTCAGATAAGTTAAGCAGGGTGTCCATTTGGTTCAAGTCTGTAGGCACTCTGGTGTTAAAATGGGTTTTAAATTTTTTTTGCTACACTTGGCAGTGCCTCTTCTGTGAAACTTCCTATGAAATTCAAGATCCCCAGGACATCACATGCTGGGACTGAAAAGCTCACTGGGTAAAATGGAAAGTGAAGTTCCTCCAGCTGAATTCACCCTTTTTTCTCTATATTTGCCTGCAGTGGAAATTCACCTAACATTTCTGAACGTTTTCAGAAAATGAAAATCTAGTGACAAGTAACACAGTGACAGGTGCAGGTGTTCTCAGGAAGCAATTTTTTACACTCATCTGTCAGTATTCGTGCTGGGAGCACTCACACCTGGATTCAGCTAGGAAACAAGCACAGCACAAATCGGATGACTTGGCTGGCAAATTCAAGCTGACCGACATGGCTCAAAAAGAAGCTGTTGAATGCTTAGAGAACTAAGGTGGCATATCCATCCACTTTTCTTTCTTTTTAACTCTTAAAAAAAAGCAATCATTGGACGACAATCTGATATAAGAAAGTTGAAGAATCCTGATCAGTAGAAGTATTTACTGTGAAAAAGCAAAACACTGAAATTCTCTGATGATATTATTTACTTTTCTTCACTCACCACATTGCAAAAGTCTTCTTTCTTTTCATACACCTGCTCTTGTTATCTATTGCTTGCGAGCACATACCCTGACAGGTATGCCATATGCCAGACCAGCAAACAGAAAATCACTGTGCAAAAGAAATTATCCACAAATCCTTGTTTCTTATTTCAGTGCAGGTTTCAGTAGTAATTGTAATTATAGAAATCATATTTACAGTACATTCCTTCCTGTCTGGGTCGATTTAGCATGGTGTTTACTGGGTCTGAGGAAACTGGCTCCTTTGGAAGAGGATTGTCTCTTGAGATGTTTCTTGATGCTGAAATCATCCAGGAATGGATACACTTTCTACTCTGCCACTGGTTTTGAGCAACAAGCTTTTCATACCTGCCCTCAGAGAACTCACAATAGCTCTATATGGGAAAAATCCAATCTCATTTCTATATTGGCACAACCTTTGAATTCTCTCCTTTACTTGTACAGATCATAGAGAATGCTCCTAGCAGTTTTTGTGTAACAGATAAAAAGGTACACAGAGAGGAGGACTGAAAGCCTGGTATTGCTGTGGATGAGAGCCAAGATTACAACTACACCTGAAGATCATTTCCACTTTCAAGCATTCTCAGTTTCGTCTTACAATGTGTTCCCTAACATTTTAACGTCTCTCTTAGAGAACTAAAGTGCTCTTATATTTCACTTCTCTGATACTGACAGGAAATCTCACACTGTACACAAGCTTCTGTCTGGGAAGTACAACATTTCTTTTTTATTTTGCTGCTCTGTACAGGTGAATTCAGAAGGTGAGTCTGTATTTGATCAAACCATTTCAAACTTGGTGATTCCACATTTTTTGATCATAAGCAGTGACATGCCACAAAGGTACATAAACTGTTATAACACAAAACTGAGGTATGGCCAGGCAGTAAGTCAGAAAATAAATTACTTACATTGCCTAGACTGTTGTGAGAAAATGATGTAACCTAGTCCTAGCAGTAGCATAGTGATACCACTTGTGTCACTGAAATTCATTAATAAGGTCACCATTTCTCTAAGGAACTATTGCTTCATGTGTTAGTAATTTGAGTGTGAATATTTGTTTTGACAGGGCTCTCATCAGTTTGGATATATTTAAGTCAATTATTTTAAAAGGGAAATACTTTAAAAATAGTTACTTCCTCATGCAATTAGGGCAGATTGTTAAAACCCTGAACACTGTACCAAAATATGTTTCACAGGGTATATCATAAAGAAGTTTTTAATAACAATTGATGGCCTAGGAGTTCAGGTTCTTGGCTGATGCAGTAGGTCAGTCATACAGAAAGGGTAAGTCTCAACAGCACTCAACAACCACTTTCATAACCTGCTCAAAATACCCACGGCCTGACTTTTTAAGTTAATGATTTTATTGAAATGAGTGAGTTCAAGCCATAGGTCTAATAAACAGCTGCAGCTATGCATGCAAATCTGGCTCCAGGAACTCCCATTGCACATTTTCTATATGTGAAACAGGCAAAGAGTGATCGTTTATAAGCACGTTAGTCTAAATGCCTTGCATTAGGACCCTTTTGGCAGGGACATGGGAATCCTTTGTGCAACTAAAATAACAAAAGATTTAAGTACCTTTTTTTTTTCTCTTTCAAAAACATGAATGTTTTCTTCTCTGGATCAAAATGGAGTATTTTATTTGGGATCTTGAATCAGGACAGACTGCCTATTGACATATGTGGATACAACTTACAATTAAAATAGTCCTAGTATATCCCTTCAGATATTGAATAGTGAATTAACTGTGCATATGTTTGAAGCTAATCATGCATATTTAAGTCTTCAGCATCAAGCTTATATGTCAAGTATGTTGTGGTAAGCTCAAATCAGGCAGACTTCCAGAATATGGTACCTTTAATTTAACATTTTAGCAAACCTCTTACAGAAGTCATCAGGACTTTTCCCGAATAAAAAGTGTAAAATTTTCCCCAATATCCTCTTTAATGCAGGACTACAGATTCCCCTCTAGGCTGTTTTTGGGAAAATGGTGCTTCTCTCCTTAAAGTGTGACACCCCAGAGGGATGTCAGGGATGTTGACACTGTCTTCTACAAAAAACTAGTAATTTCCACCTGTCATCAAAGAAATACCCTCCCCACAGAAGCACATAGTCAGCTCTCAGAAAGAAAATGTAATTAAGGAAATACAGAAAACACTGAAGAATAATACTTCCACAAGTAAAACTTAGGGATGACTTTAGGAGAGAAAGAAGGAGGACACTTAAAGCTTATGAGAAGATTCTGGATATGAGCACTGTATTTCCTGTGGAATTAAAAAAATTAAAATGGCTTTGAGAAAAATAATGTCCCAGTATAAATATTCTAAGAGGCAGTAGGCAGATTTTCTTGGAGGAAAGCCCTCTGTAGTACATCATCACCAAACACAGAAGTGGTCCAGAGACGCGGTGAAACAGTATGTAAAATGAGACAGGAATTTTTTGGTGTGGTAACTTTGATTGTGCTGTAAAGTCAACTTGATGTGAGGGAGATAGACTGACTTGAAAATGCAGTGAAATCATCATATAAAATTTAATTGTTAACATTTTTTGGCAATATTAATGACATCAAAGTGCCTTGAGAAATTTTATTTATTTCGCATTGAATATGACAATATCCTGATACTTTCTGCACATCAGATTTGTGTGTGTACTGACGTCTATTTAGGGATGATAGTTGTCAAACCCAAGAGCTCATTAAGTAATGGGAAAAGGCAAAACAAGAACCAGGCTGCATGGGAGGACACATAAGATCTAGGATACTGTTAGTGATGTGTGCTTGTAGGAGCTGAGCGGACAGAAGGACTGCCAGGATGGAGATTCAGCTGTTCCAGGAACTGACAGCTACTCCGTGCCTGAGGCTTTGAGGGAAGCTTCAGGAAATGTGATAATCAGGGAACGATTGAACTTTTAGACAAATGTCTTCCTTTGCTTCATCAGCTGTTGGCTCATCAGCTCTGCACGAAGAATGTGATTAGAAGACAGTTATCCTCTTTAATGCAGGACTAGTGTTTCCCCTCCAGGCTGCTTTAGGAAAATGGTGCTTCTCTCCTCAAAGTGTGACACCCCAAAGGGGTGTCAGGGATGTTGACACTGTCTTCTACAAAGATCTTTTAATGGAAGAGGTGCATGAAAGGAAGGGTCACTAGTGAATGCCAGCCCAGCCCCCTGGCTTTGAGGCTGAGCGGGGAAGGTGTCAGCAGTACATCAGACCTATGGTCCTTCCCAGTTGGGCAACAGTGGCTCCTAGCCACTGGCCTCCCTGGCCTGCCTCACACCTTCATCCCATGTGCAATGCTGCCCACCACAAGGCACTTTCTCCTATCCACCACTCACTTTCAAATGGATGCAGGCAGACAAGTGTTCCTGCAGCTTTGCTTTGCTTTGACCAGAAAGGGAGGCTGTGGGCAATCAGGGCATTTCAGAAATATGTCCCTTCCCTGCCTTGTGACAGACACTGATGAGAAGAATGAGAACGCCTCACAAGCAGATAGTGAGGACAAAAATCCTTGCGCATAGAGGAGCAAAACAGGTGGAATGTGAAACCTTGTGATCACAGAGGTCAGAGGCAAGTTTCCCAGCAAATCCCACGAGACTAGTCCTGCACCACGATTGGGAGGCAGAGAGAGCCAGAAGATTGGAAGTGTTCACAAAGAAGCTGATTTTTTGTTTTATTACAGTGCAAATTAAATGTGGAAAACATAAATATTTCATGCCTTGGCAGAAGTTTGTTTTTCCTCATGGGAAAGAAAATAGAGAAGAATTTCTTAGAAAACTTGTAAAATGGAGAGGATTTTTTGGGTTTTGTAAACTAAAGACCAAATGCCTTGAAGACTGAAAGGGAATGTTTTTGGATTTTGTCATTTTGCCAGCAGCAACTATGTGTTTTACTAGAAAAGAAAAGCCTTCAACAACTATTTTATGTACTTTCATTTCCTAGTATGTTTTCATCCATTTCTTTTCAGATCCTTGCAACAGTCTACATTAAACTCTGCTTTATTTTGCCATTTCTTGCTTTCATTATTTTGGTTTGCACCCAGTTTTGCGAAATGGGCCTACAGAAATGGTTATTTTTTTTTGGCAGAGAGTCTCTTTCAGGTTTATAAAGAAAAGCTGGACGCAGTTTCTTTCTCAAGTTTCAGAGAATCAAACACTAACTGGTTATGTTCCTTCTCTCACTGCTGCTTTCCTGCCTATAGCTGTGATTTTGGATTCACATCCAGTTTTCACAGTAGACAAGATTTCTTGTCGCATATTGTTATGGTATATCAATCTGAAGCTGTGATACCACTTAGCAGTTCATAGTTTTTAAAATAATCCCTTCAATTTTAATCCAATAAATGGCTTCTTGTAAACACCCAGTGGAATTGTACTGTTTTTTAGCTTTGTTTGACAACATCTTGAAAAAAATATTGAGCTGTAAATCTATAAAGAAGGTTTAATTTCCATCTTAATTTCAGACACGAGACAATAAAGAGAAGAATATCTACCTGTTTACTGGTGTATGGGAAAGATCTGAAGAAGGTATCCATTGCAGAGATTGATTCTGCAAGTTTGAGAGTAAGTAGGAGG
This sequence comes from Cephalopterus ornatus, assembly GCA_013396775.1. Lineage (NCBI taxonomy): Eukaryota > Metazoa > Chordata > Aves > Passeriformes > Cotingidae > Cephalopterus > Cephalopterus ornatus. The sequence continues at coordinate 140,370 of VZRE01000474.1, forward strand.
TTTAAAATCACCAGCTTCAGCATTTTCAGAATCTAAAAAATAGTGAAAGTGCAAAACATCTTTCAGTCTGGAGCTACAGAGAACAGTGTCTGTTACATTATGACTTATGAATAAGCAAAGAAAGAATAAGCAAAGACATTCATATATTTAGGAAGGCTTTATTTTGGATCTGAGGAACTATTTCTCATATGAAAGAAAGGAAAATTACTATATCATGTCCAAGAAATTTGTTTGCTATAACATACCTAGTTATTTTCATAATAAAGTAGTCAGTATTTTTTTTCCTTAAACAAAAGAGGATACTGTCTTTGGAGAACCTAGTGTTAGACATACTTAGTATACAGAATCACAACCTGGTTTTGGATATTTAAGTGGCAACATAATTTGAAGTAATGCCCTGGGAGAGCCAGAGGATAGTGCTCCAGTAGTTCCCGAAAGCATCAGCAGCAGGAATCTTGATCTTTTGATTATATTTTTCTTTTCTCTGAGGTGCCAGATGCCTGCATAAACAAACAAAACACTTTCACTGAACAGGACAGTGAGAGGTAAAAATGCATGTTGATAACATTGAAATGGTAGAACGAGTTTTCTTCTGCACCGCTAACATTAGCCTGTCTGAGGAACAGTTGGAAGCAAAGCAAAGCAAAGCAACAAGAGGCAAAATCTTTTATTGATAAGTCTTACTCTGTATAAGGAGATTGCATCTTGGCTCTTGATAGCAATTCAAACTTTTTGTATGAAATGATGCTGATGATAGATTTGTCAAGAGGTCTGCTGAAGACACTGGTGAGTGCCTGGGTAACTCTCTAGGGCAGCTCTGGTAATCGTACTTGTGGAGTTATGGGATTGTGAGAGAAAAGTAATTAAAAAAAATTAAAAAATTATTCTATACTGGAACAAGACAGTCTTCTTCAGTGAATCCAGACCTCTCCTACATCTTGCTTTTTCTTTTCTTATGATTCTGAGTTTTCCATTCAAACTACATTTATTGCCACTATTACTTTTAGTATTTGCATAATTTGTTTGCTGGAATCTGAGAAAGGATTATTATTGTTGCCTTCAGCTTGTCTGGAGTCTAGTGGGTCTAGGGAAGGTTGATAATCGCACATTTGCTCTTCTTGTTAACAGTTTTGTGTGAGCCTTATGGGAGAGAGAAATGGTTTTAAAGTATTTCTCACCAGAAAATTAACAGATCACTATGACTATAGTCAAAGCTAAGGCTCTCCAAAGACAGTTCACTCCTCAGACCAGCATGTGGTCCATGCTGGCTTTGCAGGACAATCCTTTGATGCCTGTAATTAATAACTCCCTTTTCCAGGAAAAGGTTGGAGCAATATTCACTGCCAACACTGAAGAGAGGATAGGTGAAAAGTACTTCTACACACCACCTTAATCCTTTCAGCAACTTTTTGTTTTCATTCAAAGCTACTAGCTGAAATACAGCTCTACACTCTAGTGCTTGTGGGATTGCTTTGCCAGGGGACCCTCTTCTTTGCATAATGGGATCAGCTGGTCATGGCAGGTTATGTGATGCTGGCAGCTGCCTCTTTTCAAGCAGCTTTAGTGGCTCCTAGTGCCTGCCAATTGCAAGGTTGAGATACACAGTCCTTTGGGAGCTCAGTCTTTATTAAACAACATGGAGAAACCCTGTTGTTTTAGAAATTTGAAGCAAATTAGAAGGGTGATTGACTACTTCATGGCTAGCTCCACCAGCAATTGTGTTAATCCAGAGAGAGATCAGTGAACAAAAGGGAGTAAAGTGGGGTCTACTTTTCATATGTTTTTAATGGTTAAGAATTTCTTCCCAGATATGTTTTCACCATTGGACTAGCTCACAAAGAGGTGTCACAAACATTTACTATTTCCCAGCCTGGTGTTAATTATGTAAATCTCATGCATTGTTTCTGCTCTCTGGTTGAGTGACTTAGATAACCACTCATCTCAAATAAAATTGTAACAATCAAACTTAAATGTGTTTTTTGGTTTGTTTTCTGAATATCTCAGAATTCAAAGGTAAAAATCAGTGTTTTGAACATCAGTGGAAGTGAAGCTTGACTGCATGAATATTTACTGACAGCAAAGATGTCAGATTGGCAAATCGTATGAATCAAATTTGGGTTTGCTTGTTACTATTGTTAATAATAACTGATTGTGTGACAGTATTACTTAATATTCTTTTGATGTTCACAATATAGTGAAAGCGTACAACTAAGAGAGACTCAGAACTTCAAAGAAGTTACATTCTAAACATGAAACACACAGGGGTTACTGGTTTTGGAAAATGTTTGCAAAATTTCCCTCTTTTCTCCCCGTCTCTTCTCTCTCTTACACACACAAATACACTCTTTCCCAATTATAAGCACCACTGTGAAAAAATAATTGAAAGTTACCAATTTATAATCTCCAAGATAGGGCTGCATAAAGCTTTTAGTTTATCTGACTTCTGTAAGTGCTTTGTTTTAGAGAGAGGAATTAAATCACACTGATCACGTTTCTGTGATGTGAAAAGATTCAGTTATACTTCTGATGCACTTCTATAGTTCCTTCTGCAGAGGGATCTGCTACAAAAAAGTCCTCTCTCTTAGGGCCAGCATAGAAACCCATCATCTCTAATAGTGGTATGGGTGCTTTATGTAAAGAAGAGGGTTGGATAAATATCCATGAAACTTTCCTATGCGTATTAGTAACCTTACTATTTAACTCTTTAGACTCTGCTTAAAAACTTCCAGCCAGAAAAATTATTCAGGATTGAAACTCTGGCCACTGAACTTTTTGGCAAGATTGCTTACTGAAAGCTCATATCTTAAGTAAATTTTCATAAACTGACTAGTAAATTCATAAGAAAAAAAGCCAAACAACTTAATTTTTTTAAAAAGTGAGCTTTTAAAATAGAAATACTACTCTGAAAGTTATGATATGTAATCAGGGCATAGAAACATGCCAAGAAACTATATGCTTAATCCAAAGAATATGACATTTCAAACACTGAATACCTTCTATGGATTACTCAAGCATAAAATGCAGACAGGCAATTATTTTAGAATAAACAGTCAGTATAGTGTTTGAAACAATGTATACATTCAAGAAATTCCCAGTCAAATAATAACAGGGGAAAAACATTAATATATCTTCTCCCCTTGCAAGAATAGTTTGTCACTCAGAGGCAGGATCAGCCTCAGAATTACCAGCAAGGTGAAAGAAAGCTTCAGCAGCCTTTGCTAGTAGTGGCTGGCAAAATGCATGCTCCTACATTATCTGATGTAGTTGCAGTACCCTCCATTTAAACTAGGGGTGTTTCCATCCATTCAAAGATCAGTTCGAATTTTATTTATTTATCTATTTATTTATTTATCTATTTATTTATTTATTTATTTATTTTTACCAGGTAGCTGAAGACCCTCATAACAGAGACATGCACATAACTGCAATGTTAGAAGAGAGTGAAGTTCATAACCCCTAGCAAGATTACAGTAATGCACTGTATGAAATCAGAGTGAGAAGAGACAGATGATACAGAACCTGGTCAAAAGTCAAACGAAATCAATGACAGATCATCTGTTGGCTTCAGTGGGGTGGGATTGAAGCCAGGGCATTTAATCTCAAGTCTGATCCTCACTTTGTCTGTAAATTTGGACAAGCTATTTCTACTTTATAGCCTTCATTTCTTTCTGGAATGGTTGTGAGGCTTCAGTTAGTGTTTCAGAAGAGTGTCAAAACCTTAAATGAAAATACGAACAATTCCAGAAATATGAACCAATATCAACAAAACAAAAATATGGGCTTTTTATCTTAATTGAGAGCAAGTAGCAGCAAGATGATGATATGTATAAAGTGTTCTCTAAATGCACTTAAACTTCCGACTTACAAATTCAATTAGAGAGATATTGCAGTATAGATGAAATATATAAAAGTACTGAAGAAAAGCAATAATACATCCAAACTACCCAAATGTCTGTCTTATGAGAACTTTCTCCCACACACTCAGAAAACCTACAGGTACTGAATATATTGGTAAAACAAAGGGAGAAGAGTATTTCAAAGCAAGCAGGTGCTTGCAAAAATAGAGCCATTCAGGGAATCTCAATGAATAATAATATGACTACTTATCACTTATAAAATGAAGGAAACATTCTTGCCAAGGGCTCAGTACTAGCACAATTTAGCAAAATTGTGGGTGAAGAAAAAAGAGTATTGTCAACATGCATATCAAAATGTTATTTGATTTCATATTAGGTTATTAAAACCTTCCCTTTCTGAGTCTGAATCACCCATATTTCTGGCTCCACAACAGCTAGTTAATCCTTCCAGTTGTTCAAATATGTATACATATATAAATGCACCTTTTTGCATAATTTTAGATTGACCATTTTTGCAAATTAGAAATAATTTACTCAGACAGTAAAAGGACATTTTAATTGAATTGATTCTTGCAATTGTATTTTACAGTTGTACTGATCTTGGGCAAAGCATTACTCTGCACTTAGAGAAAATTCTGTGTTATCCAGCACTGATTTCATAACTTGAAATTACAGTTTTCTACAGATTTTGCTGTGTTCCTGAACCATCTCTTTTCAGGCATGTTTTTAAATGCCCTCATAAAGGTTTTTAGGTGCTACACACAAAATATTCTTGGGCCAATAAGCAGTTTTTTCATAAGTGTATTTTTGCCAAATATTTTCATGCAGGCAAAAGGACATGTCCTTTTGTCCAGTAACTGCAGTACTGTAAAAATCCAGAGCTATTTTTATACAGATCAATTCCCCCTATATATTAATAATAGATTTTTAAAAAATAATTCAAAAAGATAACTTTAAAATATTGGTTTAATATGTATAAGGAGTTATAATGTGAGATAGGTCTACAAAGCTACACTGATGTGAGCTAAAGCCACTGCGGTACTTTCCTAACATTTTCTGACAGCTATGGAATGGAAAGTATGTATGACAATAACATTAAATTTTTAACAGGGTTAAATTCTCTCTATATTAATGAAATCCTGAAAAATGTGACTGATGTATTTGAATTTCAGATGAAGAGAGACTGGTTTATCCGTGATAATATTGTATAACTCAAAACAATGCCATACGACAGCTGTTGAATAGCATATGTGAAAGATGGGCTGTGGGAGCAATCAAGTCCATTATAACCTATATTGATGCCCCCCTTTAGCAATTTTACTATAGAAATCAAGAATTAGTGTGCCTGAAAATAACTACCTTCTCCTCACTAGAGATAGTCCTTCTGTACTGGGATAATGCTATGTGGACAATGGCTGCGGGACTGCTTTTGTCATGCTCCTCATGCAGTCTGTATCTGACTGACAAACAAAGAATTTCAAGGGCAAAAGTTCAGGTTTTTACAAATCCTAGTTGTAAACCCGCAAGGTAAAATCCTCTTCTCATAAGTGTCAAGATCCTCTGTTCTCCCTCATGTATGAGCCATCTCAGAAGGTGGGTAGCAGAGAATAATGACTACAAGAGCACTGATGTAGCTTTGAGATGAGACTTTTGCTGTGAGAACACTCAGTTCATTTAAACAGAAAAGGACTCATTATCCTGCCTTCTGTGAGAAAACTTTAAAGGCTAATTTCATTTCAGTCCTTTTGTCTGGTTGTGGAAAACTAACCATTCTAATTCCTGTTTGCTCTCATTTGCCTGAACAGGGTAATTTCAGGATCTCCGTTTCCTAATTTTAACAACGATTAGACCTTTGGGCATTGCTGAAGCAACTTGGATTTTTAGAGCTAAACCTTCATACTTGAAGGAGTGGGGAAGACTACAGAAATGAAAACAATCCTGCATTTTCCCCCATGTGGGGGATTGCTTAGCTCACTGCGGTTACAACAGTGATATATATATTCTAGACCTGCTTTTTCTCATTCTGAAAGGATAGGGTGTGAGAGGGAGATTTATGAGGAAAACGCAGGATGCAAAAACCCAGTACAGGTTCAGAAGTTGCCTACAGGCACACAAAACCCCGGGCTCTTTGCCTCGCCTGGGCTTCATAATCCTTCTCCAATATTCTATAGCAAACTTCAGTAGAAAGAGCAGAAGGCTCTGAAGCTACTCTTTGCACCAGGAAGGGAGCAGGCACATCAGCATTGCCTTGCATTTTTACAAACCCAACGAGTTTGTCAGTCGAGAATGTCTCAATGGTTCCGAAAGAGGTCTGTCGCCAGCAGTACCAAGGGAAGTAAAAAATAAAATATGTCATGTTTTATCTCTGTGCCACTTTGTCTCTCCCTGACTTCAGATTGACACACTCCCCCGATCTTTTCAAATGTTGAAATATTTTGGTAATGTCTTGGTCTCCCAATAGACACAATAACTGCATGTCTTAGCAGGCAGACTCCAGACTGAGCAACTGAATATGGTGAACAAAGCTCTCACTGGGGAGAGGTGCAGGCATTAAAGCTGCTGTCAGATTCTTGCTGGGGTGTGGGAGAGAGATCAGGTGCAAGTTATGCTAGCTTAGACTCTTTCTGGCCTGAAGTCCTATTCACTTGGATCATTTTTGGAAATGCTTAGCAGCTGTCCCTGGGCTCTGGTTTTTAAATGTGCTTTCAGTTGAGCACTGAAATAAGCAGGTAGATTTAAAAAACGCTCAAACTCCTGGACTGGATTCTTCTGAAATTCTGTCTGCATTTGTGGGTGATGAGTATTTGCAGATCTTGCTCTGAGAGCCTTTGAAAAATGACTCTGACTCTTTCAGTAGAATAAGAATTACAGCTGCGTTTCATTTTTGCACGTATAAGGAACAGTACAGGCAGGTCTCTGCCTTCAATCTTTACTTTCTCATCCTTTCAATTTCTTGACTCTAAAGTAATTTTAAAGTTGGTCTATCTGTGGCTTATTTCATCCAATAAAGCAAGCCAGATCTAAGATGGTCTGCCCAGATAGGATCTGAGCTGTTAGCTCAAAGCCTCTTGGGAACTTAAGGGCCATTTTTTTTCTGTTCTGTAAACACATGCATGAGAAAGCTCCTGGAGGAGTAACTTGTTAACTATCCATGAATTGTCATTTTGGTCTTGTCTGGGTCAATAAAAAAACTTCTGAGAGATCTGCTAATGTGCTGCAAAACCTGTTAGATGAAGATAGTAATTCTAGAGTGTCCCCTCTGGGTACTCTTCTGGTTCTTTGAAAGAAGGGAATCATTCACACAGGAAGATATTAACAAAAATGAGAGACCAATAAATGCACCTGTCAGTATTCGGCAACAGCTAAAATTAATTCACAAATCCAAACAATCTGTAGAAAACTGAACACAATTACATAAGAAATTAAGTTATACAGTTGCCATGACCTTTAATCAATCATTCCAGCTGTTAATGTTAATTTTGTGATCTGAAAATCATAGTTCTATTTGCATTTTAATGGCCGTTAAATGAGAGTCATCAGGAAGAAATAGTGACAGCTTGGCCTTTTGATACCAAGTTCTTCCTTCCTAATGTGATTTGGAAGATTTGGAATTTCTGTTCAGAAGGGGTTTTGTTTCAACCTGCAGCAGGCACAGGGAGCCAGTTTTGCAGAGAAAAACAGGCAATTCAAAGCTAAATCCCTTTTTAATCCATCTGTAGCTATGAAAAGATCATAAAAAAACAGGTGAAAAAGCTGTAATGGCAACTTCATTACCCTCATACTAACAAAACCCCTAGTGTCTTTTAAAGCCCTTTTCTCAGATATAGGCTGGTTTAATATTTTTTACCATCAGTGGGAATCTTTTTACTTGACTAACAGAAATTTTTATCAAGTAGTCAATGCAATAAAATCCAGCAATGCAATAAAACTACTAAATAACTACGAATTTTAGGGTTAGTTCAATCAATGCATTTTGCATTTCCTGACCAAAGTCTTATATACAGGACTGTCTTGCAGCATAAATACCACACACTGGCTTATTTTGAAGGTAATGATGTTAGTGGTATCACATTAGATCGAAACTCTATTTAAATCAGATTCCCACTCTGGAATGACTGTGAACTTGTTGATTGCTTTAATTTTTAATAAGATCTAAATGTCTGCCAGCTCCTTGTGCTAGTATGTTCCATTTTAACGTTAATATGTTTTTTTAATAATAGGAAGACCTTCATTGTTACAGGACAATTTATTTGTATGCGAAGTGCACAATTCTGATTAAAATGTGATGTTCTTCTTAAATCTTCATCTAAATCTCCTAGGAGACAGTTCCCAGGTAAATCTTCTTTGGTTAAAAAAGGAGGTCTTGGAACTACATGTTCAGAAAGGGAAGCAGTGAGCTGCAGACAGATTTCAGCAATTGGAAAGCAAAGTCAGTATTAACAATGGAAGAAGAAAATGGTTTAGCTCTATCCAAAGTCCTTTTTATTTAAAGCAGGTAAATTGTAAGAGGAAGAGAGTTTCAGCAGATGTTTTCAGCATGAGTTTCATAAAGGACTGAATAGCAATGGGGAAGAGGAACATTGATATATGCCCTGCCTTTTATCGCACAAGTAGGACTTTGGTCCATAAAGGCAGTCTAATTTGAATGCATTGAACAGCACACCTGCTTCTTCCCAAGCAGAGAACCTATGCATTTTCTGCTTCTACATTACTTCTACAAATAAAACATGTATAGGTGGTATGCATACTAATAGGGCTGATCTCTGAAGTCAGAACACCGACTGATGCAGGAAATTGTTGCAAGGCAGAAGGACTCCCAACCTTACTGTGACAGGCCTTGTCCTGGCCTGCTGTTGCCCTTCATACTTCCCATTTTGAAAGCTAGCCAGGAAACAAGGCAGCTCATAGCTTTGACTGAAATGCAAATCAAAAGCAACAGTTTCAGGATGCCAATATTTTGGTTTTGCTGGACTTCAGGAGTTTGCTTCCATAGAAACGTAAGGATTTTTCTCTCTGGCCAGTAATGTTCCAATCTACAGTACAGCTTTGTACAACATGAGTGCAGTCATGTGTGTGTGCACGTGTGTATGTGTGTAAATGTAAGGAAGCAGCACTATGCTGTGCATAAATGGTGATAGAGACCCCTAGTCGGATAGTCTGACTCCACAGAACTCGGTCAGAGCTTTGCCATCAGTTTTGCTGGAATCAGGCAGTCACCCTGCAGTTTGAAGTCCTTTAGTTCAGCCTAAGAACGAGTGAAGTGCAGGGCCCTGACGGTTTCTCCACACTGGAGAGAGTTAAGAACATTTGGTGTGAAATGTCTCTTCTTACCATATTTAAATAGGAATAGAGAAATCTCCAAAACTTTGGAGGTTGATTTGGCCAGATATTCAGAATGCCTATGGCTAATTATCTTTCTCTTCTCTGGGCCTCTTCAGTTAAGACATCATGCCGCAGATCTCCTGAGCACAAGGTCTTTCATAGCATTCCTAGTAATTTCAGTTCTGATCGGGTTAAAAATAAGAATAAATTTTCTTTTTTCCCAGGTACCTTAGAATTTCTGTGCACTTCAAGTAACTGGATATTAAACATTTTTCAAGAAGAATGGCATGTAGAAAGGATTCACCTAGATTCTTTTCTAAAGAATCAGGCTTCTCCTTTTTAAGTCAACCATACACATCTGTCCTGAATTTTCATTGCTGGATTAAAGGCATTAAAGAAATCCCAATAGAGTGATATCTTATTATTTTCCACCTGTTGATAATCCTTGGCATTTAAAAATGTCACTATTTTATTTTTGAGACAGAGCTTTCTCAGGAAACCCTCTGTGTGGTGTTTATTGTACAATACGTATCATGTTCCTCAACAAACCTCGGGAATCAAGCTAGCAGATTAGCTATAGGAGAACAGACAAATCTCAAAGGTATTTTTATAGCTATATTGCAGGTCAGAAGCTCAATGCAAATGGGACTCGTTTTGTTACTCATAAATTGCTGAATTGCAGGAAATGTCTGCATAAATATCTTAAACAAATATATTCTTCCTGTTACTCTTGATCATATCTTATTTGTATTGCCTTTTTCAAATCTAGATAATTTAGCATTAAACTGAAATGGTTTAACAAATCAGACCCTGGGGTACTGCAGTATTGGTTTTGTTTGTTTCTTTTTTTTTTTTTTTGTCATCCCCCCCCCGCCTCAGCTAGTCAGGGCTTTAATTCACTTTTGTTCTCTGATTTCACCATTTTTTTCCGAACTAAGCAGAATTTCTACCTGCCCCTTTCAGACAGATTAAAGTTTTGGAAACCCCACATATTTTTGAAGATATTTGTGTCCTGATTTCAGACTTTTATAACACTCAATAGTCAGATTTTTTTTGTGATAATCTAGACTGGGGACTAACACATGTTGCTGACTGAAAATCTTTGTGCGAAAATAAGCTGATTTTCAATTTCCATTCTGAAAGCTTGCCAGAAGCAGTGATAGATAGTGCACAGTATGGGCGTCATGTACTTTCCTCCTCTTCATGAGTATGCTCTTTTTTTCTTCCAAAAACTTTGACCAACCTTGTTCCCTCTGACCATAGATGTCTTTTAGAAGCCTCAAATCATGAAAATGAGCTGATAGAAGTTGTGAAAAGGAGTTTAATTTCTGTCCCATACCGTTTGCAGTAATGCTAAAATACCATAAAGGCCATCTAGCCCATGGAAGATAGTTTCTATACAAATTGGTTTATGACAAAAGATTTAAGAATACAAAGATAAGTAAGACTCTTGAGACTGAAGGAGAAGACTCTTCTTGGTAAAATACTGACTACTGGGGACTTTAATGTGACAGCAGAACTGAGTTTCCTCATATCCCCTTTGCTCTGAGGGCAGCATTGCTGAGACAACTGACCAGAAGTGAGAGACAACAACTGGCCTTTTTGTTGACAGGCAGCTGTCTCCAAACCTTTTTGTTTGGAGGCAGCTGCCTCCAAAACAGATATCGGAAATCTCTTTTGCAGCTCTGCTGCTGGATTCCTTACTCCTCAGCCTCTCACCCTCCTGGCTTCACCTAAGAAATCCTCAGCAGTGATTATTTAAAAAGTTAGTAACCTAATCTCTTACGGTAATTATGAAAAATGGGTAAATGTTAGATGTTTAACCTGCACCATGCTACCAGATCTGCCAAAGTGTGGGTGAACATTTCCTTAGCCACTTGGCAGAAGAGTTTATCCTGTCTTGTTCAAGTGGGAAGTTTGGAATAGCTTTGGGTGTCCTGGTTGAATGACTCTCCAGATAACAGGATTTCTCATTTGCCTGAAGAATGAATCTTTGAAGATGGGTTTGAAATGCTAGGCTTTGCAGACTTAATGGTAGTATAAGAAAAAAACCTGCAAAGAGTGTAATAAAGTGAATGAACAAAGTAAATGACAGTCAAATAAGTGACATAAATCTTTGAAGAGAAATGAGGTCTCAGCAGAGAACCAAATTTAATGGAGAAAAGAAATTTATTGGGAATTTAAACAGAATCTAAAAGAAGGATGGGTAAAGTGAACTAATCGATAAATGTTTAGAAAGTTGCCATTTCCCCAAGTCTCCTAACACTCACAAAGTCCTAATCCCAGCTTCTTAAGCTGTATAGCAGAGCTGAGGTTGCAGGATAAGATAGTATATCTGGTCTTGTGCTGGCAGACTTCAATGAAGTTCCCTATATTTTCTTCATCCCTGGGACCTACAAGTAGGCTAAGCTGATTTCCCAGGGCTGAACTTCTGACACAATAGCCCCATAGGCTATAAAACAAACTTGAACTTAGCATTGTTATTCAGAAAACTGCATTTAATAACTAAGGACACATGATTTTAGCTAGAAATACATTTTAAATAGCTTTCCTGCTTTTAGGTTTAGGCTAATGGATAGGAATGTATCACAAAATCGTAATAAATGTAACTCAGCATTACATGAAGCACTATTAATAAGTTGCTTCTAGTGACAATGTTATTGCTCCTTATATGTGAGAACATACTGCAGGTGTCACAGGTAATTTCTTAAAGCAATGTTCAGAATATTTACTGATAAGCCTGACAGGATAATTGTTTGGGATGGGAAAAATGAGAAATAGTCTCTCTTCTGAATATTATATGACTGATAATAAAGCAGTAACCCAGAAATTCTCCATCACTGCAGAAGTATTTATAGCGAGGTGCAGTTTTATCAGCACAAGAATGAGTAAAATACATTTTATACTAGGCTAACATACACCACACTGGATGTGAGTATTCTTGCTTTGGAAACTTTTGCAATATGATTGCACTCCTGTTACACAATCTGAAACATAAATTGACAGCATTAGGAGGAGCTTTTCATTCATTGGCATAATGGTTCAACATGTTATGGAAATAACTTAGATTCATTTATATTCAAGGGCTTTGGAAGGACTTTTATGTAGAATAGTGCTCATATGCAAATTTTCAGCATATCCAAATTCACTTGACATATTTTTCTCTTAAAATGAATTATCAAGCACTAGGATAATATTACTGGGAAAAATGCATGTTTTAAGCAGCAACAGTCATCTTACTGTGGAGTGGTATTCACATACGTTCTATTACGGTGAAAATGTCAGATATTTTCTGTATTTATTTTGCATATATCCAAGGATATGTGTGTGATTTGTTGTACATTCATTATTTAAAGCCTTAGTCCTGCAGCAGGGCAGTAACAAACATCTCCACACTTAAGTCTAAGAGTAGCCTGTTAACAGCCAGCTTCTGAAAGTGATCAGAAATCCAAGTGCATACGTAGACCATCCTGGGAGCTGCTGCATCTTATGAGGATGAGTGGCATAGTTCAGCATCCAAAGCAGAAGCCGCAAGAGGTTGCTTTGCTGGACGATGAGTAGCTGCTAATTAACATGTTCTCTGAAGTGTCTTTATTACTGCCATTATGTGATGCCCAGAAGAGGAGGGTGGCCAGCTACAAAGTCACTCAGATCAACAGATCCAGACTGTTGTCAGCTGTAAAAATTTGTGGAATGCTTATTTCCTATTTGATGCTTATGCTTCACTGCCATCAGGAAGCAGTGAAGCCCAGGAGTCCCAGCTCTCCATCTCTATTTATACAAAGCCATGCTTTCATCTATTCAGAAATCTTAGGAGACAATAACTGCTGTCCTCTCAGATCTTCCAAGTCAGAGACCATAGAAAACAACACCTAAATAAACAAAACTGCCTGTAGAGAAGGCTTGGACCTTAATTTGTTTCACTCGGAAGTCTTCAAGAAGTATGCACACATGCACCTAATGAAGATATCTTCATTTCATAAAAACAAGCTTCTTGTCACTCAACCCACTAAAATCATCAAAGAATACAAAACAATTTGATGGTAGGCTGGTGGATTTACCACACCACCAGCTATTGCCCAGTCATCCATCATGGCCCTAAATTCAGGGTCAGGATTATCCATATTGGCCTCCTTTCTCATTTCTCTTGGAGATTTCTGAGGGGTTACTAAATATAATTGCTTGTACAGTTACAGAAGACTCCAGTGATTCTGCAAAGCTAATTAAAGGCGAATGGGTCTCTATTTAAAGAAGTGAAGAATGGAAATGTGAAGTTGCGGAGCTCCTTCAGTCAAGTGACTACAGAGAAGAAGAGACGGAAACATAATGCCACTGTGGAAGAGCTGACGTTACAGCTAGGACAGGAGAAATAAATAAATTTTGAATTTATTTTTCCTGAATGCTGAAATATTTTCAACTGGAATCTAAAATAAACCTTTAAACAAAACTTTAAAATACCACTGAGTAGTTCAAAGAAGTTTCTGTGATTATAACAGACCACAGCTAGGATCTAAAGTGTCATATTCAATCCGAAGGTCTGTGCTTCAACAGCTGCAGCTCAAACAGAAGTAACGTCTGTCTCAAACAGAAGCACTGGCTGTGTTTTGATCATATCCTACCTATATACTACCAGCTACCAAAAGCCAATACATAGATGGCCAAGGGAACAGACATGCGTGTCACTTTGAAGGACTGCCTTTTTGATGGCACAACAGCCTATGCAGGAACCTCCAAACCACCGTTTTCTGATGATCTCACAAGGACTCAAATTCCTAGGAAGTCATACAGACGCTGTTTACCTCAGCTCCACAAAAGCTGTGTGTAGAGCCTCCAAGTTCTCACCTGCCATGTTTATTCTTGCTCTGCTTGTGCTGCTCAGGCTAAATCACAGACACACATATCAAAAATCCTCTGGGATTCACAAACTGTAACATTTAAACACCATAGGTTCAATGTGCCTCTGCTGAGGAGGCAGCCTTTCTGCTCTCTTTTGTGCAGAGAGCAGCAGAGATGGAAGGATGTGAGGAAAGGAAAGCCCTTTTCTCCCAAAAGTGGGTTGGTCGACCGAATTCCACGGTCTTCCCTACGGGTCTGTCCTACCGTCTTTCCCTTCTCATGGTTAGTCCCTGATCCCTGATGATCCCACAGCTGCCTTGAGGCTCCCTGCAAGCTCCTCCATCGCTTGCTTAAGCAGCATGTAAGGCTTTACACACTTTCCACAGTTTCTCAGGGGACGCTTCTAACCCCAAGCGGTTTATAGTTGAATGTATATTTGCAAATGGATAATTTTGCATCATGTTGCAAGAGGCTGCTTAGCCCTGGGCAGTGATGTATTAGGGATGCCATTAATTCCCCCGTGGGTTCCTGAGCAGAAGACTGAAAGTGGAGCAGAGAGCTGGTGTCAGCAGCCTCAGAGGTAGCTGCTGACAGCCCGGAGCATCAGAGAGGACTCGGGGTCCTGGGACATAATGGACAAGCTGCTGCAGCCAACTGAGACATTAATTTTCTTCCCGTTCAGTGCCTAATGAAAGGAAGAGTCTGACCTCTGGGACTGGAGCCTCCCTCAGGGACACAGATAACCACACTGCACTCTCCCAGCTTTACTCTCAGTGGAGTAGCCCAGCATAGCCAAGTGTGCCATGCACAACGTTAAGCTTCAGCAGGAAAGCACAGCTATAAGCTTTGCTCTGCACCAACAGAGGATTCCCTAGCTTTGCTGTCAGGTAACCTCCCAAAACTTTCAACTGGGGACATGGGCAACTCTTCCCTGCCAGATGTAGAGCTGCCTTCCCACAGCAGCTATCATGCCTCAGGGCTGCAGTGCTACTTCCCCCCCCCCCC
>VZRE01000474.1:157687-382364 GCA_013396775.1 Cephalopterus ornatus
GTGCGGCAGCCCCGCCCGCACCGCCCCGCTGCCCTCCCGAGCCGCGGCGGCCAGCCGGGCACGGCCTGGTGCTCTCGAGGTGGGGCGGGGCAGGTGGGAGAGCCGCGGGTCCTCCCCGGCGCCGTGTGTCGCTGCGCAATTGGTGCTCGGCTGGGCTAAAGCTCCAGACCCGCGCGTGTTCCCGGGGACTGCAGCTGCCTCCAGACCAGAAACAGAACTCCCTCGCCCTCATTTAAGACACAAGGGCTCCTCACACCCTGCTTTTGGGCTGGAAACTGCTGGGACTGATTTGTTTGAACCTCTTTATGCTCAGGAGTAGTTCCCTTAAAAATACTCCCTTCAGGGATTTTTTTTTTTTTTTTTTTTTTTATGGTGGTGGCCATGGTATTTTCATACAGAGATTTCTTGGTTCGTTGTGCCTCAGCCCATTTTTCTGCACCCACAAATTCAGTACTTCCTGTTTCCAAAATCAAGATCTGTCNGTAGAGTGAAAAATTCAGCAAATTCCATCAGCATTTATTTCAGATGTGCTTGCTCACTTTTTCGTTTTTCTTGTTTGAGTACTCTATGATACATATTAGCTAGCAAGAGTGATAGGTGAAACAAGTGACATTTTGAATGATTACAAGAGAATTCTCATCAGAAGTAATGTTGGGATTAAAAAGCATTAGAGCTGGCATTGTAAAACTCTATAAGAATGTCATCTAATCAGGGAACAGAAAACTATCATCTGATACGCACGATCAATCAATATTAACCAATACAGCTCAACGAAGAATGTTGAATGCTGCTGTAAATTTCTCTTGAACAAACTATAAATCAAGAATATATGCTTAAATTATATGACAAATAAATTCTAGCAGTTTTTCACATTGATGTGAAAAAACTTTCATACAGTTTGCCAACAATTCACAAAAACAAGAGCTAATTCATGTAGTCATCATGAAATACAAACCTAGCTATAATTTTTTGTAACTAGTTTTGCAAGGGCAATTAAATTTTCAGAAACATGGTATCCATTTTTGTAGAGAAGTAATTTTGATTCAATGACATTCAAGCTAAAAGCCCTTTATTCTTTTAAAAATGATTGCTGTGTGCATGGTGATGTTGCACAGCTCAGGTAACTGCCTTGTTAAATACATTTTGCAGTAATATTAATCAATATATACCAATGAACATGTGGGTCTAGAAATTATCACCTTCTCATATAGACAGGAAAGATTAAATATAAAAATGTTATCCCACATTTACTGAAGATGGGAAAACTGTGAAAACGGACATAACATTGACAGGCTTTCAAAACTCTCTAAATGCTTCTGGTGCCAGAAGGCGTGCTTGGGGATCACAGCCTTGGTCCTAGTCACCTTGTTGCATCCCCAACATGAGTATACTCCCTATCCAGCACATGCATAGATGTGCTTGCCTCAAGATGGAATCCAAGGAGTTGCTCTGCTATGAGAAGATGATGATAAGCAACAGCTAACATTAGCAAATAGTACACATGTCCAAAGAATGTTTCTCCCTTGGATTCGGGAAGTCTCCATGCATTCCGGAAGGCTCTTTCTTTCTGGACTTAGGCTGTGGAGTTCCCTTGTTTGTGAAAACCTCATTCAAGCTTCTGAATAGCAACATGGTCTGGGTACCTTGCTCCCAAGCTCTTCTTGGGTGTTGACTATTGAATACTTCATGGGTAATTGGGAACTCAGACCACACCTTTTCTGCTTCCAAAGGAAAGCTGAATCAAATGAAGAGAGCATCAAGTTCTGCCTTTCCCTCTCCCATTTCAAACAAGTATTTGATTATTCTGTACACAGCACAACTTGTCCAAAGCAGAGTAGCCCAAACAGGGCTTGGAAGACAGGCCAAACTGCTATGGTTAGGGCATCCTAAGGCCTATCAGGCAGTGCAACAGGTTAATCCCTTCTGGTACAGGTGAGTGATAGCAAAAACTTAGTTGAATCCCTGGCAGAAAAAGCACCCCTGGGAACCTCCATTGCAACAAGTCCTGCAGAAAAGCATAGCTCTTAATTTAGGGGTCCCAGCTGTGCCCCTGTTTGAGTCGGGGTTGAGCCACTTGCTGAGGCTGGGAGAGAGGCTTCTCTGGGATGAGGCTGGGTCAGATACTGGACTAGAAAAAGGTGATGTTTGAACTATAAAAGCCAGAGCCTGCAGGTGTTTTGGAGTAAAGGAAACAGAGCTTACAAAGACCTGAATTTTGGAAGCAGCATTTCAGTGCTTGTGTGGACTTAGCCCTCTGCTTTCTGGAAAATAAAAGTATCTTTTTATGAATGGAAAGTTGACCTTGATCTTACAACTAAAAACAAAGGGAAGAAGAAAGGGTTTGATGGTTAGAAATCCCATTTACACCTAGGTCACTCCCACTCTGATGTTCCACAGATGTTCCCAGACCTCAGGCAAAATGAGAAAAAACATATAGAGAACAGCCTAAACTCTTCTTATGGCCATTGAATACATGAAAATGTTTATCAGAGGGAGCCAATCTGAGTATGTTAAAGTTCCTTATGCAGTCAAGGTGTTCTAGTTTTATTCCCACAAAAAAAGTCTACTTATCAATCAGATATGTCCTCCCTCACCCCACTTTGGCTGTACTAAATTGCTTCAGGGTATATTGATGCTGTTGTTCACTATAGCTCTGCTATAGGTACAGGTCCTTGCCATTAATAAATACACTAAGAAATACCTGGAGCTCTTAGATCTTAGCTAAATGAAACAAACTTTTCACAGAAAAAAACTTCTTGAAAGGTTTTTATGTCTGTGACACTGGAACAGAGCTTATTTAAAAGGGTTTCAAGACTAGAACCAATAATTTAAAAGTAGGTGTGAGATGCCATGTTAAATGTTTTTCCAGCACAGGTGGTTTAATGGCCAAACAAATAGTGATGGATCAGACCCTTAATATTCTATACAACAGAATTTCATATTGCAATCAATGGAAATTTTGGCTTGAGTAGTCTGAGGAAAAAAACTGTTGAAGAGTACATTTAGTGCAGGTAGCTCTGTGTGCAGCTCTAGTAGGAGCTGCAGTCTGAGCTCTGGGTGGTGTGAGCCTGAGGCAAGTGGCTGTGAACTGGCACCAACCCTTTGCACAATAAAGTGCACAGGGACCTGTGGCGCAGCCAGGTGACCAGACACTCAGAGACATGGCAGGAGCAAATGATTCAGCAGGCAGACCCCAAAATATTGCACGCATGGACTGTGAGGATATGAAAGCCCAGGGCTTCCTTTGTTCGGGGTCCCTCCTTGGAGGGACCAGCTTGAACTGTTATTCTGTCGTTACACCAGGATTACATTATTTTAAGGATCTAGATGTCTGAGACTCTGCTGTGGGAAACCTGGAGTTGAGCTGGTAAGGAAACCTTGTGTGACTGTGTGAGTGTGGTGAGTGTAGGGAGTCAAGTGGGGCACCCATTGGCTCACTGGAGCTGCCTGCTGCAAAGAGGCCTTGGTCCTGGCACAGGTGGTACAGGTGTGACTGCAAGAGTGTCAGGAAAGTTTCCTTGAAAAAAGTACAAAAGAAATTTTTGCTTATACTGAAAAAAGAAATAGGCTCTTTCTTCCTCTGATTGTGGGCCTCTCATATCAGGATATCTGTTCATCTGTGTGTTTCTCATATCCTGGCTGGAGGGGGCAGGCAGGGCAGCTCACTCATCAAAAAGGATGGGAAGAGAAGGGAATTTGCTCCAGATTGTTGCAACATAGGGGCTATTCCTGTGGGTCTGGCATGGGAAATTCTCTTCACTGCTCCCTGGACTGCCCCAAGGTCCCTCTGCTTGAAGGAAAAGACAAAGAGGTGTTATCTGAGTTACAGCATAACCCCACGGCTATTCTGCGTTCCTGAGGTAGGACTTCAGTACCCTCAGAAATAGAAAGTGAGGGAAATTTTCACCCTATAGGCTTCAGAGAATTTGGATATATTAGAAGCTGCATAAATTATTTAAAATATAAATATGGCAGATAAAAGACAGCAGATAAAATGGAACCATAGATATCTGACTTGGTCAATCTGTGTTTCTGAGTACACACATGGCAAATGCAGTTTTTAAATATACAGATTGTTAAAATTAATGTTTTTAATGTACTCTAACTAGACTTCTTCAAGAAGACATTTGATGTTAAGACAACACAGGAAAACTCAGTCAGTAGACACTACAAAGATATTTAAGTTCTGAAGGAAAATTCTACCAATTTTAAAAGAGCTTTTAGGAAAAAAAAAAAAAAGAATGAAAGCCCTAACAGCAAGCAGCTATTAGCTCCTGAGACGAGGGCTGAAATCACCACTGACAAGGGCCAGAGGTGTGTTGGTGTGCACATCCTTTTCTCCTTGGCCTTCTCCATCTACTAAGAGGAGGAGCAGAGAAGTTTTCAAGAGCCCGACAGTGTCCACCATAGTGTTCAAGTGAACCCAAACAGTGCTGATTGTTTTAGGCATGTCAGCTTTCCATGTGGGAATCATCACTGCAGTTTTTTATGGCTCTTCTGTCATTAGACACCATAATGAAGATGGGAAAGTCTCCTGTATGACTGTTGTTGGATTTGCATTAGACTTGTTAAACATACAGGTCCCCTGTGTGATTATTCTGATGTGCTATCAAGTGATCCTGTTTTAAGCATCTAGATATGGGGCAGAGTATCCAAACTATTGCTGGATTTGGATTTGCAGCTGCTTGTGATGGGCTCACTCATTACTGCTTGTGCGGTGCCATTGGTGGGTAGAGTGTATTACTGACACAAAGGCACACTTGCCCTGAGGAGCCTGCAGTCAAAAGCAGACATCAGGATAGTGAAGGCTACAAATATTCAAAAACCACAGGAATGAGAGAATGAGGACTCTAACACTGAAAGATTATGAGGTATGCTTGTTATGTTCACCTTTTGCTAGTGCCTTGTTTTTTCAGTCTATGCTGACATCTAACCTGAAAGATCTTGCAAAAGAATCATGTTCTGAATTTATATAGCTTCTTGTGATAAGCTGTTGATATGCTTGTGGTATTTTTAAGACGCAGAGGAGACATGTCAGGGATACAGGAGCCCGATTGCACTGCAGATAGAATATTCTAATCAGCGAGCAGCTTATCAGCACATTTACGGGCAGCAAATGCTTCACAAATCCTGGAGAATGCCAGCTGAAAATCCCCATCATTACTGACATAACTTTCTTGATAAGCCTCCTCAACAATATGAGCTATTGTTTATGCTGAGAAGCGCTGCTGATGTTCAGTGGAAAGATGTGCAGAGCTTTTTCCACCAAACAAATGAAGCACTGGATTCATGGGTGAGAAGCAGACCTGCTGGCATTCACAGCTCTTATTCTACTCAGTGGTCACAGCAAATGACACTCTTTCATTTTCCCTTCCTGCACTTCATACAAAAGAAAAACTTAAATCTAAACCAGCTATTTTTATTTTTGATTAAATCCTTTTCCCCTCTCCAGATGGTACATGCAGGGGCATGACATTAACCTGAAACAAAAATGAGCAACCAGAAACAAGTGTGCCATTAGCTCAGCTCAATGTCTGATGTGTTTATTTTCAGTGGATCTGTGAGGCAGGCTGACAAGCTGAATCTTTTGCTTCACGTACCACTTGCAGAGCTCCAGTAGAGCAGGCACCATATGAAACAGACAGTAAAAAAAGCTTCAGCAAGGCATGGCCGTGTTTGTTTTTTTTTCTTTTTAGGTTCAGACACAGTCAATCAAAACCTCAATTGATGAAAGAGACTCATCAGAGACAAAATTAAGATAATTGCATCATAACTACAAATTGTCATAGGAGACGTTTTATGACACAATTTAGCTGAATTAGGTACTATTGACCTCAGAGTGGTTTATCAAGGCAGGAGAAATAAATTCAGAGATATGAGTAGTCTGAATACAAATGGTAAGCTGTGTTTTCCAACTTCATTAAGATGGGGGGGATACTTCTAGTTACAGTCACCAAAATGATAAATTCAGACTTTTAAGCTACCGATATTGTGCAGCTTTGTCTATGGCAGTGAACCCAGCCAGGTTCTGTGTGTTGGCCTGGGATTATCCATTCTGGAATTTACATAGCAAGGTCCCTGACATTCTTTTGACCTGCGCCAGCTGGCATCCCTCCCAGGTTTCAGACACAACCTGGGGGTTAGCACAGCCTAGGAACATGCTTGTCTGCAGGTCAGATGTGACCCACTGTTTTGCAAAGAAATGTAACCATACAGAGGAGAGCTATGCTGTGCCAGTGGACATTAGGGCCAGAGAATGGTCCCTATTTACTAATATGGATGTGCTTTGTAATATCAGGTGGAGAAGAGGCAACAAACTGTCTTGTGCACCAAAACTAGTGTTCCAGTAAATAGCATTGGTAACTGGACTTTCTGGCTATTTTATGGTGGTTATGGAAGAGTGCTCCCCTCTGGTAAAGCATGTCAGCAGGCATGGTTAATTTTGAAATACTGGCTTCCTTTGGGCTAGTTCCTAAGCTGGACACACAAAAGGATGCAATGGGGATGTACAGTTGTCAGATGTGAGACAACCCAGAGGTGATGAAGGTATGCCATGGTGTTGCAGCTCATGGGAAGAGCCATAGCTTGTAAATAATGACAGCATCCCTGTGGAACTTTTGGTGTGGGTCTCTGCTAGCTGGTGGAAATGACTGTGGTCCACCAGCATGTCCTTTCCCAGGATTTCTGTGTCACCTGGAAGTGACTTTTCTTAGGTGTTTGCACACTGAAGAGCACTGGAGTAAGAGGGGTCTGTCCAAATGGTTTAGCTGCTATTGAAACACAAGTAATAGATAATAGGAGTCACTAACAATGAAAATTAAATGAGCATCAATCAACATCAAAGTCTAACTCACCTTGAGAAACAATGCCTCAAACAGGCAAAACTGAGATGTCCTCTGCCACCTATAACTTCATTAAACCAGTGAGTTTTACCACAGAATGTATTTGGCAAACATACCACAAACCCTTACTGACTTCTCTTCTGCTTTCAAAAAGTGGCACCTCTTGGGACCTGGAATGTGCTGACACAGATGTTATAAAAGACTTTTTGTAGGATTGATGGCAAATAAAATATTCTGCTACTTATTGCAAGTCTTTTGACGGCATAATTATGGGTATCCTTGCTCCAGGCTTCCTGACTGATTCCCACCTGACAGACAGCCTCATAGATTTTATGTATTCAACAAATGCATTGGCACTCTCCCTCATATTTTAGCATAAATCCAGGAATGGAACAGGCATCAGGTGACTCCTATTTTGAATCTATTGTGCAGGTTTTCACGTTTCTGTCTTTATTGTGTTGTTACAGAAAGTAACAACTTGCCACTCAGCTTTCTGAAACAAAAATAAAGCGCTATATCACAAACATCAGAAACAAAAGCCGAGAATCATTGCTGAGGCAGGGTGCTGTGTGTGTACATTACTGTGGGCAATTCAACATTATGTACTTAAAAGGGAGTGGAGAGATACCAGAAAACCAGACACTTCTTTTCACAGGTGTTGAGCTTCTAAAACTTCCATTAGCTTTCTAAAGGCCTCCATTTCTTGTAGGTTCAAGGTGCTCTGTGAACAAAAAGCACTTAAGAGAAACACTCTGCTTTTTAACTGGCAGTAGCCAATGACAGACAATAACAATTTATGGAAGGACAAGGAGCACTTTTCTGTAAAAAGACAAGAGCACCCCTGAAAAAAAACCAAACCAGGACAACCTGATTTTTCTGTGCTTATTTTAGCAGAATGTTCCAGAGCAGACCTATTAAAAATCTCCATTAAATCTTATTTCCAAGAAGAAGTGGTATAATTTCTGATCATGTGCACCATCTTGAGCTTCGACTGGAAGAACACTATGCTCCTTTTTCCTTATCCTTTGTAACTTTAATTGTGCAGTAAATTATTCTTAGCTTTCTTATGTGGCACTATGCTAGCAGTCAGCTTTCTACTGTACATCTCTCTTATCACATCTTCAGCTTTTCTTTATCTTTCTGTAGCTATTGCATCTAGATATTGCTCTCATTTTTTGTAATCTCTAGCCTAGATTTCAAAAGTCCCTCTATTTTTGAAATAAGCTTTATACCTTGTAATCATCACTTCCCACAGGTTCCTTTTGGAGCAACAAATTTCAGTGCTAACATGTGAAGTGCAATGCTTTGCTTCCTGTTATTTTGTGCAACCTGTTGAGATCCAAGGAAGTTGTACCAGTGTCACAAAGGTGAGTTCAGTTCATTATATTTGTGGTTCCAAAGGCCTCTTTGCTGTTTCTCAGAAGAGTGTATCCTCAGGCATCTTTCTTGCTCCCACATGCCACGGAGCCCCAGGGAGTGATTCCTTAGCATGGGTGCTGCTTAAAGTCAGCAGCTGAGAAGGCAATGAAGAGTAGAGGCTTTTCTTCTTCTGATCTTGTCCCCAGTACAACTCAGGCATTTTGTAGTTACTTAACATTTGTAGTTACTTTCTCCTGGGTAATGTAAAAGCCTGACAATGGAGTCTGTAGTCCTGAGTCCTTCTAGTAGAAGGTTTAAAAAAATAGTGCCACTACACCAATATTACTTCTAATGTAATTGGCATATAAAACCCAAAATATCGTAATTTTGCACCCTAAGCCCACAGAGAGTAATTACTGCTACTGTAATTTTAATTTCCTATTTAGGACTTGGGCATAACAGTTCAGAGCTCTCAATACCCAGAAATGAAACTTGCCTAATCACAGTGATTAGTCACAGATGACTAAGGTGCTTTACCAGGCTGTAGTTATCACCAGTGTGGCACTGAGTGGTAGTCCAGCAGGTAGAAAAAACAATAGCAATTTTGCCAGTTATAATTGCCTGATATAGTGCAATGAAGTGTGGCCACAGACTGTCATTTGAGAAGTGATACTGCTTCTTAAGACCAGCAGTGCATGTTTCTTTAGAATATCATAGTAAATTTGTAGAGAGGGGCTACAATGCAACACCTGGCCAGAAGTGCCACTGTAGGGGCTGTCAGAAGCAAGCTTCTTTGCAGAGGGAGTACCCAGGTGCTGCGGTGAGAAACCCCCAAACTAGTTGGACATCATTGTCTCCATGGTAGTCCTAAGCCTGGAAATACTTCACTGCGCAGGACATGTGATGTCTCAAATGTTGCTGGATAACAGGCCCAGCAGGTATTTGCATGAACAATGTGTGTGTGTGGGTCTCTTGGGTGGAGAGTCAGAATTAAAAGGTGGAATAAGTATCTGCATGTACAGCCTACCGGAAACATCGGCACTTCTCAGAACCAATGAAACAAGGACGCAGCACTGGAAAAAAGTGTAAATGGAGTTCATTTTGGAGTGAGGCAGCAACGGCCAGAAGACAGTGACTAGCCCTGAACTCTTTCTTCAAAAGCAGAAAGACCCACTGAAGAGAAAAATCATGAATGTTCAATCCCATTAAGTGAGCTCACAGTAGGAGTAATTTTTAAAATGAAAAGCATGCCCACTGTTCAGAGATACAGGAGAATGGCAGGGAAATCTACAAAAGGAGAGAAGTGATGAAGAGAGACAGCAGGAAATCAAACTCTGCTGAGAACAGCAACCTGCAAAGTTCCAGCGCAGTCCAGTCTGCAAAATAACAAATAAACTCTCCCCAAGATGAATAAACTGCTAAATGCACTGGTTGAAAAAGAATGAGTTGTATCCACAGGTACCTCTTGGCCCTTTTAAATGGTAACAGTTAGAAGTCATTATGTGAATACAACCCTCCTTTTCTTTCTCTAATTCACATTATACATGCTTTTGAAACAGCAACATATGGAATAAGGAATTTTGCAACTCAGAAAAATCATTATATTTCAAACAACCTTCATCACCATTAGAATATTTTCATTTTCTTCTGATGTATCAATCTTTCATGCAAGAGGATATAAATTATATACCCAAATAACTGTAAAAACATACCCTCATATTACATTTATACTTAGGTATAGCAAGTGAAACCAGAATCTAGTGTAATCTCTACCTTAATCAGAGGTTGTCTGATAGAAAAAATATTCTTGATTTGTAGGTGTTCTCACTGCCCACTTTCATTACTCAGGTGTAAAAATTGTTCCATTACTTTTGTGTGGGGTATTAGCTTTCTGATAAGGAATCTTGCGATGTATTGTCTATATTTTACCTTTGAAATATCTGTGGCATTCATGTCAGGTATGTCAAGAATTGTTCCAGGTAAATAAATTAAGGAGTTTTATTTTTAGATTTTTTTTTAAACTTTATTGCTTGCACCTATTTCAAAGGCGAACCCTTTTTCGGAGTTTGAGATACAGCTAAACTCATTAGAGATGGGAGCTTTGATTGGTCAGTCATAGTACATGGCCATAAGAACTCAATTAGGAATTTAAAGGCACTGCCCAAAACAAGAAAGATGGGTTGATTTAATTAGTACTGACAGGCAGGTCACTGAGAAGTTTACCACAGGAAGAACTCATTTAGATAATAAATAATAAAAAATAAATAATAAATAAAAAAATCCTCCCTGGCTTTTACAAGGTAAGCTTTACTTCCTGTCCAAAAGAAAAGTTACTTCCTTTTTTTTTTTTTTCCTTTTCCAATAATGAAGGTGGCTTTAGGATTTAATACAAACATATTTGGATTATAGGATGATCAGCAGTTTCACTGGGAAACTGGGCAAACCTACCTAGGCAGTAATTTGCACTAAGTACAGCACTGCTGTGTCACTTCTTCAAGTGCTGGATGCAGTGCTGAAGAGAACATGAGGACTGCAAGACAGGTATGTGCTTGCTACAGGTATTTGTGAATTCTTCTTGACCCAAAGGCTTGGCTTGATACAATAGTAGGAAACTGCATTTAACTTGTTGACTCTGATTAATTTGTGCAAATCGCTCAGTAATCCTAAATCATTACAATGTTTAGAGTAATGACTTTGAATTTTTATTTTGGGACATTTTCTTTACTGCCATTTCATTACGAGTCAGAGAATTCTTGCAAGGAAAACATTGTGTTGAGATGGTATTTTCTTCAATTCCCACAAGTGTGGTACTTTAGGTTGGTGTATGTCTGTAGATGTTCTCTTCCATAGGTACACTGTGGGCAGCAGACCCAGGATGTCCCCATAGTGTTTGGGGTGGTCACTAATGAGATACTTTGCAGCACGTTAACCAAGATTCTGCAGAGCTGGCAGAAATGGAGTCAAGTTAAGAATAAATCCCTCCTCTGCAAACTGTGAAACCAAGCAAAGCCACTGTGGCAGTGGTTGTGAACAGCGAACGTGTTGCTGATTTTCAGTCAGTGGAAGCACATATTTGAGGACCCCTGCAGGCACACTTGGACTCTTCTTCAAACTGTTCCCTGTGGTGTTGCTGCTGTCTTAGCTACAATAGCTGGCCATTTTCTGATGCAGATGGTTAATCTGCCACTGCTGCCCTGCAGCAAGACCAAGAGAAGAGTTGAATTGTCTCTCAAAACTGAATTTCCAAGTAGCTAAACCAAGCACCCAAGTTTGGGGATTGTTTAGGAGGGCTGCAAACATAATCTGTTGATCATCTATCTCAAATTGCACAGGATGAACTGTCTCTACAGCTGAAAGTGATTGCCCCGGTGTCTTCAGCGTATGGAAATTAAAGATGTCCTGAACTTTTGAAATCACTGGCATCAGCAACTGTGCACCCAAGGATATTCATGACAAGTTGCGCCAATTTAGTGTGTGATCGAGATTTTGAGATTGCTATGATAATCAGGTTGGTAAGTGTATGCCCAGGCACATAATATATCTGGCTTTGGAAGTACACTGAGCATGGAAATGAGCAGTTTTGTTAATCTCTCACTTTGTTTAAAGCACTGGAGAACCCTAGCTGTACTGTTCACTTTAATAGGTCGAATAGTGCCTCCTCCCTTCCTCCCTCCCTCCCTTCCTCCCTTTCTTTCCTTCCTTCCTTCCTTCTTTCTTTCCTTCCTGCCTTCCCTCCTTCCTGCATTTCAATAAGTTGTAGGCAGTATTTTTTCCCAGTGTGAGCTGAAAGCCAAATCAGGAAACAAAGTGTGCATACATTCCTGTAATTATACACAACATATATACATATATCATATTCAAAAATACCATTGAAAGGATATGATTGTTTATAAAAACAAGCCCTTTGAATTTAGGAAATACCAGAATCAAGTTTGCCTGTGCACATTTAATTGAGTTCTGTTCTGGTTTTGAATTATGATGAGTGTTCAGTTGTACAGCTACATGTTTTTTACCCACAGGTGGCTGCTATGGATTAGGATCACTTGCTGGGCAGCTTTTCAATATTCTGTTTTATCTTCATAGTTCAGCACGTGACCCCATGTCTCAGTATTGCACTCTATTGAAGCTGTGATCTGGATACATAATTATTAGTTTCATCAGCAGCTTTTTGGTGGCAGGCACTGCAATTGTTTTCAAGTGACTCACAAATAGCATTGAATTCTGTTTTCCCTCTCTAAGATGAGGGGACATTGTTATCTTAATTTTTCAGGTGGAATAAAAAGAAGCAGGAAGATTATAGTCCAGAGGTTCCACTAATTTCAGCCACCAAAGATCTCTGCTAATTACCCTTGTGGAAAGCTGATAGCGTTAGCAACAGCCTTTATGTGGTCCAGTGCTAACAGAGCCTCGGCAGTGGCCATCATAGCTGCTTGCTGACAGGGAAAGCACTGGAGCCTCAAATACCTCCCAAACTCTTTGAGACAAACACACCATAGACAGACACAGATTCCTCTGTTCACCCCCTGCACAGCCAATGATCTGCGGGCAGCCAGTCTCCCACTCCCCATCCTTGCTTCTGGCTGAAGAGGGCAGTTTCATCACAGTGCCACGGAGAGTGAGCCAAGTGTGGGCTCTGCTGCCAGCCCTGGTCACCGTCTCCAGCCGAGCAGCAGCAGCCTCTGACAGTAGATGTTGGGTGATGCCGAGGTACCCCAGGGGAGAGCATGCCTTGAAAACAGAGGCTCTTTGAGGAATTTAACTGCTTTGCTGTACTTGGACTGTGATCTTAGGAAGGTGTGTAACATGCGCAAATTTGGGCTGACTTGCAAAGGAGTAGCAAATGACTAGTTAACTTTTCAAGATGAAGCCAGGATATATATTTTTTCCTTAAACTTCTTAGAAAAGAAAAAAAGAACAGTCTGAAGTTGGATATTTCCCTAAGTATACAGCCTGCAGGAAAATCTGCCTAAAATAATTCAGTCCAACAGGTTAAAGTCAAGTAAAAATGTTTGCAGATGAAGCAGGGAATCCTGGATGACTTTAGTATTAAGTAGTTCTCTAAGTGGCCTTGCTGCTAATAAGAAGGCACAAACACGCAGGTATTCACCCACGCATGGACTGTGTGCATGCACAAGCACAGTAATTAGCAGAATGCTGGATGCCTTCTCTCATTTATTTTACTTGTTCTTTTCTGCAGAGCTTAATCTTGCAGACAGTTTGCTTTAATCGTGAGCGAGTGGAAACGGCAGGAGTTTGTATAAAATTGGTGTGAGTTTTTAGCCGCTGAGAGCAGAACCCATCAGAAGGCAGTGCTGAATAAACCCAGAATACCACCATGGCATTAATTGTGCACCATGCTGAGCATACCTACTGCAGCAGAAGGTGACTCCCACCCCAGTGATGGATGGAATCCTGAATAAACAAGGGCCTCCTCATGTTTCACCAATGCAGAAGTGCTTAAATCTTCATGTTGCGGCCTAATTCAAAT
This sequence comes from Cephalopterus ornatus, assembly GCA_013396775.1. NCBI lineage: Eukaryota > Metazoa > Chordata > Aves > Passeriformes > Cotingidae > Cephalopterus > Cephalopterus ornatus. The sequence continues at coordinate 171,377 of VZRE01000474.1, forward strand.
TACTTGAATTTAAATGGTAAACACAGAATCATACAAAAAACTGAAGTACAAAGCGAAGGAACCTACTGCTGTCATTCCTCTTTTGAAATGTGTTGACACCTTTGGAGGACAAATCTTGAGACTTGGAGGAAAAAAAGAATCATTTGCTTATGAAAAAAAAAAAAAGGTGTCAGGCCTTTTAAAGGTGATCTGACAGATTTTTTTTTTAATATTAGGTGTATCTTAATAATATAAGTGGGGATAATGCATGCTTCAGTAAGGGCTCAGATTTACAAGGAGTATTAAACAGTAATTTAATCCTCCTGAGAGATGTTGTCAGTGTCAGTCCCATGCTTTTTATACATGTGTACAACTAAGTGGAAGCCACCTTAACTGTTTTCCTTCTTATTAAACACTTCCAAAATCTATAATTCCATGAGACATCAAGCAGTTGGCATTTGTTGCTATACAATCCCATTCCACAAGCCCCACTGTGAATTCAGCAGGGCATTTGGCACTAGCCAGCTTCTGTTATCAGTAACTCTACGTGAAAGAACTTGCATTTTCCTGCTAATAAAACAAACTGATGAATAATAAAGTATTTTATTTAAAGTATTTTAAAACCTTAGGGTGGATTCCAGCTCTGAGATCTCAACTCAGAGAACTGTTGAGATGCTCTCAAGTCCAAGAGTCTCTCACTGTTAAGTGCCTGTCTGCTTTTATCTCCTACAGATGAGCATATGCAAGTTACAGCAACTATTAGACATCAGTGAGATAACATCACTAAATTCTGATAAGGGATCTCAAATATTCAATTAGCTTTATCTATATTAGGGAATTACAATTTGAAAAGGCCAACTAGACCCTTGGGTCTGAAGATGGTGAGCAAGATGATGAAAATGGAGGCTGCCAACGCAAGGTAGAAAGATCCCTGCTACATATCTCCCCTTATCTTCCTAGCATGATCATAGCTTTTTAGGACCCATATTTTTGAAGAATGGTAGCGGTTTTTGCCCCTCACATAGTTTATTGACTGATAAGCTGGTCAGCAGCACTCCAGTTGCAGGCACTGACTTCAAATCCTCTTTGGACTTAGAGTGCACTGAGGTCCTGACAGCTCCTTTTGGCTACCCGTATGTTTGTGTGGTGCCTCCCACTGCCTCCCCTGTGTGAACCCAGCTCAGCTTGAGGACATGGGTTTTGCTCAGTGAAGTGGCTGGTGTTGCTCCTGAGACAACCAAAGTGTGATGGATGGAAGTTGCTCAGGGCGAAGTGATTGGGCTGCACATGGGGATGTGGGGCTGCAGCACTGGGGAGGTCTTGCTCCTGGTGCGGTGGGGATCATGCTGCAGTGTCACCAGGGCCTGCCTGGTAAACACCTCTGGCTTCTGGAAAGCTCAAAATGGACATAATGAGAAGATGAGTCAAAGCTATTTTAAACTGTGGTCTCTGGCTTGTGCTTAACTCTGTCCCATGCTTCTCAGGCCAACCCTGTACTGTCACTGTGCCCAAGGCTTCTCTTCATTCCCTCTTTTGATTTCTGGTAGTTTGCCTGAAGAACAGGTTATTTGCCCTCTGCTATGACGTGTACACCCATCTTGTTTCTCATATTATCAAGCAAAGGTGGACAACCACATCCTATCCTAATTCCTTGGATTTTACTGTCCATCTGCCTCCATCCTGCTCCACAGAGGGGAATTAACTGGATTTATCAGCATTGTGGGAGTAACACATGATGTCCCATTAAGCTAGAGAAATTCTTTCAAATGGGAGGAATTTCACTTTAGCAGATAAAAGACCAATTCTGGGAAGCAAGTGCTCTGATTTTGGACTCTGCCAGCGGAGGAGAGTCTATATCCCACAATCAGCAATAGGATGAGTTTGCACTGATGAAACCAGGACAAGTTTTGCTGCTTATCTACAGATGGGCAGTCCAGGGAGTTCTGCTTTTCTGCACTTGTCTTTTTCAGCTTTTTTTTGACTAGATGAATTAACGCTGAAATAATTATAAAGAACCAACTGCAAATATCTGCCTTTTGGAGGAAAATGCTCCATCTCCCTCCTTTCTGCACTCACAAATATATCTCCTCTGCTATGCCTGTTGAGGGATACCACATCAGAGCTAGGAGCATAGTTTTGTAGGGGGAAGGAAGGACTGAAGGACCAGTCAGCAAAGTTACAGAAGCTGTTGCACAAAATTTGTTTTGCCCAGCACAACGTCGTGCTAGCAGAAAGTTTCCAGGTTGTGCAAAAATATGTAAAGCATTAACGATCCCGATTTCTAATGAATTTTAAGAGGAAATTGTGCTGGTGCAATCAGTTTTGTTAACTGCTGAGCAATGGTATTTGTGTTCATGGTTAGTTGTGGAAGTACAATGACAGGCATACAAATAGAATCTGGATTTAAACCAGCACATTCCAATTAAGTACATGGCTGATAACTACACGACTGGAGGCTTGTAACAATGGTATTGTCAGGAAAGATCAGATGGAGTCAACTTTGAGAGTTGAAATACTGCACTGTGTGATGCGTGTGAGGAGAGCTGGATCTTTTCACTGCAAAAAACCTGGATTGTGGGTGTGAATGGGAAGCAAGAAAAATGGTCATGGACTTCTTACAGTGGAGGATTTTAAGTATGCCAGAACAGCAAGGTCTTAGGGCCTCTATTTTGTCCCTTGGTCTGACAAAGAGACCAGCTTGTTCCCATTATGGAATACTGTGAAGACACAGCATCAGCCCCTTTGTGCAATAATTTCAGCTTTGAACTATCATGTTTAGGTAAGACTTAGGAAGCAAGTTCCCAAGTGTATGGATTGCTGAGGACAGAGGAGAGCACTGTATTTTAGGAGGTGTCCGTTCCTGGGTCACTTCCCAAGTTTCTGCCATTGCAAAAGGGGACTTTTATGATTCCCTGCTGTTGAAAGCCAGTCTTGACTTCCCTGGCTAGCTGAATTTGAAGACCTGGTGGTAGGACATTCACATAAGAATAATCATATTTCCTAGCCAATGAAGTAGAAAGAGTTTCCAAGTTTTATTACAGATCTTGGAGAAAAAATGGGAACTGAGATTTAGAGGAGGGAGAGCGAGGAGTTCTTCTGCCTGTCCTACCAGCCCTAGACTCTTCACAGTCAGCATGAACATCACAGGACACTGGGAAATACTCAAGATGGAGCAAACACTGGTCAAATCTCTCCTTGTCTGTCTATGTATTCATCTGCATGTAGCCAGCTGAAGGGAGCTGGTTTATTAGTTCCTCAAAGAAATGTCTGTTTCTTGTCAGGGAAAATGCAGGCTGAGACACAGTATGACACTCCACACCTGCCAGGAGCAGCAAGGAGATAGGCTTGCAGCAACATCCACAACCAGCAGCTAACATCTGTCCTAGCTGCTGGTGCTACAGGGGCAGGAGGGGAGTGGAGGGTCTGCCTGTGGGCTTGGCACTGGGCAGGACTCCTGTCGTCTGCTGCCTGTCTGTAGCTGGTGCCTTAGGCAGCCCAGTCCTGCTCCATGGGTGCACGCACCTCCCAGTGCCAGGATGAGAGACTCCGAAGGGGTCTTGTCCTCTGTTATCCTTCAAAAAAGGGATTATCAGTGCTAAAGATGCACAGCAATTCTTCTGGACAGCTTCACTATTCCCATTTTATTGCCTCTCTGGAGGAGGCTGCCCAGCCCTGACACAGTTGCTGGACCAACTGCTGTTGTTGTCTGACTTGCTCATGTTGCCAAGGGCTAAAGGGAGATCAGTTGGGAAGAGTTAAGTCATTGGGCTGATGGTACAGACTGAATGGCATGGAAATGGCATGGTGTGAACAAAACAGAACAAACCACAGTATATTTTTAGAGCTGATAGCTACTTCACCACCCTATTCCCTGGCTTCCTGATCTTTAGGCCTACTCCTCCGTCGTGGCAGAAAGAGCGAGAGAGGTTAACTGTGGAATTAACCACTGCTCATACAACCAGCACAGTTTCTGCACCAGAGAGACATAAACAGCAAAATAAACTATTTTCAAGGAAAAGTGCTAGTGTGGATTCCTGGAGAAGTAGGGGAAATAAAGGGATTTTAGTACTCTTAGGCTTTGCGCTACAGTTAAGTGGCTTCGGGGCACTTAGTCAGTGCAAAAAGAAATGCTAGATACATAGAGAGGCAGCTCAGGAAGTATTATTTGAATGTCAGGATTACATGACAACTAAACAGATAATTTGTTATTCAGAAAAAAACTTCAAACCAACCACCTTGATTTTAAGAGCATCCCCTGTCTCAGGTGGCTAGCTAAAGGGCCCCTTTGTTATGAAGCTTGTGAAATCATCATCAAGACTGATTTATCAAATAATTGCATAAAGAACAATGGCATTACAATAGCCAGACTTCTACAGTGCTTTGAGTTCCTTCCTGAAGAGCTCACTGCTGGGCAGAGGGGAAGCAGCTGGGGGGACAATACCCATTCTTGCAAAATTTTCTGTGGTTTACAAGTTTTGCTGCTAAAGAAAAATGGACCAAAACAGAACGAAACCTGTTCTCTATACACAAGGCTATATAAATCATCTCTGTACTTGTTTTGCTTTGCCTGTCCTTCCCCCACACCTCTTTGTCATTCAAAGTATGCTCATAGGAAACATCCAGAGAAGCTGCCAACAACATTATCAACATCAGGAGAGATAGACAAACCAATGACACAGGATGTAAGTGAAAGGATACCACTGAGAAAAGCTACACAGATGGTTTTAGAGATTAAAAATGCTGGCATTTCTAAAGCTTGGGATAGTTAAAAAACAGAGACAGATAGAGGGAGAGAGGATGAGAGAGAGAAGTAACTTATTCAATCCTTCGGGTTTGGTATTTCTGTAGGTCCCATCTGTACTTCACAAGAATGGGTTTGTGCTTTTGGTTGCATTCATACCTTGTTTTTCTAGCTGTTTATAGACTATCCCAGATGTCAAGTTCTTCTTCGCAAAGCAAGTTGATAGCTCCTCGCAGCAAGAATTGTTCTGTTCTGGGACTGTGCTGAGGATTTTGCATTTTTGAAGAGATTTCCAGTCCAGAGAAGTCCTGAGGAATGACTTTTCTGTTCCTAGGGCAAAGAAGCACTGAGTCTCTCTCTTGGCCTGCCTGCCTTTTAGCTAGAAGAAATTCTTAGTTATAGCCTTTGTTGATTCATTCTCTCTTTGCCTAAAATCACTTATTCTAGTAGTTCCCAAAACATGATCTCTTGTGACACATCAAACAGTGCTTTCTAGGGTGCTTTCCACTGAAGGCTTCAGGAAAAGAACATGTTCTGAGAAATTTTGGTAGTGCAATATTTGAACAAAAGTTTTGGAAAAACAAACAGATTGTTTCTCTTTCCGAAGATTTGTGGGATTACCAGCAGTGCGATATCAACAAGGAGATAAAAATAGTAAGAGGGACTCCACAAGCCTTCTAAAATATTTGCCCGAAGTTGCGAGGTTTCAGGAATTCTCACTTCCGAATAAACCACCCCAAAAAAGCCACCTCCTTCCTGCTAAGTAATTTACATTAAATGTAAATAAATAAAAATTAAATGTTACTTCTAGGCACACAGTCCACCCTCCCAGCACCATGCATTCCCTGGCTATCCTGCCAGATTCTGCACCAAATGTACCCCAACTTTGCTGGGCATACCTCGTGTCTTACCTATGGTCCCAGACAACAAGAAGGCAGTAAAGAGATCCTGAAATATTTTCTTCCATGCCAATCACCCGGCTAGTTTGCCTTGTGCTGAAGTTTCACTTTCCACCTGTATGACATTCATGAAAGGCACAAACTGTCCTTGGGTCACTTCCAGCATCTTGGATGAAAGAGGCACTATTCCAGGCAGCTGTTCATGGCCTTCCATTTCATAACCCAAACAAAAGTAATACTGCATCTCTGTCAGAGCCTCTGTTTAAATGTTTGAGGCTGGGACAAGTGTTTGATGGAAAAAACTCTTCTAAGGGAAAAAATGTTGTTTTCTTTCTGGGGACTGTAATGCAATGAGCCTCTGGGTAGTAAACAGAGAGATAGAAATATATAGACAGTCAAATGGGTCGGTGATAAAATTGGTCTTTTACTCTGTTTCTAACATATTTCAAAATAGCAGCTTTGGAAGATGGCACTTCCTTTTACAGTCCTTTTCAGAAATGATAAGTGCATTTTGCTAGAATTTTGATCCAACTATATAATTACCACATTCCATTTTATTAGCAAAGGTTTGCCTCCCATCATTAAATAATTCACTCAAGGTAACAAGTGGAATAAAACCAGAGTGATGATGTGGTAGTCTCAAATGCAAGCCTTAAATGACAATAAAACCCAGTGTGGTTAGGCTTTCTCCACAGGGTATTTTTTTGTGTGTGTTTTCTTGCTTGTTACATCTTGCAGAAAGCAGAGATTACAATATGTATCTGCTGATCAATATTAAACTAGTAGAGTAAAATGTCAAGAAGAAAAAAAATTGAAATCATACTAGATTTCAACACCAACAGAGAAAATCCCAGCATTGTGAAATTCCAGCAATAAAACTAGCAATTGTTATTTAGTTTTAAGTAATGAACCAAATAAAAAATACACTTGCTACATTGCCTCCCAAATGGAGCTTATTACACTGCTGCTTGAGTGTTTGTACAATCTTTAATTCAAACATTTTCTCTTCAGGTCTTAATAATAGGCATGGGTTGTTGCGATTTACTCTCCCTTCAAAGGCAAAAAATGAAAGAGGAAAACAACATGCTTTAATAACTCACATGTGAACAGAATTGGCTCATGCAGCCAGAGGAGGGGTTGAAAGTCAGAGAATTTCACCCCATGATTTATCTTTCAGCCAGGTAAGGGCAGGATTAGCATGTGGGCACTCCAAAGCTGCTCCCCCAGTGAGAAGGAAGAGCCATTCATCACTGCTTACTGGGCCTTTGTTGTGCTGCAAACCCTCGCAGAGAAGAAATATAAGGAGTAATTTGTGTGTCTCAGAAGAAGACCAACACGCAGTCGCATAGATGCTTCAAGAATTTTTTTTTATTATTATTATATTTTAATATGTAAGCAATCGAGAAAAGCCTTTAGAGGTGAATGTTAATATATTCCATTCCTCGTGGCCCACAGGATTCTCAATTCTCAGTTCAGTTTTTTCATTGTATTTCTGGAATTACTGTGATAGTTTACTGGTTTGAAGGACTTTAGAGTCATAAATAGGAGGAAATCTTAACCTTGAAACTTGAATGACAAAATAATCCTATTTGAAACAACTCTTGAGTGGCACAGGAAGGAGAAAGAAAAAGTAAATTAATTCCCTTTTTTTCCTGTACATGACAATTCAAACTCAAGCTGCTATTTTAAATTGATCATCTAATAAAATACAATATTTTAAAATGCCTGGCTCTGATTTTTTTATGAAGGAACAGAAGTGGGCTGTAGTATTTATTCCTGGCCTTAGGATCTGTGGATGCATGACCCTCTGTTTCCCCGCTCCCTTTGGGGCACCAGCGCTTCATGTGCAGGCAGAAATAATTTTGAAAAACTTGGGTTCAGATGCTCACCTTATAGGTAAATAAGGAAATTTTCCTCTTGGTCTACGTTCAATTTCTTTAAATATTTTTGTTCTTTGGGTTCTGGTGTGCCTTAGCAGTGAAGCATGGATCATTACTCAGCCTGCCATGCCAGAAGCAGGACCTGGATGAAAGGGCTCTTGCTTTGCAGGGGTCACAGCCTCCCTCTAGGCACTTCACAAACCCAGTGCTATTTGGTCTGAGACCCCAATACACCCTCCTGAATATTTATATCTTCATTAAGGGGTCCTCTGGAGCATGCTGGGACAATCCCCATACTTCAGACTTTGTTATCCTTATCCATGTGTGCAGAAACTTTCAGGACAGGACACATTTCCAGCTTATCTGTGACAGCTGATAGAAGAAACTAGGAGCAAGTGACAGTGATATCTGGAAAACGCATCATCAAAAGTTGTCCAGAAGAATTTGGATTTGGCTTGCTTTTGCAAGGGAAATTGAGAGAAAATGTGTGTTTAGTAATGAGTTACTATGTCAAGGAGTTTATTAGAGGTCTAGCACAGCTATATAGTATGAGAGGTAAGACAATATTGCTGAAATGTTATCAGTGCTTGCACCTACATAATGCTGTTCATCTTTTAGGATCTGTTACAGGTAGACTCATACAACCATGGTAAAACATATTGACGTTACACTTTTTTTTTTCCTAGATTTTAATCTAGGAAGCAGCTGGAAACACAGTATTCATTTATGTCTTCCTTATTTGTTGCATTGAGAATTTTTAACACATTCAAACTATTGGTCAATCAGTAATCTGTAAGCCCCAAGAGGATGGCCATAAGAAATTAAGATAGGAAATTATTTTCCAAATTATGCCATATAATTTTTCCTCAATCACAGTTAAGTTAAAGGAAAAAAGCAATTAGAAAGATATTACTTAAGCCTGAGTATATGCAAGGCAAAGAGACAGTTCTTACTGCCACCAATAAGACTCTTCGATCTATCAAATATTGAATGTTGAAGGTAAACTCTTCAAAAGCTAGGAACAATTTTATATCTAGAGAGAATACAATTTTAAAGGGACTAGAAATTTCAATTATGTATACAGATTTAAGAAAGGTTACCTGTAGTTATGAGGACATTATTCGTTGCTACTTATGCTGAGGGATGAAAATGTTGAAAAAAAACCCCAGCTCTGCATGGTAAACTGAAAAAAGTGCATCCTAAATCTAACTGGTTACCTAATGAAGTTCAGAGGTATTATGTGATTGTAGATAGTCAAAAGAGAGCATTGTAATAAAACTATACCTCAAGTGCTTACTGTTCTGAGAGAGAATCTAGCTTAGGGAAAAAAATAACACCCACATGTACTCATACATATCTACACAAAACACAGGAAGCTTTAATGATAATCCATCATAAACATTAATGGGGAAGCCTGGCAGCCACATCAAGTAACCATGAGTGTGTGACCACAGCTGGAGGTACTAAACCAGCCTGCAGTCATCATAATTTTCTGGGTAATTCATTGCTTCTTTTTAATCAAGGGCTGTTGTATACCTTCATAAACTTGTTGGCCTGGTCTCCAAGGCCAACACTAGAACACAAGCCAGGGAATTTCAGGCAGTACTTCCTACATCTTGTAATCCTTTATCCTTGCCTTAGAGCAGTAGATAGCCTTGGGACCTCTAGCAAACTAAGTAGGCACTCAGCTATGCAATAATTTCAGCAGACATTAGCACCTTCCCCAGTGGGAAAAAGTTAATCTTCGTTGTTAGTAACTACATATGCAAAAGAAAAAAAAAGTTAAGAGAATTTCAGTACAGCTGATAAAATTGAAGAGTCCTCTATCTTTTGGGAAGTGTTTCTGAGTCTGGCTCAGATTAACTGTGATCAAAATACATTTTTATCCTCAGAAGGCAAAGCAAATGCTTTTGTCTCAGGCCTTTGCTCAATGACAAAGGTTAGGTTTTTGCATCTGCAGATCTGACCTGAGGCTGCAGAAGTGCTCAAACAGGAGAATGAGGAAAGCAAGGAGGAATTATCAGTAGCTAAAAGGCAAGCCTCCCAACAGAGGTTAAAGCTTTTTTGCTTTCAGCTGTCTCTTGTTTCATGTTGTCTGATCTAGCATCTAGCTGATAGAAACTCCCTGAAAAATGAGGCACAACAAAGGCAGGAGACAGAAGGGAATCACTTCACTCTACATCAATGGTTTATGCTCGGTGCCAGGGAGGAGAGGAAGGCATGGGCGTGCAGTCTAAAGGCTTTGTCCCTTGCTAGGTCAAAAAGGAAGAGCCTGTAGGTGGGAGCCTTGAGGAAAAAAAAGCAGTATTTATAGAGGCCATGTAACAGGAAGGAAAATTTTGTATCACGAAAGAAGGGAACCCCTGTTTGAACAAAAAGAAAGGTATACCAAATGAAGGATTTTCTTGGAAGGAAAAAGCAGAAGAGGTATGTGTCTCTGCTTACAAGATAAGACCAAAAGACAGAACAAAAAATTTTCTCAGTTAGAGAAGGAAAAATGGGCAAAATAGGAGAAACGATGTAGTTTTGACCATAGCAGCAAGCACTAAATATAGAAGGTGAATGAAATTCTGTAAGAGATACAGTGGAACTCGGTGCTTGCTACAGATAATACCAAGCAATATTACTTTACCCCACCAGGTATAAGTGAATATTAATATTATGTCATTAGCAAGTTTTCAGTACCCCTGACAGTATGTTATGCCTTTTCTGGGGTGAAATGAAAGAATTCAGTTTCTAGCCCTACTAATTTTATGTCTTTTAAGAGCAACACATTCCCTTCTAAAAATAAAAAACAGCATGTAAAAGTAGTAATTTAAAGCTAAAGCAACTATTTTCTGATCTTCTCATTAAGCCTATTTTATGCACCTGTCTTCAATTCATGCTTTTGAAATTGTAGACCACAAATAAGTGTACTGGGAGTGAGTAATTAGCCATAATTATTGTTTCTTTGTAATATTTTGGGATACTGAGAAGATTTCTTACATGAGAGTGTCCTTTGTGAGAAGAGAAATATTCATAATGATGTTGAATCTTATAACATGAACCTACACATCAACAGCAGCCTGCAGTGAAGAGAGAAAGAAAGAATTATAGCAGGATGCTTGCAGCAGCAGGTTTCACCAAGGACAAATCCCAATATGGTTTAATCACTGCTTGGTTTTAAATATTTTTCATGAAATATTTGCATTTTTATGTCTGCTAAAGGCTTCAGTAGTTACAAGCTCTTTCATTTCCCAAATTTGCTATAATGGTGTGTATGTTTAAATACATCTGTATATGTATAATGATCCTTAATGTTGGTGATCGTTTGTGCAATGAATTAGACTTTTCACTGTTGTAAATAGGACTGATGCAAGATTAATAAACCAAACCAAAGAGTATTGATACGTGGAATTGATGCGAGCCAGGTTAGATGAGAAGCTCATTAACATGCTTGAATGATTTGCAGTCTGGTCCTATACAAAAGATTGGAAACTAAACTTGTGAGCACTGAAACAATGAATCCCAGCTGAAGTATTAAAAACAACGTTTCAAATTCTGCCATGGTTTGTCCCTTCAACACTCCTTAATATTACATTAGGTATGATTTTGCAGACTAAATATAAGCATTGGTATTTATTTTAAAATTGGATTAAATGTGAAATATATTCTTCACAAGGATTTTTTAAAGAAATGAGCGGATTTTTCCATCTATTTGCAAATCTAAACTATTCAATTCAAACAGTAACTGTGAAAGTGTGAAAAGCTGTTTGCAGGTCTGCAGCCATCTCTAGTTTCATCAATTTTTTTTTCAGTCTTTGTTGTTATTTCTTGTTTCTCATGTGTCTCCTGGGACAACTTCTTCTTGAGGAGAGAATGTTAATAGCTCATTCATCCTCCAGGATGTTTCCTCGCAACGATGAGAATACTCCCCAAATTTAATCTAATTCCTTTGCCTCTTTTCTGTAAAATCAAAGGAAAAAATAGCCATGAAACATGAACATCATCTGAATAAGGCTACTGTGTAATAATAGCCTGATTTTTCTTGGTTTATATAAAGGGATTTGAAAATAGATTTTAAATTTCAAAAATCCATTAGTGAAATTCCAGACCATTTTAGGTCCAAAGTTCAGAGTACTGTAGATGCTAAACAAAGTTCATCTGAGAAGGGATTTATGCTTTGTTTGCTTTTTTCCTTTTTAATTTACCAAGATATTCATCGAACTTGCAATTAAACCCTGTGTACCTGTATGTCAGTCTGCTGAAATGTTTAAGAACTAGTTTCCATTTTCCTGGGACTGTAAGATATTTCTTAGCCCATGCAATATGGAAATGCACTGTGATGTTCATAGTATTGCTTAAAAAAAAAAGGTAAAGAAATATGAGCATGAATGTAGACAAGTATTTGTACTCTAGATAGATTCTAGAGAGAAATAAACTTGAATTAGGTGGAGAGCTGAAGTTTTCTAAGGTATAATATATGGGGAAGACATCTGTTTTTTATCTCTTTACCTCCAATTCATAAGGAAAGATAATTTCTTTTGCTTGGAGCATGTCTACCAGGGGAAGTTAACTATGACAGCTATTCTGGATTAATTCTTCAGACAGAGGCTGGGTTAATATCAAACAGGAGCTGGGCATTCTAATTCCAGAATTAGAGAGCATATGTAAGGAGATAGTCTTGCATCTTGCAAACTTGTTCTACATTCTGTTCATGCCTGAATTTATCCAAGATTAATTTCCTTACAGTCATCCTGGAAAAAAACCCATACTTTTAGTTTTTAGAAAAACAACTTAGAACCACAGAATGACTTGTCTAAGAAGGGATCTCAAAGATCATCTCATTCTGAACTCCATGCCATGGGCAGGAACATCATCCACTAGACGAGATTCCTCAAAGCCCCATCCAGCCTGGCCTTGAACACTTCCAGGGATGGGGCATCCACAACTTCTCTGAGCAACCTGTTCCAGTGTTTTGCCACACTCAGTAAATAATTTCTTCCTAATTTCTAATCTAAATCTGCTCTCTTTCACTTTAAAGCCTTGTGCACCTTCAGGTTCCTTAGGTGGTCAGAGAGCAGTTCTTCATTCTTCCAGTCCCTGCCTTTGCCTTCTGCATCTTAGGCAATGTGGCTGGAGCACTTGCAGGTGAAGACTGAAGCAAAAAAGTCATTGAGTACCTCAGCCTTCTCCATATCCTGACTTACCAGCTCTGCTGTCTCCTTCCAGAGAGGGCTCACATTTGCCTAGTCTTCCTTTCATCCCTGATGCACCAGTAGAAGCTTATCTTGTTTGCTTGGTGTCCTTTGCCAGATTTAATTCCGTCAGAGGCCAAAGTCTGCTCTCCTGAATCTAGCTTAGTGAGCTTTCTGTGCGCCCTCCTCATTGCCTTAAGGGTCTCAAACTCCACCATTTCATGGTCACTTCAGCCCAGGCTGCCCTTCGGACTCACATTCCCCACTAGACCATCCTTGTAGGTGAGAACAAGGTCCAGCATACCATCTCTCCTCGTGGATCCTCTATCATTTGGAGAAGGAAGTTATCATCAAGGCAATCCAGGAACCTCCTGCATTGCTTCCGCCTGACTGTGTAGTCCTTCCAACAGATCTCAGAGTGGTTGAAATCCCCCATGAGGACCATGGTTTGTGAATGTGAGGCTGCTCCTATCTGTCTGTAGAGGGCCTTGGTCTTCCTGGTCAGGTGGCCTGTAGCAGACCCTCATTATCATCTCACTTGTCCTTGCCTTTCCTATAATCCTGACCGATAATCTCTCAATCAGATTTACTGATTTAATCTGTTTCTGTGTATTTACTACTTCAATTCCTATATGATTATACTTCGGGAGTTACTGAGCATTGTGACCCTTGGAGCTGCATGCAACAAATATGAGCTCTGTTCTGAACTGATCAGAAAAAAATAAAAAGAAAACAATAAAATTATGTTCCCTGGATCAGATCTATAACAAGAAATAATATTAAATTCATAGTTGAAGTTTGGTGTGATAGGAAAGCTGAGACTGTGACTTCTCTGCCCACAACTTACATATCTGTAAAATCTGTGAAATTACTGAACCTTTTATCTTTCTAGACTCTGACAGGTTATTTCTCTTTGTTAACATAAATGGCTACCTGGTAGAGGGACCACATTCCCATATTAGTTACATGGTTATTGTCTAGCATATTGTAGCTTAACCCAACTTTCCCTCCCCATTCCCCCTCAAACAGAAAGCCTCTAAAAACCTATGGGAAATCAGGTGAGAAACTGTATTAGAGAAAATCAGTTCATATATATACAGACCAACAACCTTCTGACCTTTCTTGCCAGAATACACACGATAAGGGTAATTGCCAGCACTGTTATTTGTTCTCATTTTATTAAGTCTGTTTTTACAATAGGTGTTAGAGATAAGTACTCTGATGGCTATTTCTCCGGATGTCTGGTTTAAAACACATAAAAACCATGAAACACACTAGATGGTGTACCTATTAACACCATAGAGTGATGAGGATAGCAGATAAACATTAAACAATGTGTTAAAGGGGAAAATGCCTCTAAATTGCATTTGCTTGGGTTAGTCGCAGCAACTGGAAGTAATAAAAACTGGAATAATTAAAAAAAGATTTCCTTCTCTACTCAGTTTACTTTTCTTTTTTCTTCCTTTTTTTAATTCCCAGATGCTTTCAGAGTAAGGATGGTCAGGCTTTGTGCTTCTGATGCTATGCAATGGAGGGAATATATTTTGTGCTTCCAGACCCGGGAAGGAATCACAAATATTCTGTCTCTGCTCCCTCTTCACTCTCTTATTATGCACAGACACTCTGCCCTTGCATGTTGGGTTATTTTATACACAAATGAGATGCACAGCTCCATGACAGATGCACACAGCTTTTAAAAAATAACAGCTTTTCTGTTTTCAATATTGCTGCTCCAAATTTTCACTTTTGAAAGTCTCTTATGTATTCCAAACCTAACTGTTGGACCTACACTACAGGGAAACAACTCAGCCTTTCAGCCTCTGGAAAGAGTCAATAGTCTTTAATTCTAAGAACTCGTGATGCTTTTTATGAAATACACTTTCATATGTTCCTCGAAACAGCATCTCTCCTCTTTTGGTCCCCCAACAAAACACTCAACACACTTTTTGTGTGCATTGCTTTGTTGCCATCACCAAAACCCTGGTTATACCTTTTAGCTTTGCCGTTCTGCTCTGGCTTTTTCTATAACTCCTAAACAATAGTCTCAAGCTACTTACTAATTTTCTTTATTTTTTAATTTTTTTACCCCTTTATTGGATAATTTCTCCTTTCTATCTCTTCCACCAAGCATTTTTCAACAGCAACAGTATCTGATTTCTTTGATTTCTTTTCCTAGTAACTTGTATAGAGAAAACATACTTTGACAGATACTTCAGGCACATAATGAGGATTTTGGAGATGGGTGATCATGTGGTACTTGAAATCCCTGCTGGAATGAATAACAGCCTCTCCCCAACTGGATGTGTTCCATTTCACTTTGTTTGAATGTCTGTCTCAGCTTCACAGACTATAGAATAGCATTGAGTTCTTCTGAAAGGTTTTCAATTAGTACTGTGTTCCCAAACTATCAAAGCAAAATTGTGTCAGAAGGGGGAAAAAAAAGCAAACAATTAACAATTTTATTTCAAAATCCTTAAACCACTTTGGTTGCCTTGCCTAGCAAGAAACATAATTTGAGTGGAGCCTAATGAACTAATTTTGATTAGTCCTGTGCTTGTCAAGCATTGTTTTTTTCCCCCCTTTAAATTGATACAACACATTGCTTTTATTTCTAAGCAGTGAGCAGAAGTAAGTGAAACATTTTAATTGAACACTGAGTTTGTACATTCAGCATAAGGAAAAAAAAACAGGGAGCAGAAAATGTTTCCTTTGCATTAACAGATGATGAAAAGTTTTCCTCTCTTCTGTGAGAATGTGATGATTTTCATTTCTCAGTGCCAGCATATTATGACCCCTCAGAATGCTCCAGAATTTTTTTCCTTGACTTGGGATGTTTACCTTCTTTTTAAACCTCATAGCATGGGATGGCAGCACACCTGCCACACAGGAGGCTGGCCCCTGAATTTAAACTTCTCAATGAAGTGGGAGCTCCTGGCATGAGGAGTGTAATTATATTCATTGAAACACAGCTCTGTGAGACTGGATAACTGATGATTGCCTGACTGTGTCTTTAGGAGAAGGACTTGTACAGTTTCCCATCAGATGGAAGAAGGAACAAGCATTGCTTTACTGAGAGGAAAGATTTCAAGGGATTAATGAAGAGGTTTGGTAAAAAGCTCTTGTCTTCTGAATTGGTAGATTTTTTCAGCTGTATTGTATTGCTTCTCAGCAGGGTTGAAAACCCATGAGGCTGACGTCCAAGTCAGCCAGCACCATTTTGCATCCACAGTCTTCAGCAGGAATGCAGGGATTTCACGGGTAAAAGAGGGCTCTTAAACTTTATGAAGGTGATCTTTTTTCTGTCTTCTCTTACCCCATCCTAAAACTGGGAGTGGGATACCAGCTGAGACTAGTTTTCCTTGCAGAGTGGCCATTTGTCGTCATCTTGAAAAGCTTCCCAGCAGATAGGAATTTGGAGAGATGATGTGAGTTTGACGTTTCTTTCTTCCTTGACAGCTAATCAGCCTATCCCACAATGTTTACAAAAGATTTTCAGTACAGAGAAAAGATACAGCATAAGATTTTCATTAATGAGTTTCACTACTGTGTTGAGTGGGACTTATCTTCACTTGCAATAGCTCAGGCACCTCGTGAACCTCCAGTGTTTTCTTGTCAGCTCAGAAATTAAGGTAGGTAGCATTGGTGTCCTTTCCTCCTGAGCAACTGTCTGGGACTCAGCTAACCCTTTCATCAAAGTTGCAGATTAAAACCCAGAATTATCACAGCTGACACTTTGGATCTGAGATTAGGGGAAGGCAAACGGGTTGTTAACCGATGAATCATAAAAACTGCTTAAGGAAGTTGTTAAATTCCTGTGCTTAAGTGCTTCACAGTGCCTCAGCTTCCCTTCGCATGTGGTGATCATTCGTGCCCTCAAAATTGCAAGGACATGTGACAAGAGATCAGAGAAGCCGCAGAGGGCATGAGAGGAGCTTGAACACTCCACGGCCCATGGATTTTTGATAGAAGAGAAGGTGAGTGAATGAAGGGGCACTCAGGTGAAGAGGAATAGGAGGAAGGGATAATGAAGGAATAGTTATGGTAAGACAAACGGGAGTGAGTAAAGTGATCATGCAAGAAGCTGGAACTGAAGACATAAAACCAGAGTAGAGAACGGATGGGGAAAGATTAAACTCCCTCTGTCCTCTTCTGTGACTGCCAAGAATGCTGCTGTGTCTACAGTGACAGGGAAAGCTTCAGTTATACATACAAACTGTGTTGTCAGGACTGGAAGGCCATTCCTTGCCACAATTACCCATTTAATATAGAAGGAAAATTCATGCAGGATTTTAGAGAATGCTAATGTTAAGTTCAACAACCTTTTAAAAAGGGGTGCAAATTTTTCCTGATCACATTAAAAAAAAATCATGGTTTGCAAAGTTAGGCATCGGATGCACTGAAAAATTAGAGTAGCAAATTGCTTCACGTGGAGTAATTACTATAAGGTACCTCATTTATAGCAGTTCTGTTTATAATGGATATGTCTTCAGAACAATAGAACAGTTTTATGAGATCAAGTTATATTCTGTCCATTTTTTGCTGGTGGTAAAAGTTGTTAAGGATTTCCTTGTCTTTTATAGTATCCCTTTGTGACTAATACTTCTCACAAAATGCTTGCTACTGTGCAAATGTAATTAATATAGGCATTTTGAAACAGGTATGTTCCATCTTCTGTATAGAAAACAGTAACAGGAACCAGTGTTGGTAAATAAATAGAGAAAACAGGCCAGCCTTTGAATTTTCTACGTAAACCAATTCTTTAGAAGAAAGATTTTATGGCACCACTGGACATACAAGTAATAGGTAGCTCTTTCCTCTCTGTCTTAATTCTCAGCATCTGACAGGTGTGCTGTTTTGGCTGGGATAGAGTTAATTTTCTCTACAGTAGATAGCATGGAGTATATTTTGGATTAGTACCGGTGTGTTGATAACTCAGGGATGTTTTAGCTATTGCTGAGCAGTGCTTGCGCAAAGCCAAGGCCTTTTCTGCTTCTGACACCACCCCACCAGCAAGAAGTCTGGGGGTGCACAAGGAGTTGGGGGGGGCACAGCTGGAACAGTTGACCTCACTGACCAAAGGGATATCCCATACCATACTGCGTCATGCTCATATAAAGCTGGAGGAAGAAGAAGGAAGGGAGGACATTCAGAGTGATGATGCTTGTCTTCCCAGGTCACCATTCCATGTGATGCAGCCCTGCTTTCCTGGAGATGGCTGAATACCTGCCTGCCCTTGAGAAGTGGTGAATGAATTCCTTGTTTTGCTTTGCTTGCGAGTGTGACTTTTGCCTTACCTATTGAGCTATCTTTATCTCAACCCATGAGTTTTCTCACTTTTACTCTTCCTATTCTCTCCTCCAGCTTGTGGGGGAACGAGTGAGTGGCTGCCAGGGGATTAGTTGCTTGCTGAGTTTAAACCATGACACAGGTTTACCTTGACTTTCAGCAATAAGCTTCTTTGAAATAAATAGCACTTTCCCTGGGTAGAAATGGTTGTTCAGCAAACACAGCCAAAAAGTCGAAACCCAAACACACGGACAAACAGTAGTTGTATGCAATTGTACTTCAGAAATGCCACGGAGTGTGTTTTAAAGGTATATGACAACATGAAGGTTTTGTCCTGGTTTGATAGTCTTGAAAGCTCATAACAAGAACTGGGAAAGTTTTGAAGTACTGCCTCTAGATACAGCTTGTTATTGAAGAAACATATTACTGCTCAACAAGAAATTCCTCTATTGAACTCCTCTGCTGTAAGTTCCCCAAACCAATAAGCAGCAGCTGGACCTAACATGGGCCTTTTGCATGCTGGAGAATATAGCTGCTCTCACCCAGCTAGTGAGGGAGCATTAATTCTCTGCGGCAGCTTGGAAAACACAGGTGTGCTACCAATTAGGAAACCTTTCAAAGTGTGTCTTTGCAGCTCGTCTGTGATCTGCAGACCTCGGCTTGGGAACCAATATTCTCTACTAATGGCACCTGTGGGGCACTAGGAATGGGAAACTGGGGTTTGAGGGAACAGAGTCTATTAAATGCTATGGCAACAGGTAGCAAAACAGTGTTCTCCCTTTCTCCCTTACTAATTAGTAGCTGTTAGCATCTGGAGTTTGACTGTCTGTTGCTGGACGTAATTTGCTGCACTTCAGTTTGTGGCAGGGCAAGGAAACTGAAGGATGATGCAAGGAGCAGTGAAGAGGCAAAAGAAGTATTAGGGATGAGCTCCTGTATATGTGCTTTTCAATACCATGTTTAAAATAAAATCATACTCCCGGAGGCCTAGGAGTAATGTGCCTAACATAGCAATATTTTCTACCCTGTCTTAATTGTTTTTCTTTTACACTCTGCATTCTTTTGGCAGAAAATAGTCCCCTACCGATATTTTTGCTTGTTGGAAATTTCCAGAAAATTAAATTGCCTATTGAAAAGAAAACTCCCACAGCAGATCTGAGAATATCTTTACCCTTAAGTATTAGTGATCCAACTCCATTGGAAACGAGAGGTTTCCAGGTAAGCTCTGGTGTGGTAGCATGCTGATAGAGGGCCAGGGAAGAAGCACTAGCCCATGGGGAGAAGTAGGTTCACTGCAATAACTAGTGAATCAAGAGTGAAGTCATTAGCAAAGTATTTCTTTTTACCAAAGTTGAATGTTTTGAGATCACCATCTTTCTATTAGATATGATTATTATTAAATAAATTTGGCCTTTAGGGTTCAACGTAGTTTGGAGAGAGAGGAGGAAATGTGTCTGAAGACGTACTAGATTCACAGAAGTAAATATATTTCCTCATTTCCTGAGGAAATCAAGCTAAAAAGAATTTCAGCCTTAAGTATTGCGTATACTTGGTATGTTTGAGGGCAGCAGTGACATTAGACCACTGTGTTCAATTGCATTGATATTTTATGCTTGATTGTATTAATCTCTTTCATTCGGTGCTCAATTACTACCAAACTCCGCAGTTTCTTCACAGACTGGCAGGAGAGGAAAAAGTAGTTGACACCAGGAGATGTCAAGGGAAAGATCTGTCAGCTGAAACTCTGCCCAGGATCATTTTCTGTACAAAATAAAATGGGGTGGTTGCTATTCATTAGTTAAGTACCAGGGTTTGCCAGGTGCTACTCTGACGTGCTACGGAAAGAGCAATTATAGTTGCACAGCTCTGATGGTCCAAGGAATGTTCATTCTCCTGCCTGCTTCAGTAGCCAAGAGACTGCAGTACAATTATTTATGTACTTTTGTAAGACTTTATAGAAAGCTGTGCATTTTATCTGATCCAAATCAGCAAAAATTTATTCATAGATTTGTTTCTATTGTTGTAAGAAATTCCAGATATACATATACACATTCACAGAATGTAGATATCTCATGATATGGGCTGAAGTGCAGCCTTCCAAGTTATATCAGCTCTTTGTCATCAGCAGATGGACAATTTCTAGTGATTTAATAAGCACAGTTCTGATTATTCTGATTCTTCATGTTTTCTTTTGCTGCTTTTTGTGAGTTTGGGTGAACAATGCAGCAGCTCTGCAGGAAGTTAGATATTATGAGAAACAGGAAGAAAATTGAGATTTCTTCTAAAACCAGAAGTCACATTTTATTTGTTAGGTAAACAATGTGGTTTAATAGAAGGAGGGCGTTTTAATTTTTAACCATGCCCAAACTGAAGTTCCAAATTAAAATATCATGAGCTTTGCAAAAATGGATTATAATTCCCCTCTGTGTTTTCAGTTTGTGTACCAGCTTGACCTTGAAGGCCTCACAAAGAGACAAAACTATCTTCTGAAAATGCAGAAGAAATTATAAAAGCTATGAGATCTAGGTGATGATAGGCATTTGAAAATCCCACTAGATACCCATCTGTGTTTTTAGGTACCTAAAATAAAAATTCACCTTAAAATCTGCAAAACCATCAGTTGCTCATTGATCATTTGTGATGGCAGATTTAAAAGGTCTGAACTAATAAATCAGCAGAATCTAAAGCAATAGGAATAGTTGTGTTATGCAGAATCTGTAAACTGGGATAGGCTGCAGGAACGAATCAAAGGAAAAGATTTTGGTGAAACTTGAGCAGAAGCTCCATAAGAGCCATAGGGAAATATTTGATTAGGGTAGTTTTGGTTATCGTTACTGTTTGGTGCATATATTTTACACAAGATAATATTTTTTTTTTCCCCAAGCCCAATTTCAGCAGTTCAATGGATGGCACTGGATTAAACCCTAATGACACATATGATAAAGCAATACTGAAGTAATTGCTTGGGATGCAGACATTGTCTGAGACATGCAGATTATAGAAAGGAGAAGAAAAATCTATACAAACCATACCAAAATAGTCTTAATCACTACGCTGGTATTTAGTGCCCAAATCATTGAGAAGGAGAAGAATGGCAAAGTGCAAACAAAATGAAGGTCAAATAACACAAAAGAAAGTCTAATGTTTTCCCTTATCTCCAAGTCCTGCCTGTCATTTCTCTACATTAAAAAGGTATTTTTGAAGTACCATTTCATTCAAGATACATGATACCTATATCAAAGGTAGTCTAATGCTTTGCAGGACTAATATATTCCCAGCTGCATGATTTTCCTGGCTGAGATTATGGAAATTCCTTTGTACTGCATTTTTTAGCTCAGTGGCCCATTGTACTTGCTCTAGTTTTTTAGCCTGCAAGAACAATGACACTCATTTTATGAGAATGAGGCTGTAAATCACTTACTTTTTCAGTTCAGTGTTTTCCCCCAGTGTTCTCCTCAGGCAGCATCTGGCAGAGCTGGGCCTGGAGGACAGTACTTCACTGCTTGGTCCCTATGAGTGCCACTGGCATCTTGTTGGTTTTTCTTCACCTACATATTTAAAATAGTTCTTCGGAACTTCCAGTAACTATCACTTTGCAGTGATCTTTAAAATGCATGCAGAAAGCAATTATCTCTTGACCAGAATGACATACAAGCTTGAAAAGCAGTTTTGGATTTCCTTCATTAATATATTCTGATGTGGGTTTTAAAAATCCTATTTAAAAACAAACCAGATTAGTAAAAAACAAATAAAAGGTCTCAAAATCTGTCATGTGTTTACATTACCTGTGGAACAATTAAACTGATTTTCCAGAAGACGATGATTTATCAATATTCAATGTGTCAGTCATGCCATACAGTGAAAGACAGAGAACAGTCAAAGGTGGAGAAAATTCAGTATTTATACAACTATAAGTGGCAAAATGTGTTATTATTTTAATTGAGAGGTATTATTGAATTATTTTTTGCTTCTCTGAAGGTAAATACACAGAATTTTAGCCACGTTATACAATGTGTTATTGCTTCTTATATCTACCAGTTCTTTGACAGAGAGCATTCTCCTACCTTCTAATTTGTCTTGTAGGTTAATTTATAAATGGTAATGTTTAGTTTAACCAGCAAGGCACAGCAGTCATCATAGGGCCTGAATATATGATAAACTTTTAAAGAAGACCACATGTGTAGTCATAATTTAGGACTGAATGGTGTGACAGTGGGACTGGTCATTTATTACCAGCTTTGATTTCCTGTACAATTTTGATATATTCTGTACCACAGTTGTACATAAGAAATAACATGGTGAACTGATACACAAAGGCATGAGCATTTTAATAGAGAAGTATTGTAGTTGTTACATTCCTAATATATTTATTGAGTACTAGAAAAAACAGGAATAGCAGATCTGTGGCAGGGCTCAGTCAATATGGAAAGTCAAATTCTTCTTTTTAAAGAATTTAACTGCCCAGAGAAGTGGTGGAATCACCCACAAAATGTCTAGATGTGGCTCTTGGGGACATAGTTTAGTGATGAACATAGTGATACTGGGTTAATGATTGGATTCAATGACCTTAGAGGTTTTTTCCAACCTTAATGATTCTATCTTCCACTGCAAGGACATTTTTTGCATTCCATTTACTTGATTTTCTTTTTTTTTTTCTTTTTTTTTTTAACAGAAATGAGAAGCAGCGGAACAGTCATTGCTTAATATTATCATACAGCTGTAAACACCAATCTTCGCTGAGGATAGTTATGAGGAGTAGATAAGTTGTCCTGGCCAGGGCCTGAAAATGCTGTCAACCTCTGCTGCAAGAGCAGCCAAACTAAAAGCACATGCCTTGTGGGTACAGTGAGAGGGATTTGCAGCCTTCCATGCTGCAACAGTCTCTGCGTGGGAAGCAGAGAGAGACGGTGATGGCTGGAGAAGGATGAAGGTAAGAGAAGGACCACCAAATGGATTGAGCAAGGCTTGAGTGTAGAGTCTCAGAGAAGCTCTCAGAGAGACCTACATGGCTGAATGGGAACAGAGGTGGCTCCTAACGTTCTCTGAAGAGCACCTCTGCAGGAAAGCAGTGCACAGGCTGGGCTCCTGCCTGGGAGCTCTCCCACCCTCTGGACCGGGAGTTGCCCAGCACCACCTGCTACTCCAGAGGTGGATACAGCTGCATATGCAGTTGAACTCACCATGGTCCAAGTGAAGCAGGAGTGCTTAGACAACAGTTAGCCTGCTGGGGCCTTCTGGAGGAGTAAGGCTTAGTTGTTTCATGAGTGCAATGGACCTGAAGTGGAGGTTTATTTCTCTTGACACACGATGTTTTTTAGTACATTTGGAAACCTTTGCTTAGGTACTCAGGTAACTTTGACTTAAAATGGAGACAACAGCAGATTTTCAGCACACTTGGGCATGTAGTGATGCTTTCAGGCAGACGCTTGTAAGATTTCAGGTGATGGCCAACAAGCACACTGGAGATGATCATCTATGTTCTTCCGGCAGTGCCTCCAAGGGTACTTCATCTACATTTGTAGAATCATAGAATTGTTTAGGTTGGAAAAGACCCTTAAGATCACTGAGTCCGACTGTTACCCAGCACTTCCAAGTTCACCACTAAACCATTTCCCTAAGCACCACATCTTCACGTCTTCTAAATACCTCCAGGGATGATGATTTTACCACTTCCCTAGGCACCCTGTTCCAATGTTTGAAAACTCTCTCAGTGAAGAAATTTTTCCTAATATCCAATCTAAACCTCCTCTGGTGCCACTTGAGGCCATTTGCTTTTGTTCTATCACTTGATACTTGGGAAGAGAGACCTTCATTCACCTTGCTGCTGAGAATTTCAGTGCTTTTTCTATTTCCACCCTGCTGCAAGACATATGGGCTGCCAAAACCTCTGATATCTATCCCAGAAGCACTTACCCTATTGCTAGCAAGAACTTTCTTGCACTTGTCCTGTAGGTAAGTGGTCTGCAGCATGCTGATCTGTAACACTCTCATGGCAGGCTTGAATGAATGGCTATGGGGCTGAATGAAATTGTCAATGCCCACACTGACACCCCTGTATCAGCACAGGTGAGCAGGCTGAGGATTGCAAGGCCAAAAGTAGAAGAATGATTTGAGAGGCAGGACAACCTATAGAGCTCACAGCAAGGGAGTGAATATGCCTCTGCCAGAGTCAAGCAACTAGCTGATTTCAGGGACTTTGCAACTGATGCCAGCTACATTTTGCAGCTGACTGCTTGAAGACCTTTTAATGGAACTGAGTCATTCCCCAGATTTGTAGTGATGGACACTGAGTTGCTAATTTGTAGAATGCCAAATGGAGCCAAATGTCTTTTGGTTGAGGAGATACTTTGCCTTCATTTCTGGTTCCCATCAAGGTCTGGAACTGGGCATATATGCTCTCTGCAATGTTAGACAATTAAGGCATAATAGTTTGACATCAGCTGTGACCAGTATCATAGCAGAGGTCTCAAACCTGTATGCCATCTGTTCTGCTCTCTTCAAAGTTTTTGTCTTTGCTACAGTTTTGGCGGTCAACCCAAAAGGAAGTGGTCATTAAAATCTGAAGTTAAATTTCTTGCCAGCAGACCATTGCTTGCTTAACCTTGAAATACTCCATGAAAGAGTGTAGGTGTGTGTAAGCAGTGATGGGTGTAAGGTAACTTTGTGGTATAACATGCAGTGAGAAGACATTGATTTGTACCTGCAGCAGTGTTTTGACAGGACAGGGCAGATTCCTGCAGCCCTCAAACCGGAGGAGGTGGTTAGTACTAAGGAAAGGACATCACCAAGTCAAGAGGCCAGAAAAGGAGTGGAGTTAGAAACATTGTTAATGCCGACTGAAATGAAATCCAGATTAATCTGTATTTGTCTCTGTGAAACCTTTCCCTTTTCCATCTGTCTCAGTACTGTCCATGTTGGTGTCTCAAGGAATCACTCTTTTCATTGCAGTCCTATCAAAAATGAAGGATATTAATCAGTTATCTGCAACAAATATGGAAATTGAATAACTAATGACAGGTTACAAGACTGGTTTTTCATCCTCAGTCAATCCTGAAAATCTCTGAGTTTTCCCTTTATTTTTGCCTGTTTTGTACATGCATGTTTCATTTTGTGCATAATTTTCCTCCAATCAACAGGACAGAAGGCATTGGAAGTAGAATCTCTGACAGGGCAGACTGCAATGAAATCAAGGCCCTTGCTGTGCAAGGGATCTCTGTATTGTTCACATGGGCTATAATCATCCTCAGACCCATGTCACAGGTTTCTCTTTTTGGCTGTTAGCTTTTTTAGCCTGAGCTGAAATTCCCTTATAGGGTTTACTTTAAAACAGGAGAAACGTTGAACTATTAACTGTAAGGAAACACAATACCCATTTTCCCTCTACCCTAGGAAGTTTAAAAATTGCTGAAGAATGCAAATAAAAGTTAGTTTGGTTTTTAACAGAATACCGTTCTCACTTCTATAAGACAAATCAAACTTCTGTGTGTGCGCATGTGATGAGATATCTGTTAAAGGCCCCAGGGACTGTTTTCCACATTCTTCAATCTGGTCCTGGACAAAGGGTGTGGGATGGCATCATAAGAGAGTGAGACTTGACTCTATTCTGCTTATATGTAGCTGGACATATGAACAGAACTGATTTTTCAGATATTTTAAAATTTTCCACTCTTATTACTTAATTTGTACAAGTTTCACTGTGAAAAATCAAGTCTTACGTACAGTGGCATGAGTATTATTTTAGGTGTGAAACTAGAATATGTTTTAAATATCTTCACATGCCACTGAGACTCAAAATGTAAAACTTATGTTTAAACATAAGGGAGAGAAAACTGCAAGAGCAAATAAAACATGTCTCAGCAGACTTTTCGGAACCAATCTGCTTAAGTAAGAAGCCTAAGCATAGTTTATTCTTCTGCAATATTTTTTTTTAGTTTTTAGAGGATAGTTTTCAACTTAGGATGTCTTCACTGGAAAATATTCTGGAAAGAATCACTTTTGGCTTTTTGGTTGATTGCCAGTTCCATATTGGCACCTTTTCACAGAACGAGAGTTTCTCTTAGTAGAGATCATTAGTAGTATTTTGAGAAAAGTAAATTGAAAACAAAAAGAAAGTTATTAATATAATTTTTTTCTTGCTTGATGCCTGCAATTATCAGATTTAGAAGCCATGAGAAAGATTTCTTCTGAACACAAGTCCCTTCTCACATTTTATCTCTTGACTCCAGCCCCACTGAAATTGATTTCTTTCTTACTTTTGCATGCCAATCAACTGAAATGACAATAAAGTAATTCAACTTTCTCTTACAAATATAATAGTTGGTCCTACTATTTATTTGCTCTACAGGGCAAGGGGGCCCAGAACAGCTGGTTGATCTCCAAGGACAACCTCCTGAGAGCACAGGAACCACTCTGACGTGCAGAAAGTCGAGAAAATAAAGGAAGTGACTATCATGAATGAGCAGGAGTCTCCTAATTGAGCTTAAGTGCAGCAGATAAGGGCACAGAAGGAAGAAATACAGACACCTTCCCAGGAGTAATAGGGAGCCTGCAGAGATGGAATTAAGAAAATTCAACTGGAGCAGAAACTTGCAAGGGATGTGAAAGGCAGATAGATATATTTTGGTAACAAAAAAAAAAAAAGAAAATGAAAATGCTGCTGACCCTATGGCTCAGTGGAACAGAAAACTTAGTGACAGGGGGCATGGTAAAGACTGAGGTTCTAAATTCCTTTTTTTGGCCTCATTTTTTACAGGAAAGATTTGCTGGAAGGACCTGTGGGCTTTGTAGAACAAGAAGTAGAACTTGAGGCAGCAGTGAGCCCTCAAGAACAATCACATACAAGCTGTACTGGCAATAGTGTAGCCAGCAAGGCTAGAAAGGAAGCTATTGTCTCCACATACTTAGTACCAGTGAGGCCACATCTGCAGCACTGGATCCAGTTTTGGAGTCTCAAGTATGAATAAGATACTGACAGAGAAGGACTGCCAAGATGATTGGGTACTGGAACACGATGTATGAGTGGCTGAGAGAGAGGCATTTGTCAAGTCGGAAGACAGGAAGTCTGCCTGGTGATCTTAGTGCAGACTTCACCTATCTAGGGGAAGTGTATAAACCAGTTTCTCAGAGGTGCTTAGTGGCAGGTAAGAAGCAATAGACATAAGTTTGCAAGGATGTAAATTTTTACTGAATATTAGGGAAAAAGGATCTACAGTGAGGGTAAAAAACCATGGAACAGGTTGCTTAGAAAGGTGTGGAACATGGAGAAAATTGGAGACAAATAAACAACTGGACAAGGCCTTTAGCTAGCCTGAGTTATATCTGCTTTGAGTAACTGATTGGAATAGAAGACCTCAAGAAATTCACAACCTAAATTATGCTGTGTTTCTGTGATTTTATTATTCTTGCCTTGTAAGTGGCTAAGTTTGAGAAGACAGAAAAGAAGGAGGTGATTGGAGCAGCTGTTCAAATAGCTATTCAAAGCTATATTCTTTGATTCAGTGGAAGAAGAGCATTGTAGAGAGAAGTAATATTAGACACCAAGACCAGCTCTAGCATTTAAACTTAGGCCCCCAAACTTTGCCTGCAATAACAAACATTTCTTCAGATATTTTCACAGCTGGAAGAACAGTGTGCTCCACAATACACTGTAGGAGTCACCATGAAAAAGAGATTCTAAATAATTGCCAACAGACTGAAGAAAATTTCGCCATCTGTATTGAAAAACTAGAATCCCTATTGATTTCTACCACAGCTTCATTAATCACTTTCTGTAAAACACTAATTTGCTGGTCACAACCAGCAGCATCAAGAGCAAGATAGAATACACAGAGAACCAAGATCAGTGCACTTACCTCTGCAATAATTTATTCACCAATCAATAATTTAAAACAAAGCAAAAAGGTTGGGGTATACACTCAGAACCTGAAACACCAGTGTATCAGCTTTGAGGAAATCTTATAACATCTACTCAAATCTGCCCCTTCCAAAAAAGCATCATCACCTGTGAAGCAATTCTGTGAAAATAGACTGCATATATAACCCCACCACCACACTACCATATATAAAGTCACATTTAAAAAGTCACATTGATTGTATGCAGATACCTGGGCAACACCTCAGCCTTGAGAATATTACTGAATTATTATCCACACTTGAAGAAAGTTGGAATTTATTTCCTTCATTGGAAAATAAATTGGCAGCACATTCCAGCACGCTCTTCCCACCCCCTCCAGTCTCACTAAGTTCGTTTCCCAAAGCAAGTTTCATGGAGATCAACATGCACCACTTGTTTAGGGCATTGTTCAGGAAGACTGGGAATTTTGGCAGGAGGCCCATTTGACTAAGCAAGGAGCTTCTTAATGAACTAAAATGCAAAGCACATAAGAAGTGGAAACAAGGGCAGACAACAAAGGAAAAATATAAAAGTACTGCTCAGACATGTTGGGACAAAACCGGAAAGACCAAAGCCCAGTTGGAGTTACAACTGGAGAGGAACATAAAAGCTAACAAGATGCGATTTTACAAGCATGTCAGAAGTGAAAAGAAACTCAGAGAAAATGTGCATCCATTTCTGAATGGAAAGAAAACCTAGTGATGAACAGTATGGGAAAGGCTGAAGTGCTCAATGACTTTTTGTCTCAGGGAAAACCTGCTCCCAGACCTCTGCATGCACCAACGCTTTATAGGAAGCCAACAGTGTATTAAAATCCCTTGGGCTTGGATGGACTCCTCAGCAGGTGCTGAAAGATACAGCTGATATGCTTCAGAAGTTTGCCATAATTTTTGGAAAATCATGGGTTTTGGGAGGGATCTCTGATGACTGGGCTGATGTTACACCTAACTTTAAGAAAGATCAGAAGGAGGATCTAGGTAACTTCCGGCTAATCAGCCCCACTTCAGTCCTTAGAAAAATAACAAAGCACATCCATTTCTGAACAAATGAAGAACAGGTAGTAACCAGGAGCAGTCAACAGATTTATCAAAGCAAATTGTAGTTAAGGAGATGAACTTGGACTTAGTACTGGACTGCATTAAAAGATCAGAGCTAGCAGATTGAGGGTGATCTGGTGATGATTTCCCTCTTCTTGACACTTGTGAGGCCACATCTGGAACACCAGTTTGACCACTCCGTTTCTCCCCTATGTCCGCAGTATAAAGAAAAAACTGACATACTAAAGTAATTCTTGGGGAGGGTCACCAAGATGACTGGAAGGAGCATGGCTTGGACAGAACAGAGAAGGGAAGGCTACAGGGAAGTCTGATTGTTGATTTCTACCATCTAATGGGTAAGTAGAGAGAAGACAGAGACTTCTTGAAAGTGTCTGGCAAAAGTATGTGCTATAAAAGTGGCAATTTTGGTCACTGGAATCACCAGAAATATTCAAAGCTCAGTTGGACAAGCCCCTGACCAATCTTACCTCAGTGTTGAAGTCAGCCTAGCCTTGAGCAGGATCCCGGACCGTATGGTCTTGAGTTCACTTCCAACCAAAACCCTCCAATGTTTTTATGATTCTGTGTTGAACAACCTGGTTCCCTTCTGTGGTGAAAGGACTGTTGACATGGATATGAGTGGTCCACGTGTATCTTTCTTGTCTGGAAACTGAAGAAGAATAGGCTGGATAAATGGACTCCTAAATGAACTGAAAATTGTCTGGGCCACCAGGCTGGAAAGATAATAATCAATGTCTCAAGGTCAAGACAGCAGCCAGCAGCAGAGTGCTCAAATATTTGATAATGAGGTTGATCCCATCCAATATCTTCACCAGCAACATGGATGATGGTGCAGAATGCACCGTCTAAAAGCTGTAGAAGGTTTGGTGGAGTGAACCATGACAGTCTTGAGCCTGAGGCAAATGACCTATTGAGGTTGAAGGTCTGGGTTTGGTCTGCTAAAGAGGATCCGTAGGGGTAGAATCTAAGAGGAGCCTACAACAGCTTGAAGGGGAATTACAAAGCCAACAAAGCCATGATCTTCTAGTAGACAGCAGATGGTATAAAAACATGCACAGGCTGCAAATTACAGCTTTAAAGATTCAGAGTGGACATCAGAAATAACTTACTCATTAGGAGCATAAGACAACTGGAACAGGCTTCCCAGAGAGATGGTGAATCTCTGCCTTTGCAAGTTTTTCTATACTTGCTTGGCTAGACAGAGCCACAAAGTCTGATTTAGTGCTTGCCATACACCTGCTTAAATAGGACTCTAGACTAATTTAGCACTCCCCCAATCAAAATTGCAGTGGCTCTGTGAACCATACTGCATCTGAGCAACACATGTGAGACCTGCCAACATATATTCATGTCCACGACATTAAATGCACCACTACAGAAGTATCAAAACCTCTGATTCCTGCACAAACACACCCCAGAACACACTATGCACTGGCCAGTGAGGAAGATACCAGGTTGTTTCCATGGCAGTAAAAGAGCAATAACCACACACTGTTAAAACTCGCAGAGATCATCAGTAAAGGACAGAAGCTTCCAGTTAGTAGAAGGATTTTTTTTTTTTTCCCCACAAAATAGCAGTTTCATCTGTGGCTGCTCAGGCCTGTCCATCCAGGGAGATGTGCAAAGCACCTTCAGAAGAGGAGTGAGGCAAATAAAATACACACCGCAGATGGACACTAAAAATTACAGACTAAATAGAGAGATTGGCTTTATAGCACATTGTAATTCCCTCCCCAAGCCCCTCCATCTTTCACAGACAATGAATTACCTGTCTTCTTCTCTTTTTGCCCAATAGGAGCTAATGACCTTATCAACTTTTTCATTGCTCACACCACCTGTATGCTCCACAGGTACCAACCACTTTCTCACCCAGTCTAACTATTTAATGTGATCAAGTTAACCTCAGACCAACTGTTCAGTTGCCCTTAACACTGGAGATTCTGCTTTTATTTTTGCTTTGAAAAATGGCTCTTGTAGCTGAAAGGCTGTCTGCTTTTTCCAACAGTCTTCTGAGTCTAATAAAAGATATTATCTGCCCCTACAAACCTTGCCCTGTTTATGTCCATAGATTATCCTGATATAACAACAGTGCCACTTTTCTGAATTACATAATTTCAAAGAACCATGTTTTCAAAGGAAAATGCATAATCTTCTCTTCCACTACCACTCATTTCCCTATATGGAGGCACATGCCCTGTAAACTGCATTTTCTAGTGGAGCCAGATGATATGAAAAAAAGTTTAATTTACTCCAGTTTGGAATGCTGCAGGTCTTAATCCTGATGTATGTCAAAACTTACTTCCTACAGTTTGCTGAAGGCTGATATAAGTCAGCCATTAAAAGTTATCTGTTTGTCTTTATGAACTGCATCAATCTCAGACTCCTTAGTACAAACACAAACAAGACTATGTTGTAGCAGATTTCTGTGCTCCTGGAAACTGCGGAGCTGAGCAATTTATACTGGTCATGTGGTCTGTCAAGCCTGCATTCTTTAGGGCTAGTGATCTTGGTTGTCAAGAAATCTTTTTAAATATTTAATTTTTAATTTTTTATTGATTTTAAATCAGCCTGTTAGCTAGTTACTGAAAATACAAGGGAACTTCTGAGGCCAAAAAGGAATCACAATCTTCTTTTGATGGACTGTATCCTATGTCATAGGCATGTCATTTCAATGTAAGACTAATTTAAGATGAAAACTGCTGTGAAACTTGAGTATTGCATTCAGAGAAGGATTAGTGCAAAAAAATAGCTAAAGTACACTAAATTATGTAACTTTTGCGGTTGTTTATAAACCAGTTATACTCTTGCTGGAAGCCAGCACCATCATTGGAACTGTTCTGGATTTTCACTTTTGACAGTTTCACTATAGGTCAGAGTTCACAATAAGCTGTATAATGAACTAAGCTAGAGGTGTAGTGGTCTAAGTATCAACTTTGAAATATCCAGACACCCTGGAAACAAAGGTTTAAATTCCAGCAGAGTTGGCTCAACCCTTCTGCTTTTTGAGACAGTTAAATGGTGTGCAGTGTGTTAGACTATCTATGGACCTCTCTGGTGAGACCTGAAAAAGAGGTGTGATCTGCTCTCTGTACATGTGAAAGGGCTTACTGCCTCTTTCTCTAGGGCAGGTTTGTTTCAAATTCATGTCCAAAGTATTTCAGCTCTAAGAGCTGTACAGTTCAATCCGTATTGCTTGTCTGAGTGACTATTACCTCCTGTTTGAGAGGCAGAAATGCTTCAGTGAGACTGCCTGCACTTCAGCCTGATCCAAAGCCTATCAAAATTAAGGTTGTTCTTGTAACCTTTATATTGACTTTTTTTTTGGCATGACACCTTTCATAAAACCCTAGGTGTACCCCCAACCCAAATATTATTAAACACAATCCTTGTAGTACAGTATATCAGAAATAGAAATGCATGTGTAATACCATATATTTATGTTCTCTTAGATATGCATCTGTGCACACACCTAATATGAAAATGAAATCAAACAAATGTGACTCAGTCCTTCCAGATACCTCAGCCCACTTGTCCCAGTTGTGTAGCGTATTAGCATTCATCTCATAGTGATTTGCCTACAGAAATTTTGCAAGATGAAAGTTTGATGCATAAGAAGAATCTCAGGACAGAGTGGTTCCCTTAGCAACCCTGCAGCCAGCTCCAGCAGCCCTGACCCAGCTACAAAGCCCTTCACAAGCAGGAGACTCACTTAATGACAGCTGGCTGAAATTTGGGAGTACTGATAAACTGCCTTCTTATCTGGAAAACACCTTTGAGGAATATTATCTTTATTGACTTGCTTAAAAAAAAAATAAAAGCCCGCAAACTGCTGCTACAAATTAGTACACAATAATAAGTAGCAATACCAATTTATTAGTGTGCCCTCCCTCTCCACCAGTAAAACACCTGGGGCACTGAATAACAGAGTAAAAATAAACACAGCATAATTAATTAACACTGATTATACTTCCTCCCCTCTAGACCATCTTGAACATAGTAGTTAGTCCTGTCTGTCTCACCCATGCCTCTCCCCACACCACCTACACCAGGGAGTCCCTTGCCACATCCCCAGCAATCCATTTCTTCTCCAAGATCTGGCCTTGCTTTGTGTCTTGGAGTCAGCATACAACTTTGTCCTTTTTCTATTTGTGTCAGTTATGTCCCTGCCTTCAATTCCCTGCCTCCATTTTATGAAAAAAGGCCAGTTTTGTCTTTTGTTGCGGAGGGAAATAAATTATGGATATGAATGAATTGTGGTAATGAGGAAATATTTGTAGAATAACATGGGCAAATGTTGCTATGATTTCCCAAGTCTTTCTATCTGCAGTGCTTAAAACAAGTAATATCAAAGTTTTTGCTTTTAATGACATATTCACATGGTATCTCTGGACCGGCCCTCAGCTTCCTGGTTGACTACTGAGTTGTTCAAATTAAGAATAATTAAACATCTCCTCTACAGACAGGTTGATGGTATTGGCCTCTCTGCTCAGTTACAAGGTGCTGCCTTTTAGCCAAGTTTCAACCTGAATTTTGTAAATCTTCTCTACTTCATGCTAGAGCTGACTCATGGCCAAAGGCAACATTTAGCAGGTAGGCATTGCAACAGAAAATTTTTGATGTGGTTGTATTTGAATGCAATGGAGGTTCAAGAGAGCTTTGTCTGACACAGCACAAGAAAAGCTCTTTGCCATGGGTCAAGAGAATCCCTTTCCATCATCAAGCTAACAGTAACAATTTAAGAATATGAAATTGTTGTATGCCAGGAAAAAAAGGTCTTTAGCATCTTAACTTTCTCCAACATGCTCCTTTTCATGCTCAGCCCCTGTCACCACATGCCGATCTCTGCAAGGATTAACCAGCAAAATCCCCACGAAGACTACTGTGCCAGTGCTCAAGCCTGTGAGAACTCAGTAACACCTTCCAGACTCTTAGAATAAAAACAAAAAAGAAAAACTGTGAAAGTTTTGTTATATGTTATAATAGCTATTAGGTGCTGTAAACTGTTACATGTTGCAACAAATTTGAATGAAGCTTGTAGCTACCTCCATTGCATTATTCATATAGCTATTAAGACAGAATGATAATGAAAAAAATCTTAGCAAGATTTATAAAATTCTGATGAGGATGGAGCTCCCAGTCTCCAAGATAAAAGCTACCTGTGTAAACAGAAAATCTGCATGTCAAAGGGAGATATTCCCTTTCACAGCTTGTGTTAGGCAGGAAACTGTAGAAGTTGTGGCTGAAAAATGAGCACTGTGTACCCGTGCAAGACTGTGGCTGGAGATGTGACAGTGCGTGTGACAGCAGCTTCAGCATTCCTTCATGCTGGGGTGAGCATGAATCTTCTTTCCACAGATTTGCATTTTGAAGGCATTGTTTGTGCAGAAGATGAGGTTTCTTAGGACAAATACGCTCAGCCTAAACCACCATTCATTCTAAACCTCAATTCTGCATCTGTAGATGTTCAGAAACAGATATAAATAGGTTTAGATTAAATGCTGATAAACAGATCAAATATGCTTCCACATCTCATGTTATTTAAAGTGATCTTCCCCAGCTCACTTGCCAGTCTCCAAAGCTAAAAGATATCCCTTATTACATGTAGATACACATACACAGTTTATTGCTTTGAATCATCCTCTCACCTTCAGATCAGCTGGGCAAAATTCAGGCACAGATAGAGCAGGTACCTGTCTTGGATACCTTACTGTTAGTGGCTGTAAAATTGTGATTGGCCCAGGCTGCCACAGCTTTAGTGCTATTGTCTGTTTTATCCTGTCCTTTCTTCTGGAGAGGATGGGGATCACCTGTCTGAACCACCTGAGCTATCCTCAGAGTGGACATCACTCTCTTTACACAGCTGAATGTGCCACTGTCCTGTGGTTGGGGTCAAGGTGTGGTGCTGGGGGAGATTTCTCCAGGGTGGGGAGAGAGATGGGCTTGTTGCAAAGTCAGTCTCCATGTCTTTACCTTACCCCTCCTTCCCTGTGCCATTTGTGTGAGGGCACAGATTCATGGGGAGAAGGGAGGAGGAGCCAGCAAACCTCTACCATCATATATCACCACCAAAAGGCAGTGTAGTCTCCCCAAACCTCCCCGAACCACTGAAACTTTCCAGGCCTCTGCACCATTCAGCCCTCTTCCTTGTCTCCCTTCTCCCCAGACATTTCCCATTCCTGGTTCCCAATACCTCCCTTCTCCAACCAAGACATGCCTTTCCACGCAATCCCTACACTGCATCTGGTAGTTCCTTTTCACTCTGGGTTTACCTGTGCACTTGACATAAGCATTTCTGACCTCTGAGCAAAGTATTCCTATTTTCCCCCTCTGATGTCTTAGTTCTGCCCACGCTCTGCCAGCCCAAGCTCTTGCTGAGAAGCCAGAGGGAGCAAACTGGAGCTGT
This sequence comes from Cephalopterus ornatus, assembly GCA_013396775.1. Taxonomy (NCBI): domain Eukaryota; kingdom Metazoa; phylum Chordata; class Aves; order Passeriformes; family Cotingidae; genus Cephalopterus; species Cephalopterus ornatus. The sequence continues at coordinate 206,692 of VZRE01000474.1, forward strand.
CAGCCAGGCACCAGCCCCACAGCACCATGATGCCAGCCCTGCTAAGCTGACAGAAGCTCTGTCCATGAAAGCCACTGCAACGAAGTATTTACACTCTTGGCAGACAGGATGAGCAAAGGATTGTGAGAAGGAAAACAGGAAAGCAGAGAGAATGTGACAGCCCAACACAGAGGACATCGGTAACATCTTCTGAGCTAGATGTGCTAAGGTGGACTTGCATCTTAAAAAGAACAGGGTATAGCTAGGGGACCATGACTCACAGAAAGCAAGGTTGCAAGATTTTATGACTGACCATGTGGTTCTCAGAAATGTTGAATTTAACTCTCTAAACACCTAGCTCAAATAAAAAATAAATTAGGATGCCACAGACCAAATAAAATCTTAAGACATATTAAATATCCACAGTGGTATCCCCTCTGAGTTTATAAGCCATGACTATTGAAAATTTTAGACAGGGATGCGTCACCTCTGAAGTAGACCAAAAGAACGACAAAATAGCTGGTGAAATATATATGGGACAGGAGAAAGGAAATTGTTAACAGTACACTGCTTTAAATTCAGAATGATTGAAGAATTTCAGAAATATATTGGCAGTTTTTCATGGAATAGAAATTGAAAGAAAAAAAAGAGATGTATCTGCCTCAGATATCCCAGTTTTGTGTTGTTTTTCTGATTAGAAACAGCCCGATTTGTTTTATGGTATCATTTGTTACTGTACTGCAAGGTTCCAATAAACATTTTAATAAACATCATAACCCAAGAACTCATCATCTCTGGTTATGTCTCCATAAAAATTTATGACAGCATCATTCTGCCAGAGTTTCTGACTGAAAAATTTAGCTTAGATTGTTATTTATGAATTTTGGCTGGAGGGCACATATTTGTGCAACAGTTGGATGCAGCTGGCTGATCACATCCTCTGCACACCTCCATAGTGGAAGTCATTTTGACTTTTTTTTGGGGGGCATTGGTGTCTTCGGCCTCCCACAGTGGCCTGGTTCAAAAAGGGGTGAGCAGCAGAGTGATTACAAGCCTGAGACCGAGCTGCAGCTCAAGCCTATGGATGGGACACTGGCTATGCCTTGGCATTGCCTTGCTGGCTGCAAGTGCTGGTACTGGGGCTGGTGAGTGAGTCTTTCTAGACATCGGAGGGTGAATTCCAGTCCAGGCCTCCTGCCTATTGTGTTAGATATATCTAGAACCTGCCTGACCTTTATGGTTTAAGCACTGATGAGAAAAGGCTTGAATTGACCTTACCCCACAACCCAACTCTGTTCTTTCCTCCCAATTCGTGGCTTCAACTAATAGTTTTGCACCAAGTCATGTTGAAATAGTGAGATTATTTTCATATATGTCTTAAGGATACTTGATACTATCAAAATTTCAAAATAAGCTCTGGTATAAAGGCCTTCACAGACTACAGGAGTGAAGGAGTAGTCCTGCCAAAGCTGGAGGCTGGACCTGCCCATGGTTCTGAGCTTGGTGTGAACCAATAGCACCAGTGGAGCAATTCATAGGGAGGGGCACTAAAACAATGAGCAAGAAAGAAAACGAAGTCTTTCTGTTACCCATGATAAGGGAATCAGACATAGAGAGAGCCTGATATCAGTGCTCTGGGCAGGTGCTGGGTGTTCTCAGCTTCCATTTGTGACTGCACAATGGGCAAAAGTGGGAGCCCACATGAACACTCAGCTCCATGCAGCATTCATCCCTGGGAGCTGCTTCTTAGTCCCCTCCTTTAAACTTCCATTTTTCTTTGATTTTAGTTGCAGCATGGAAAAGTAAAAAAGGAGGAAGGGATTTGATGCACGCAGAGATATTTCAGTTTAATAGTGGCAAAAATCTACCAAATTCCCAATATTAAGTGGCTATGTTTGTCTCCTCAGTTGAAAAGAGACTTTATCAGGAATGTGATTTATATAAAAGATTGCTGGTTTCATACCTCTTTATACAAAGCTGGCAATGTCGGCATAAATCAGCATTAAAGCATTTAAACAATAAGTTGTTAACTCATAAAACAGTAAGTCAGCTTCCAGCACAAGCCAAAATCCATCACTGTCAGGTTCTGATCACTTGGTAGGAGTCTCCAGGCAATTTCTCTCACATCTGTGCCTTAAAAATAGATTTATATCAACGCATGGGGAATTTTAGCTCAGATTCTCAGCGGAAAGAGGTCCATTTCCAGGACATTTTTAGAGCAAAGTCATAGTCACACACAGGTGTGGGGGTTTTATTTGTTTATTGACTTGCCTTTTTTTTTTTTTTTAAAGGAAATGTCACTGTTTTATTTTTCATGAGTATTGCACCACAGAGACCAAAAGTATATGGGCTTCACCACCGTGCCTTCATTTGTAAGTTGTTCTGTGGCTCAGTATATGACTGTTCTTTACTACATTGGCTTATGTAGCTTTTTCCTTTTCAATTTTCTTAGCATTGCTTCCCACTGTACAGCTCAAGACTGAAAATAAAGGATAAAATGACAATAAAGGCTCCCAGGGAAAAACAAAAGGGAGGAAACATGAAAAGGACTTGAGAAGAAAAGGGTATAAAAGCACAAAGTACAAAGGAACCTAGAGTTGAAGAGATTATAGAATTAAGGGAGAAAAAACGTCCTAATGTAATCTGTTTAAAAAAAAAAAAGGAAATAATTCAAATGAAAAGCCATCAAAAGGAAGATAAAAGGAGGAACATTTTAAAAAAAAGGAGAGATATTTTTAGACAGCCTGTTTAACCCAAGGGGACTGCCCTCAGGAAAGCCAGATGTAGTTTACTGAAATTATTATCCTAATAAAATGTGTAACAGAACAGAGAGCACCATAACAACACTTTTAATGGAGAACACAAAACCATCTTCTCCCTCCCTGTTGGTAACACCTTTGCTTCCAGCACAGCTTTTGTAAAGGGTACTGGCATTCCCAGCTTGTTATTTCTCTGCCAAAACAGTGCTTGTGCAGCTCATCCTTATTTTCCTGTGAGAAACATTAAATATTTACTTTTCCTATCTGTAAAATTGGGGTATTATTTCTGGACTTGTCTCTCCCCAGGAGGAGAGCAGGTGTATTGAGGGCCAATGAGGACCAGCCTCCACGTCCTCTGCATCTTTAGAGAGCAATAGGTATGCAGAGTGAGAGCAGCGTTCCCAGTCTTGGCTGCTCATTGCCCTTTCCTCAGGCTCATCCCAACAGGTATGTTTATTTATGTGACACTCTTAGCAGTGTTAAAATCAAATGGCCACTCTGATGGCAGAAAGAGAGAATCAGTTAAGATTGGTAAAACAGTTATTTTTTACATGATAATCTTTTGTTACAGTGCTCTGTGTAAAGAAGTTTGTGCTTTTTTCCCTCTTGTTAATAGCCCTTATTTAGAGCAATGTCTACATTTCCTAAAATACTAATTTTTTTGCCAGGAATTATTACGATTCTCTTAATTTCAGAAATTAGATATTCTGAAAAATAATAATAAATAAAAGTGTTACAACTCTGTTCAAATGATATCAATGTAAAAGAAAAAAAAGAGTGAGTAGTCATATTAGTCTGCATTTCCCATTTCATTTCACTGGGGCTGTAGTATAAAGCAGTTAAAAAGGAAGTTAGATATATTAAAAAAGAAGCATTCATCAAAGGCTATTGATCACAAAGGTGTAAACTCAGTTTTCAGCTTAGGAAGCCACTAAGTCACTAAGACTACTAGAAACTGAAATATCACATGGTTCTTGCCTTGATTTAATCTTGCTTTAGACCAGAGGGATGTGGCTTAGATGCATTGTTACATGTAGCTTGGCATTTTAATGTTGTAAAACCAGAGCACAAAGAACCAAGAATACCTTTTTAAAGTATTTGTCATGGGGATTTCGTTGGCATGCATTGCATCAGCAGGGACAGATTGTCGCTGATAGACACGCCATGAAGAGTTGAGAGTATAAAGGTTATGTTTTGCACTTCCACACGTAGGTCTGTCTAGGCTAAAGAAAAAGATCATCAGTGGAGCAGCTTCTTATTACATGTGCAGGTAAAGGCATTGACAAAGAAGGTAGAAGTCCCCGGAAATATTCAGAAGTGGTCAGTGCAGTTCCCAGACAGGCTGGGTAGCTGTTTCTGATGTTCATGAAAAATTTCTCACTATGGATTACATACAGCAAAATCCTATCAGTGGCTGACCTAATCATTGCTGGGATGAGGATAAGGGAGGGGGAGAAAGGCTGAAATCAGGGGAGCCTAGACAGGAAGGAAATTAAAGGTTAAAAATAGACCACTGTCGAGCTGTATTTGACATTTCCCACATGCAGACCCCTGGTAGTTTAGAACATTCAGAAGCACGTATAAAACCTCATTTCTGCCCATGGTCTGATGTTGAAATTGGGTTATCTCTCTGAAAAACCCAAGCCCATCAGCCTTGGAAATGACATTGCTGTCATCTAGGGATGGACCCGAATACCTCCGTCAAATGTGGCACCATCTAACCAAGACATGCAGTCAAACCGGAGCAGTAATGAAGACGAATCGTACAACCACACTCTGCATACCTTGTGAGGTGATGTGTGTTATCAAATCCACTAGAGGAAACGAGAAGTGTTTTGTAAAATTCCCAGGAATACAGAAATAGTCTGCTAGAGAAACTCACTGCTAATCACAAGTAGGTCTTCTGTGAGCAATTTGGCAATATGCAGGTGAGACTGAATGGGATGCAGTAGGCAATTTCTCTCAGAAGGATCACGGAGAGGATGCAATCAGAAGGTGTTGACTGGTTTACCAGTTCAGGCACCCTAACCTGGGATTCCATGTGGGCGTGTGAGTCTATTAAGATAGGACTACAGCTCCCTCAGTTAAAAAACATAGTTCTGTCTATTGGCATCAGTATAATGATTCTGTGGAAATGAAAATACATGAAACATTTCCCAAATGATCATGCATATGGTTATTCTTGACTTCAAAGCTGAGCGCGTTTCTGTGACCTCTCTTCCCCTACTCTGCCTTTTCCCAAGGGATGAAATTTGTGTCTTCATTTCTTTTGCAACTTCCACTGAACACATCTTAATGTTCCTAATGTTAACTCCATTCTACTTTAACAACATATTCTCCTTTATATAAGAAGTCTGAAAGCAAACTCATATGTGAAGAATGGTGTCAATATTCCCCTCCACAACTTCGTTGTCTTTAAACAGTAAAATTGTTGACACATGGCTCAGAATATGAATATTTGATCAAAATGAAGCTTCAGTGATTCCAGAAATTTCACGTCCCCAAGCATCTTTTTGGCAGATGGCCAGTAATCATCTACATTTTTTTCCATTTGGATCCACCTTGTTTCAGGTTTAATGCCCTTAGAATAGAACAACCATTATGGAAATTAGTTAGCAGCTGCTGTACATCAATGTTTAGAAAATTAATATTACCTACATTACTCAGCACAGAGGCTGAATTTTAATGAAGCATGGAAACTATAAGCAAATTGACCTTTCACCTCATCAGAGAAATAGTCAAACACAACTTTGTCTGAGAAAACTTATAATTTCCACCAGAATTCTCTGGGCACGATAACAGAAATACAGTATTTCATTATAAAAAAAGAAATGCTTCAGCAGATTAAAGATGACAATAGAATCTAAACTATTACATGTTCTTACTGCTAAGCTTTAGAAATATTTTCTCATAGTTGTATGACAGTGGAAATTACAATGCTTTATAATAATAGTTCTAATGCATGGCGAGAAATGATCAGATATATGCTGGGAAGAAAACTGATCTAAGCAGTCAGCTGAGCTTTCCTCTGGCTTAGGAGCCGTTACCAGTCCATACCAAGAAGGCAGCAGCCTAGCTGGCTTTTGGATTGCTGGCTTCTTTGCTTTGAGGGTTTTTTTCCTTCTCCTTTTTATTGAACTATCCAAAATGTTCAATTCTAACCTCTGTAATTTAAATCATGTATCTTCTTTTATATTCTAAGACAGTTATAACTAGATCACAGGAAAAACAGACGAGGTGAATTTATTATACTCAAGCAATGCATCATGGACATTTTAATTTCAGCTAGAAGCATTTGGTTAATGCATTTCTCTCTCTTTTAAAATAACAATATTACAAAATCCACTTAGGAAAACTTGCAAGGTGTCTTTCTGACTTTCTAAAATAATTTTGTAGCCTTTTTAAAAAGACTCTCCCAGTGTGTGTCTCTGTATATGTGCTTGTGCGGTGTTGTGCATTTTGTTAACATGCATCAAGACTGCCAGTATAAACTTACCTTGAGGGTGCATTAATTCTGTAAATGGCAGCTAGTACAAGAAAGTCTTTTGATGGACAATTATGCACAGTTTCTAGCAGAACTATTTACTGGTGTACAAAGTTAGAGGAACAGGTCTGAATGCTGTAGTGGCCACATTTAGTTTTTATTCACATTTAGTTGGCAACAAAAAAGGTCTGCAAATCTCGAAAGTTAATAAATGTAAAATAAAAAAAGGCATCGAGAAGACATTACAAGACTCAAATAACTGTACTATAAACTGACTTACCTGGCTGCAGCAGAAATGCTGCTTGGTGTGTAGGGATTCAATTTAACAGAACTTTGGAGGAACAAAAAAGTCTGCTTATCATTTCCTTCAGACACAATGCTGATTAGAAGACTGCAGCAGAACCATAAAGTGCTATAAAATTACTTAAAGGTCATCACATGTTGTAATAAACTGTAACCTACTTTATTTTATCTTTAATGTTGACATGAATTTGCTGAAACTGAAAAAGCAGGTAACTTTCTCAATTAATGTCAAAATGTTCCATTTTATTTTATAGGTTGTTTTACCCATTCTAAGTTAAAATGATGCTTTATTATGGCATCATTTTATGAGACCAAAGAGACATTTTGACATTTAGCATAATATTCCAGAAAATCAGTAGAGAAATGGTTACAAAAGATGTACTGAATAAAACACTCTGAAACAAAATGTAAGAAAGACTACATTATAAATAGGAGTGATGATTAAAGTATTGTTTTTTTCCCCACTTCACATGCGGGGGCTGTACTTTCCCCCACCTTCTTAATACTCTTAAGCACCGTCTTTGAAATAAAAGGCAAGCAGCTTGCAAAGGAGACCTTTTAAAAGCAATAAAAATCCTTCTTCAGCCTTCATTTTTGTCTTATTATTCTACCTGTAACCATTTGATGACAGTTTAATGCAGAGGTATCATGGATTTAAACTGTGATTTATGGGCAGTCTCTGCTCCTTACTGGGACGCTGTGGGTGAAGAGGGGAGACATAGAGTCTTGAATAGTCTCACTTAAAGAGCCTCTTGCTCCTGGTGCTCTCTGTCATAGGGAACTTGAGCACCGCCATTCATGACACCACAATGCAAAGGTGGGAGGACGTCAGCAGGCTCCCTCTCTGCTTGTCTGCTGCCTCCTCGTGCCACTCAGCTGTAATTCATTGCCATGGCTTGTGGGCTGAGGGAGATGACTGACTTACTCTGCTTCGGTTCCTTCAAGGAGGTGGCTGTCCTGTGCCCCTCTGCTGGCCTCCTTCCTGGCTCCCAGCCATGGCTGCCAGTGTGCCAGCCACACGCTCCCCGTGTCTCTGAAGCCAAGGGGTGTTTAAAAATACCCAATAGGGGTCATTGAAGCCAGATGCCGTAGGGATTGGAGGAGACTCAGTCTCTCTTAACTAAAAGTTTTAATTTACTTTCAAGCCACCCCTTAGGTCCCCAGAGCAGCCCTGGTTTTCTCTATGTGTCTTCAGAAAGGCATTTCCCATTTTTCTGTCCCCATCAGAGATGCAAGAGCTGGAAGTGACTCTGGGAAGATGCTTTCTTCTGGAGGCAGAGGTTGGAGGAGCAGATGGAAGGCAGTGGCAGTGGACTGGCAAGATGTCCAGGAATCAGGGCTAAGCTCAGCAGATTCTTGCTGTCTGTGGGCCTTCATCTCTCCTCACTGGCAAGGAAATGGGAGGTTGTACTTCATTAAGTATTAACCACTAAATGCTGATGCAACATCTGGGGTATCTTTGTCTTAACAGCAGCTAAGTCCAGGGACCCAGTAGTTCGTGGTTGCCTGAGAGCAAACAGTGGTGCCTGGCTGCCAATGAGCATCAAACATTTTAAAGTAGGGAATGTGTTTGTGGAGGCAGCAATCTGGAAGGTTGATGCGGGAGGTATAAGGAAAGGTCATTGCCAGTTCTTCCTGGGAGACCCTGAACTGGCTCAGTGCCAGAGGTGCCCTGTTCCATGTCTGCAGTTGGGAAGAGGTGAGAAGAGCAAGCCATGGAGGGCTGGACATACAGGGGGACACTGTGAACACAAAACGCAACCCCTTCACTGATGTCTGGCATGGTGTGTGGGATCCCCAAAAAATCTGTGTGTTGGACAGTGTCAGAAGTAGAACCAGCAAGACCCATAGTCTGCATGGTGAGTTGCCTAGGACAACCACCCAGAAACACTGCCATGGGGGAGAAGGTGTAGAGTTCACACCTGGGACAATGTCACTCTTTTCTTACATGAGGAGGGAGCAAGCTGAGAGAGTATCATCCCACTTCTGCACACACCTTGGAGATGTGGAGCTCAAGTCAGTCAGGCAGGGGAAAAAAGCTTCACCAGACTCAACACCACGGTTATGTGGCTGCTGGGCAGTCAGAATGGGATGTGATGGATCACCATCATCTTCCCCTGCCAGATGTGTGTTATTCAGGGTTTGGCATGGTGATTGCACCCATTCTCTGTGTGTTTGTCAAACTGCCAGCAGCAATTTGCTTTGGGAATTTAAACACTGCCAAGTGATAGAGAGGACAGCAAAACCTTCATTTTGGACAAAGAAACTTTCTGCTGAGTGAATTACCTGTGGTTTCCCTATAAACCTCAGCTTTTTTCTGTTCTGATGGTGCTTACTGGAAAGGCACAAAAATGCACTGCTGGAACAAAAGCAGGAAAAAAAGAGACAGAGAAAAAAAGAGGAAGGCGTGGGTGTTGCACAGTAAAAGGTGAAAGTTAGAAGAGAGGGCATATAATTTGAAGTATAAGGCTGGAATCCCCATTGATCTAATGAGCCTCACAAGCTGCTTTCTCACCATGTGTTAAATCACCAGATTCCTTCCCCAGCACACCTTGTAATGCACAGCCAGCCGGTTTTCATCCTGAATGATACGGTTGCAAAATCTCCAGTAGGCCTCATTAGCAAGGAACTGCTAGCATTTGCAGACGTGTTGGATTGAACTGTATCTCAGAGGCACGTTTTTAATGTCCTTGCTATGACTGCAGCTGCAATTTGGAAAGATTATACCAACTCCAAGTGACTGCAACTTTCTGCCTGTCCCTAGGAAAGGACAGCAGTCACAGGTTAGACAGGACATGGGGATTTCTGCTCTTCTGTGTTAATCAGAAGGCAGTATCTGAACTACCAGTTTTGTAAAGAACTCTGTGTCCAGTTTTCCTCCAGCCCTGATGCTGAACTGTCTGATCAATACTAAATCTAATTTATAATGATTGCCCCTGTGAAGCTTGCAAATGTTATGTCAACATATCTTAATAGCTTTGGCTTCCTGAGTAGCCTTGTTAGCTGCAACCTTCTCTGCTTCTGCTACTCTCTTAGGTACTTCCATCTATGGAGCCCCATCTCTAACGATGCTGACCACTTCTTCCATCATTCTTGCTCTCTTCTACCAGTGGAGAATTCTTTGGTGTTGGCTTGTGTCGTGTGAGAGCTCTCCAACAAAGACAGAAGAAAAAGAGAAGAAGAGGGAAGAAAACAAAATTAATTCCCCTGCCAATTCCCCCCCTTCCTGCAACTGATGAACCAAAGAAGGAAATAATTGCTACTCTCTTTTAATAATGCCACGTTTACAGAAATTTCCATAAAGATGATTCAGAAAGGAATGCATGGATTTCTTCTCTGTGGGGTGTCCAAAACGGTTTGCATTGTTCTGTAATGTAATGTTATTAGTGCTCCATCTAATTTATATTTGCATTTCCTTGTCTCCAGGGCAAGTTTTTACAACTCACTTGCAAAGTACTAAATGAAGAAGTGCTGCAGTGCTAAAGAACTGCATTTTCTACCAAGCTTTCAAGCCATCATTAATTGCCAAGGGGCCAAACCTGAAAGGTGCTGCAGGACTTCAAAGAAACACTGAGTCTTCTCCATCCTCATGTGGAGCGCATAGCACACAGCACTGCAGAAGAAGGGGTTGACCATTACAGTTGTAACATGGGAAGCGGAAATGTGTGGACTCTGTGTCTGTAGTCTGCATGCGCTATAAATGGGAAGGGTTATCTCCTTACTTACTATTGGAAAGCAAGTTGAAAGTGGAACAGAGGTGGATTAATGATGAGTAACAGCTGGAGTATCACCGTCTTTCTGAGGTGTCTCACTGCCAGAGCATGTGCCACATCCATATGTGTGGTGGGATAGTTTAGACAAACCAGCTTTCATTAACTGAATACTTAAAAAGGCATATAAACGCATATAAATACACAGTAGGCACAGGGTCTCTATCCCAATGGAACAATATAGGTGAAGATAGGAAATATTAGTGTTGTTAATGAATTATTCTGAAGTATCTGTAAACTCTCCTTTACGTGCACTGGCAAAAAGATGTAAATGACTTGCTCAAAAGTTAAATGGGAAATGAGTGGCATGGGGAGGTGAAGGACACAAATCCCATGAGTCAGTCACATTCTTCACACTCAAACCATTTATCATCTTTCAGATATCATTGTTATAAGAAGAATAAATATCTGTACGTAAAAAACCCTGCACAAATTAAACACCACCAGTGGATTCTTTATACTGAGAAGAAGTGTATGGTATTTCAAGAATTTGCCCAGCATCTCAGGTCAAGTTAATCTGGGTATAGCAAAACAAGCTGCAGACATACCTGAGTAGACACCAAGGGGCAATGATTACTTTTTTCTTCCAGAAAAGAGCTCAGGCTTCATAGACCATGGAAGAAAAAATGTGCTAAAAATCACCAGGGCTAGGAGAGAAAGAAACATAGTATGAGCTTTCTATTCTAAATATCTGATCAAAAGGCAAGAAAAGAAGAAAGCAGCAGCTTCCTAACCTTTCTGGGCATCAGAAAGTCGTGATGATTTCTGTGCCTGTGATGCCAAGGTAGCTGCTTTTCTTTCTAACAAGAGAGTATTATAGTTCAATTAAGACAGGCAAAGCTTATTCCACCTGTTGTTTAATGTCAGTAACTCAAGACTGCGGTGTATGGCAAACTCCATCCACACACTGGCAAAGCTGCACCTGCTTAAACATCAGGTCTTTAGGCAACAAATCTTTCAGAATGCACCTCAGATCTCTGCATGCTTCAGTGGATGCTAACATTTCAAATATATTTGCAAAGCAGAAAAATGTAATATTTCAAAACTTAATCATGTGTCTTAGTTATTAACTCAAGCCTTATGTTACAATATTTTAAAAAACTCAATTAATTAAAGGTAAGGAGTCAGAATCATGCACTTTTTTTTTTTTATTAGCTGGTATTCAAAGAATCCATCCACTTGTTCAAAACAGAAGATGAGCCAAAATTTCCTGTTGGAATAACAATTATGTCAGTCAAGGAAACAATGGTTCCTCCTCTCCCCCTTTTGTTTAGCCCATCCTTTCTGTTCTAGAGTGAAGGTGTGATCTGCAGACCCAGTCTTCTACACCTCAACAAGTCCAGCAAGTGTCATTTGCAAACATTATGCCAAGTTAAAAACAGCAACAAGAACAAAAACTGATTTCCACTTCAGCAGCTTGAAGGTTAGGTTGGAGGTGAAGCAATGCAGACACTTGTTTTTGTAAATATTATTGAGCTCTAATATATAATGAAGGTTGTATTTGAAGACTGAGGTAAATACTGTTCAAGAGAATATCCCACTATGCAACTGTTTGGAATCCAAAAATAATGAGTGTGGCTTTTGGAATGGAGAAGAACAACACCTGTCTGAGGGCTGGCCTGTACCTTTGTTGAGTCCTCTATAGATCTATCTCTCTCTGTTCCTCCATCTTTGGCAATCAGTAAGCAATTTTCTCTTTGGCAGGAGGGTTTCTGTGTGGCAGTAGTAAACATCTTGCTACTGACATCAGTGAGATTCTTCATAAGGAAGAAAAACCTTATACACCATTCTCACGAGGCCTGTTTCCATGTACTAGGATCCTAAGGATAGTGGTAGTAGTTGGAGACTATAAACAGCCTATAACATTTAGGAGCAAGTCCCTGTGATAATAATTTAATAACTGGACCACGTTTTCAAGAGAAAGACCAGAAACTCACAGTAAAACATGGAAACTGACTTCCAGCTCAACATTTAGAGTTTCTACAAGTTAGTATCTGTAGGATTTGAATACAACTTTTGGGAGACCCAAAGCCTGGCTCTGTGTGAAGGGTGCCTAAATGAATCCTTGAGGATCGTGCACATTGCAAGACAGAGGATCATGGGCACTTTTTTTGATTCTCCTCCCCAGCTGCACGTTGCCCCCTTGTTCTTTGAGGGTTTCCTTTTCCCAGGTATGTGCCACAGGTACAGCTCTGCAATTCTGCCTCAGAGAGGACCATCGCCAAAGTCTATGGATTTTGCTAGGCTAATCAAACAGCCACCACACAAAGAATTTTTGCTGGTTGAGTCATGTGCAGGGGTTGCCACACTCTGCCTCAACACACTATCTGCTGGCTTAGTTTGGATCACATTTGTGGTACCTTGAGCTAATGCTGTACTCAGAGGGAGAGAAATCCACTGATGTGATGCTTTCAGTAGCATAGGAACAAGTAACTGCTGCCCAGCAGTAATGCCCAATGCCCTCACTGCTACTGCTTCCATGGCTGACCATGGCCATGGACATCTGGCCCAAAGTGGCTAGGTCAGGTCAGTATTTGTTACAGGCAGTCTGCCTTAAAATTGCCTGAATTTTCACACAGGCTAGAAAGCGTGAGCAAACATTTGCAAATGAACCCCCTGCAGATCCTAGTCTAGACAAAGTCAGTGAATGGGTGTTTAAGTTGGATTTGGACGATTTGGCCACTAGCCAAGCCACTTCTTCTCTATCTGTAGCAGACTGTTAAAAATAGGATAAGGTTCAGAAGGCCCTTCAAAAAAATCCATACAACTGAGGATTTTCTCTCTCCAACACGTTTCCATTTCTGTTGTCAAAAGGAAAGAAAAACTAATAATGTTGGGGTTTAATAACAGAATATCCCTGACATACAGAAGGTCCTTAGATTTTGATTGGGAGATTACAAGGTAGGCTGATGTTACCTGTGTGTAGTAAATGGTGCACAGTAAAATCGTAACTGAACGGCTGACGTAGAGGTCAGACATACCACAAATAAAAGAAAAAAGGGCTGGGGAGGGGAGGAGAGCTATAACATCTTTCATTACTCTTTCACCCTCCAGGGATTTAAGAACAGCAATAAGTAAAAACGTTTACAGCTGTCCACAGGTGAAGGGTTTTTGATCACCAATATAGCTATATTTTACAGACCTGATAAGTTTAGGACTAGTGGTTTTTAATGACCAAAACTGGTCCAAATTTCAGCCTTAGCATCTCAACAGAAGTTCAAGATCACTGTCTAAAACAGCAACAGCAACAGAAGTAGTAAAATACTCATTATAGGATCTGATTTGCTGACTGGAATCCTTATTATTGGTGGCAGTCAAAAACAAACAAGAAACCTACCCATCTTAAAATGGCATCTGGGTTCTATAAATAACCACTCCCTGTGAGATTTTTGAAAGATCTGCATTCAGTTTACTGAAAAAAATTACATACTTTTCTTTCTGTCACCAGAGGAGAGGCAATATAGGTGCACATGAACATATTGCATTCTGTCTCAAACACTTCCCTGGAGAATTTTCAGTCAAGTTTTTATTCTACAATTTTTATAGTCAGCAATGATACTTAAAGCACAGAAATAACACAGTTTAACTTGAAGCTATCAGGCTGAATATCTACTCTTGATCAAAGAATCTTGAATTAACTTTAAAAATGAGTGAATTCATATGGAATTTATGGTGCAGAAATATGTAGGGAATGTTTGGCTGTCATTTTTGTTACTTCTTATAGTAACTGAAGCTGATATAAATTGAATTATGGAATATGAAAGTCCTTAAGGTTTATGACAGAGTTTGTGACTACTGATAAGACGACAAAGAACTTGAGATAAGAGGTGTGTCAGCAGCACAGAGGTTAAGTATGATGCATTTTGTTGTAAAATTAAAATACAGTATTTTCTGCAAATATTTGAATTCCATTGTAGGTGAGTAAATACTGGTTTTGTATTAATTCATGCTGGAAAAAACCCCTTGCCTCTTTGATGTTGAATAGACTACATTACACTATAAAGTTTTACTGCTGTTATTTCTTTTGCCACTAATATTTTTAGAATTTCATAGCTGTTACACTGCCATGCTCCTTGAACTTGAAAATAGTTCTGTGCACTGATCCCATAGAGTCTGTTTATGCATTTCACTCTCCTGAGTTTGTTCATTAGAGCAGTAATTACTTACAGGAGCAGAGCTTGCCTCTTCAGGTCCTAAAACATGCTACTCTACTCTAATTAGGTTCTTTGAAGCCAGCACATTCTGTAAATAATTCAAACATATCTGATTCATGAAAACAAATCCAAATGCCTCGTAAATGTAATTTCATACAAAACAGAGATTGGGATACCAGTACCTAGATTTCTTTCTCTCTGAAACACTGCAGTTGCAACAGGAAGTGATGCTGCATTGGGATATTTCAGGGCCAAGACATGTCCTGGTGACCCAGGCTCCTCCATGCCAGCATCAGTCAGGGTCCAGCTTCAGCTTCAGAAGCAAGACAGCAACTCGGTATTAGTATGGGTCAAACAATCTTCCAGTTTTAATGTAAAATTCATACTTGTATCTAACCATTCCTGAAGGAAAAAGGATGCATTTGTCAAGCAAGAAGCTTAGCTGAGGTTTTTCAAAAGGCTTTGAGATGTGTGGTGAATATAAAGGAGAGGAATAAACCTTGGATGCTTGGAGATGTGAGGTCAAGGGTCAAGGCAAGTGTCAGCTGAATGCTAAGTATGACGACTGGTATTGCATTTAGTTAGCACAAGGACAGGTACCTACTTTTGAAATAAAAGTGGAGAGATATTTAATGTTGGTGAACACAGTGCCTTTGAAAGAAACTACAATGGAAACTTTGACTTCTCCTCACCCCTAAACAAATGCACCAAAGGTACCAGTCAAATACAGCAAAGGTAGCACCTAGACTAACCCAGAAGTGTGCTGCAACTGACCCCGAAGCAACTTCAAAGGCGGAAAAGTTGCTCATTTCTATGACCCACCTAAACTCTGACTTGTGTATTTACAAGGTGCTAATGAAGATCACAGTAGTAGGGCTTTTTTGTTGTTGGTTTTTTTCTCTCCATTTTTTTTTTCTTTTATGCAAGCCAGTTCCTGCACCAGTATGAAGCAAGCAATCCCAATTCTTACATAGCACTAAAATATTCACAGAAAAATAACAATTTGTTGTTGACATCAACTTAAACATGAATCCCCCTGCTTCTCTTTCATGTTAATGGGACCATTCATGTGCTTCCAGCTATATGTGTTCAAGTGTCTCAGTGGACCAGTTCCACTGACGTGGAAGATCTTAAAGATCTACCTGAAAGATCTTGATTCAAATACAGCTTTTCTACTTTCTGCTCATATGTTATACACCAGCTCCTTGAGAAGGCACAGAGTCCAAGCAAGGGTGATATCACCTAGGTATTAAAAGTGAGTATAGAAAGTATCAAAAATCATAAAGTGGAAGTTACAAAAATTCTGATACATTGTTCATAATGAAAAGACAAATGTGATAGCTTAAGATACCTTATAAAAATTGAATGGAATACTGCAATAAAATTACAACTCCATTTTAAATTCCATTGACACATTTTCATTATTTAGATATTTCTAAGCCTTTATCTCAGAGATTTTTTTTGTGGTCGTGTCTTCTGAAACCATGCTTATGCACTGCAGACCTGGTGCTGATACCTTTTAACTGGTGGGGATCTCAACATTAGTAGATATGTGAGTGTGTTTGGATATGCTTTATGCAATCAAAGTTTAAGGGAGTAAAATTGTACAAAACAACGGTAGATTTTTTCATTAGAAAGATAACCCTAACAAGACAAAAAAATATTTAGTGGTTAGATTTTGGAAAACAGATAAAATGTTTCCTTACATCCAGTAAGGACCTTTCTGACTTTCTTCTGTGACCTCTTTTCAAGCTCCAACCAAGTTGCCATGTGATTATGAGCTTGAGGACTACCAAAAAAGTCCCCAATAAGAGCTACTTATCACACAGGCACACAAATGCTCAAGAGCTCTGAAAAGCATTTTTTGAACTTGTTTTACAACACTAAGCCTATCTGCTTTGTTCAGCTTCCCCATGAAAAGGACAGCTGAAGCACATAGCTATACAAGAAATTCTTCCTACTTACCTCATCAACAGAATCACAGGACAGATGGGTTTTTGAGACCTTCTATTTATATCCTAAAATCCTCCTTTCATTCAGCCCAAGCTGCATGAACATGCCCACATCTCTGACCTTGGGAATAGCTGGTGAATTTGCCACTGTGTGCTTACGCTTCTGCAGTGCTGTGGGCTGGATGCTGGCGTGTGCACCAGCCATGCTCACCACAAGGAGGGGATAAGAAAGATTTTACAAAATGGTTTGGATCCCACAACCTCGAAGGTAAGAGCTGTCCCTACTTCTCTACCAGAAAGACAGTGGTTGGCACAAATAGTAAAGTCATCTACAGAAAGGGAAGTTTGCAGTAGAATTAAGCAGTCTAAACATAGTGTCTTAGAAACCCAAAGTTGTCTGCTTAAAATCAGCTATGTTTAAGGAGCTGGTGAAATACAAATAATTTAAAAATGAAGCTGACCAATAGTTGCAGTATATTACTTTGCCATGGTCTGTTAAACAAAAAAGAAACCAAGTACATAATCTTGTAAAATAGTGGGAATTTAGAATCTGATAAATTATTAAAAACAGCTAAACATATAATGAAAAGCAATACACGAATGATCTACATTTCAAAAGCTGAAACAGAGCCACATTGCATTTCTTGCAATTAGTTTTGTCACGCTCAACCTGTGCAGAACTTAGGAGATCCACTTTTACACTTTCCAAGTATGTATTTTACAAAAGGCTGTCTCATTACACAGCCAATTAAAACGATTTGTTTGTTCGTGAGGGAATCTAATGTAGAGATTTGTTTTCTACCAATGATACCTTCTGCTAAGAAGGCAAATTGGCACAACTTTATAATTGTGCTAGTTCCACTGGGAGCTACAAAGAAGTTTGTGAAGCTGATAATTCTTCAGTGCAAATGAACAAACAATAAAGACAAGCCACTTATAAAATTTTCCACTGTGAAAATTCATAAACATTGTAGCATCCAAAGAAAATTTAGGAGATTAAAACCCCTAGGATTGTGTTATATTATTATCTTTATTGTATTTCTTGTGTTATAATGTTTGTTATATTATTATATTAGCATATGAATTATATTATCAGCTTTATCGTTGATGCATCAATGAAGTCTTTGTCTTGAGGATTTCAAGACCAACAAATCGATATTGCAAAACCTCATTCTTTCCCAAGCAATAGACCAATGATGCTTAAAAGTTGTCACAGTGACAAAGTTCTGGGCTCTGTTTCCCAAATACACCTATTAACCATCAAAGCCAACCTGGGCATAAAATTCAGTAACTTGCATGACCATGTTTTAAAATTGCGAAGAAAAACCTACAGAGCCTTATAGCCTTTGTTTGTAACGAATGTGAATAGGAATTTGCTATGAGGCACACAGAGCAATATGCACCCCACATAGTGTAGCCTCTTCATCAAAACTGCAGTACATACAAACCAGCAGGTTAAAGCATGAGGCACAGAGGGAACAGGAGGAATAAGGCCACAGTTTTTGAACTGTGATGAGTGTGGGCACAATTTCTGAGACAAAAATAAGGGTTTCTGCAGCTCACAGTGGAGTTGAGTTTGTCATAGAGGCTTAACTTAATGGTGTTGTTGCTGCAATAGAAGCATTCATGAAACACTTAGGTCTTTTTTTGGCTCTGCAGCTCCTGTTTCATTTTGGGGGGAGGGGTGAAAAAGCAGCAGAATAGGGAGCATCAATATGATCTCCCAAAGCTGGTGGAGAGATTAATAGTCCTTGTTGCAGGCCACATAATCCCAGAGCAAATGCTGAGAAAGCCAGACATGAGGGACTTCTCATCATCCTTCTGGGCATGGATAAGTCTGTGGCAGTGGCAGCAAACCACCTTATGGATGCCACGATTCTCACACAGCTATCAAAGGAATGAAAAAACATGGGTGCTGTTGGCAGTGCTGGGGAGAGGATGTGACCCCTGATGGTCCTGACAAATTGTATTTATGGGTGACCAGAACCTCACACTCTTCTTTCCATGACTGTTAGCATGTCAGTAGAGACAACAAAATAAATACAAGTACTGAAAAAATAGATACTAGTACTGAAAGTACTCCCTTTCACCCCTTCTCCTTATCCTATGCAATCCAGCCCAAAAATGAGGGAGGTGAAGGAGGTATTCAGAGGCTCTGAGGAAGAGCTGCTGCACACCTGGAAGATAATCAGAACTCCAAGGGTAACACACAGGTTCCATCACAAGTGATTCAGTGGCCAAGATCTGAGGGTTTTGTCCACACTGCAGTACTAAGCAGAGAATTATGTTTCCTTTTCTTGGAGGCAAAGGTTTTGTTTATATAATTTGTTTTAGAAGATTAAAATTAGGAGCTAAAATGTGACGTATGCTCATATACATCCAAAGGTAGGAATTTTCTTCAGGGTATTTAAATTGCATCAAGCAGACCTCCTTTTACAGACACAAGTGTGGGGAGATAGCATTTCCCTTACCTTGTGACTTTATCATCTTTCAAGTCAGTGCAAAGTTGTAGTCAAGTACCACAAACCCAGGAGCGTGTAGCAGAAGAAAAGATAGTTTGTTACAGTATTTGAGCTATTTTCCTTTGGACAATAAATGCCAGTTTGAAACATCATTATTATTCTTACTGTGGATAAAATTAGAATTTAAGCTTGTAAAATATATGTCTGCAGCTGATGATATAATAAAATGAAGTTTTGGAGCTGATGAACGGTTTCTACTGTGGATGCTCAAACAAGATAAAGAATAGAGTTAATGCTGAAAAAAATGAGCTGGATACATCTCATTAAGGGCTTAGTGCTGTATTTGCATTTTTGTTTAATACTCAAATCCTGAAGCACTGCAAATGAGCTGTAACTTCGCAGTCTTAAAAAAATATATAAAGATTAGATAAATGCCGATGCTATGCAAATAGTCAATCAGCAGCAGGCTACTGGGCAGCCATTAATGAGTGCTGGAAAGTTATACAGGTGATCATGAAAGACCTTTCCACTAAGACTAAATGCCACGGTGATGTGTAAGTTCCTTCTGCTTCTTCCCTTGAATTTGTCATCCAGAATATATGAGGTAATCTGAAGTTATGCCTTGTTAGTTGGGGAAAGTTGATGTATCTGTAGGTGGGGAAATACATGTAGCATTGCAGTTATGTAAAGAAGAGACAAATAGTATAATTGCACAATGCCTGAATTATTGCAAGGGAAAAGAAATAGCCTTTTCTATTGTTTCGAGTTCTTCATCATTATCAAGTAACATATGAGTATCTCCCGCATTCATGATCATACTCAGATCTAAAAATGACTCATCCTAGATCAGATGAGACAGTTGCTCATTTACACTGCAGATTACAAAAGCATTTTAAAAACCGTTCTTTCACTATCCATTTATTTGTCTTCCCTACATGTTCTTATTGGTTGTTTGTTATGAAAGAGATTTATAGTTTAAAACTCCATCTTATTTATCCCCTTTCTTTTAATGAGTAACTATAAAATAAGCATCATTTTCCTAATGTGCATTTTGAGTGTCAGAAATAGGCAATTTAAATGTGAAGCTTCAAAGGGCTATTAATGCTGCAATTTAGTGACAAAATATCTCTTAGTTTTCAGTGCCTCTTGCCACATTTCTTCATTTCAGTGATTTACTGTATTATTTCTCTGCCTGTAATAGTTAGTGCCGTAAGTAGCCGGTTTATTTTTGTATTTCTCCTCACATTAATACATTTTGGTATTGGCTGGCTCTACCCTTGTTTGACAATCAGCCAAGAGGAACGCGACATAAGCCCCACATTGTGCCAGGCCCTTTGTAACACCTTTTTGAGATTGCGTCTCCATTCAGTGACTGTGTATGACTCCTGAATACTAACTTGGAAAAGCTCAGCCTGACATAAATGGCTCCAGTCTCGCCAGAGAGCGCCAACCACTGCTTTCTCCCTCTGATGACAAGGGGGAGAAGCTGTCACAATGACTAACATGAAAACCTAAGTAATGATAGAGATTAGAGGGTTTCTTGATGATTAGCTCAGCTTCATCTGTTCTGAAGACTTTAGAGAGGATGAACTCTGTCTCGAGAAAAGCACTGTTGCTCAGTGAGTTTACCAGTCTCTTCTCTCAAACATGCTACAAACACAAGGAAGTTCTTAGTACTTGGTGTGCGGCAGGCACAGTTTCAGGGTGCTGGATTATGTGCCTGCCTGCATGGGTCACAATGTAAATTATCCAGCATCCTACTGCTATTTGAAGATTGAAAGGTTGTTGCTGTTTTAAATATGTATTCAAAATATGTATTCAAAATCCAGACACTGCACCAATCATGCATTAGATATACACTTGTGCTGAAAATGTGTTCAGGCAGCTTTATACAAATGGGTCTTTCATGAAAATGTATTGTGGTGCTCTGAAAGCTGCAAAAGGACAAATTGTGTATGTGAAAGCCATTTCACAGTATTCTGTTTTTCTCCTCCCAGACCTCCAAGCCTATAAAACAGTATAGGTACTCTCATCATATATATACTGTGTATGATGCAGGGAGAGCTTATCATCGGTGTTGCCATTTAGGGCTGAGGAAATAAACCCCAGAGTTGTGAGGTATGTGTCCTAGTGTTGTACAGCAGATCTATTAAAAAATTTCCTTGCTGTGTGCCCTAATCAAATATTGCTAACTGGCTGACACAAACGCATTCCAGTGACAGTGTCTCCACAGACAACTAAATCAACTTAACAGCAACATTTTCAACTGCAAAAAAAAAATCTACAAATTGCTACAAATTTGTTCCTGAGTTTGACTTCTGCGTCCCTGTGGATCACAAGCCCCCTTTTGTTGAGATTTTGTCGTGTAGTTGAAGTGCAGTGAAATGCAGGAGTCCAGTTCAGGGGGATAAGTACAGGGAAAGAATAGCCCCCACCCCCCGCCTGAACATCTAAAAGGCCTGGAGGGTTATTTCTAGAAGAGGACAAAGCTGTTAACACAATGACATAAAAAAACAAAAGATGGCCTTATTGGGAAACTGCATGATTTATTGTGATCAACAGCTCATTCTGATTCCACAAGAGCAACTTTTCTTACAGATTAGTGTTTCTTTTTCTTTTTGTAAGGATTATGTCCCACTGACCTACCAGATGATGTGATGGGCATGTGTCTCATGAGTTGTTGGGGGAGATAATTGCTGAAATAAGTTCCCTCAAGTGAAAACCAATGCTGATGCACCCAGAAAAAACATATGCCACTATATTTGTAAAATCTACCCAGGCTTGTCAACTTTATTTCTATTTAGATGTATGTTTGTATGATATTTAGCATTGGAACACATTTTTTTTTATCCAAAACTACATTTTTCCCAGGAGAAGGAAGCCCATCACTCTAGCAGGAGCATCCCCAAAGCCAAACCTCTCAGTGGAGACTTGTCCATGTAGGAAGATTGTTAGTGTAGCTCCTAGACTATAGATTGGGCAATGCCATGGAATGGGCCTTGTGTGAATCTCCCAAAACTTCAAGATCCTGTGTAAAACTTGGGTCACACAGGAGATGGAACACACTCGCCCAAGCACACTTTACAGATGATGAATTTTATAAGACCATATGTGCCTGAAATTCTGCCATTGTGACTCCAGGTTATACGCACCTGCTATTCAGTGTCACACGAAGTTTTACTGTGAGAGGGCTTAAGTTTGCTTAGAGCCTGAAACAATGGCTTGAAAAACATATATATTCTCCACCTGAAATAAAATAAAAAACCCCAAAATTTTCTAAGAGAAGTATGAAATGTCACTTCACTGAACGAGTTCACCTGAAAGAACAGATCAACCAGAAAATTGTTCTCTACATGCACCTGAATGCTCTTTGATTGCCACAGTCAGTCACAGACCATCACATTAGTCTTTGAAAGAAGAAACTGCGGACTGACTGCAGAGACTTGAAGACATTAGGCCAGCAGGGCTTGGAGACACTCTGAAAGTTTCTCTCCTTGCTCATATGATGCGGTGCTGCTGAGGATTTTGCAGTTTAGCTGACCACAGAGAAAGCTGTCAACTATTTTTCCAAGTACTAATCATGCCACTTTTGTGGAGAATAAAAGAGGGGCATAATAGTAATGAGCAGTGCCCTGGAACAGCAAGATTAGGCTGGCCCATCTGAGAGCACCATTTCAGGCACACATACAAGGTCCATGAGCCTGGGGTGCCCAGTTCTTCAGGCTGGTCCTTCTGCACAGCAAGATTATCTTTTTGCTTCTCATTTGAAACAGTCATTTATCTTTTGCTCATTTTAATTATATGGTAAATTGGTAATTTTCTTATTCTGTCATTTTAATTTTCTTTTAAGAGACAGATTTATTAAATAAAAAAGCTACACAAATCATCCTCTTGTAGCAGTGCCCCTCAAGAAGGGAGCAGTCTTTTTCCCTTTGAGTGAAGTTTGCACAATGTTCTAAGAGAAAGGTCTGAATAACTCAGTCTATTGTATTCAAAAGCCACTTGGACCGTACAAAAAAAATTGCATATTTTTACCACATTATCACTACATTTTTCAGTAGAAAAAGAAAATCCGGAAATAAATGTGGAATGATGTAGTTCAGGTTTATTAAGTCTACTTGACCCTTATGTCATATACTGACATTTTAATTTTACTGCCTGACATTTAACAAATCCTTAGCAGTCCTGAAAAAGTGAATGATTAAAAAAAAAAGACATCTCTCTGCATAGTTAACTTAAATATATGCAAATAAAATAAAATAATTAGCATCATCTTTTATCACATAAAATCGTTCACTATGATGATTTTTAATTGCATATTCAGCATGTATTTATCTACAGCCTTTTGACTAACAGCTTGCCTCATTTATTTAAACAGTAGTTGTTTCTTTAAATAGGCAGTGAGAAGGAGAGACCACTATAATAATAATTTATAATATTCCTAACATGTATCAGACTTCTCTCTCCTTCACACTACTGACCTGGAGAGCCTCTATTACTGGAATGAAAGTCCTACGATGCCTTTGCATACTTCCTCCAATAGGATCATGTCCCTCCCAGCTATTTGCAAGAAGTCCTGTAGGAACAATTATGAAATACTCTCATTCATTTGGCACAATGGCATATGGAAATTTCCTGCAACACTAATTACTATGGTTGCAATCTTTAGCCAAAAATGTCAGTGTCTAGGATTTAATTAGGCTGCAGCAGGATTTTGAAACTGACCTTCTAGTTTAGTTAATTAATTTGCCAGTTCTTTTCTTTTTTCTTTCCTTTTTTTCTTTTCTTTCCTTTTTTTTTTTTTTTCTTTCAGAGAATCCTGTCACGTGAGTTTTTAGGAGATTTTAATTAAACAGAAAGCACTACTTCCCATGCTAGCAGGATATCTAAAAGCAGTTGTTAAAACAGTTTTAGCAAATAAAGCAATGAGGTCAAGTCCCTATTGCTTCAAAGTGCCCCTCTAGCCATTGCACACAAGTGCTAAGTTTGCCACCCAGGTATTGGTGAAAAGCAGTTTGCAAAATGTAAAAGTGTAATGAAGTTTTCCCCCAATTAGCTATTCTTCCCTATGCTTGCATCAGCGCTCTTTGCTGATAGGGATTTCTTTACAGGAATCTTTTACAATATTAATTAGAGATGTGTTTGAATCAAAATACAGAAAACAACACACTGAAATTCTTGGAAAGATTGAATTGTCCCAATATCTCCAATGAGTGTTTGAGGATAGTTTCTCATTTGAACTAGAAATCTTGATATAAATTCAGTTTCAGAGTTACAAAGACAGAACTGCGAGAAAGGGTTTTTTTTTTTTGTTCAGTTTTATCTTGACATGAGCCAAAATATGCCTTTTATTCTATCCTCTTTCTTTGTGACAGTTACTCTGCTGAGAAGTTACACATTACTCTTTCCTGTGGAGAAAATTAAAAACAAGCTATCTAGCAGTCCCAGCTCTGTGGCACATTTCAGCTACTGAACTGTGTCATACTGTTTTAAAAGAAGAACTATAGTGCATCTCCTGAAATGGAAGCAGCTGTGGCTTTTTAGGTGCAAAGGAATCAATAAAAGGATGAAAAAGTACATGGACATGCCTGAGACTGCTCTTGACACGCGCACCCGGACACAATTACGAGCGCTACAGTGTACTATAATAGTAGGGGTTTTACAGCTAGGATTTAATCACCAGGAGCATGGATGTTGCCAGCTAACCCATGCAAATGAACCTTGAGCTTGTGCAAAAGGAAAAATTTCAAATGCAGCCATTAATTTGCTTCTGAAAACCACAGTGCATTAAGTTGGGTGAAACACTTTAATAAACCAATGCAGCTTCCTGTAATTGTCCTTCCCATTTTGCAGTGTTGACATACCTAGCAGGAAAGAAGACTAGGTCTGTAATAAACCTTGAGCAGTAAATTGCATTTCTTCTCTATCAGTGGTGTCACCCTGGAAGGACCATGTACCCCACTGTCAGCCTTTTCTGTTCTGCTGACACAGGCCCTTCTTACTCCCCTTTACTGGTTTTGTGTCCAGCTCCAACTTTGGTGTGTTCCTGTTTCTTTTTCCATAGTTCTGAAATGTCTGTCTGAGACATTTCATTTGAGGCTTTCAGAATACTTTATTTTTTTCATTTTTTTTTCCCCTGAAAAGAGAAGAAAGTAAGTGAATCCATATGAGTCATTGAGTCTGACATACTCTAATATAGAGATAGTTTACCATATCATGGGCACTTTTCCAAGACCGTGTCTAAGGCCTACCTGGCAAACTCCAAAGAAAAGGATGAGAAGCTCCATGTGAGACAAGGCATATCTATCTGTGGAAAGATAAGATTGACATGGCTTTTCAGTAGCACTTCAAAAGCTGAAGGCTCCCTGCTAAGCCCTACTGCATGTCCTACTACATTTTTGCTATGTGACTTTGCTAGGTGAGCTGATGTGTCCTCCTAGTTCTATGGTTGCATAAGTGACTGAGCATCTTCCAAAAGGTCTCAATAATCTAGTGATACACTCCCAGGGAATTTCACTGTCACTATTACCCAGCCACCAAAGTCAAGAACACAGCTAAAACTGCAGTTAACATCAAGGAACTGCCTTTTTGCAAACCTGTGGCAACCTTTAATCTCTATGGCAATACTTGTGGTGGATTTCTAGTCATTGGTCCACCCTGTTTCCCCCATATCATGGATGAGACAAAGGACTTACAGCACAAGTAGTAGAATGTCATCATTTTCATTGAGTTATCACCTTGCCAAAAAGCCCAAGTGATATGTAATCCCAGAGCTATCACCTGGGATAGCTCATCAAGCCACTAGGATGAGCAACAGCTATATCCATGCATATCTGCAGCTCAGACTGCCTGTATCTGTCAACTTTTCATTGCAGAGAAATGCTCCCCTTACAACCACAAAATGCTACTACATTATAGAAGCAGAAGAAATGAGACCCCATTCTTTAAAGGAGACCAGGTTGTTGGAGAGGTGATGAATGGAGAGGAAAAAGCAGAGTTATAAAACAAGCAAGATTTGAAGGAGGTGAGAGAAGAAAACATCAGAGAAAATAATTTCAGGAAATAAGCCCATTTAAATATCCGAAAAAAAGAATCACAGCTTTGCAACACCTTCTCCATTATTAATGTTGCTGATATGAGCAAGTAATAAACACTTGCAGAACATAAAGCCAACACTACCCTGGGCTTCATCAAAAGAAGTGTGGCCAGCAAGTTGAGGGAGGGAGTTCTGTTCCTCATGTCTGCTCTTGTAAGACCCCACCTGGAGTCTTGTGTCCAGCTCTGGGATCCCCAGCACAAAAAAGACATGGACCTGTTGGAGTGGGTAAAGAGGAGGGCCATGAAAATAGTCAGAGGACTGGAACACCTCTCCCATTTAAAAAGCCTGAGAGATGGGATTGTTCAGCCTAAGGAAAAGCAGGCTCTGAGGAGACCTTGTTACAGCCATTCAATACAAAAAGACTGAGGGAGACTTTTTACCAAGGCCTGTATGGACAGGACAAGAGATAATGGTTTTAAACTGCAAGAGACTTGATTTAGATTGGATATAGGGAAGAAATTCTTTACTGTGAGGGTGTTGAGATGCTGGAACAGATGCTGCTCAGAGAAGCTGTGGATGCTGCATCCCTGCAAGTGTTCTAGGCCACGTTAGATGGGGCTTTAAGCAACCTGATCTGGTGAAAGATGTCCCTTTCATGGCAGGGGTGTTGGACTAGTTGATCTTTAAAGGCCACTTCCAACCCAGACTGTTCTGTAATTCTGTGATCAGCCAGTGAGCAAGTTTGATGGTGAGATGAGGGCCTACTAGCTTCAGTTTGTTTGCCCAGTAGAACATAGCTCATCACTAGTGAATTATGAATACCATATCACTCACTTTCCATATAAAATCTCTCTTGAATATCATGAAATCTCCAAAATGCAGGAACCCATATCAGGTGTTCCATAATTTCGAGGAATGTGCGTTTGATGTTGTCCCATTATTCATTCATCAAAAGGAGCTCTCTGGACCTTTACAAACTGCACATGCCTGCTTTCATTTCTCAGCAGTGAGCTTGCCTGAAGACATGAGTTCTCTTCAGATATACTTTTTTCCTCGTGTTGCTGGTCTCTTCCTGCGTCATTGTGTGATGCTAAGCTCCATTGCAAGGACTACCAAAAATGAGATGATCTCTCTCTTCTATTTTAATTGATTTAACTACTGAACACATCCTCTTGAGAGAGCCGAAGAGGCTTTTTTCCACACATGACTGAAGGTGGCTGCAGTGTTTGCTGACTCTTCATCCTCAGCAGGGGAGGGTATTTCACAGCTCACATGTTTAGCTGAATCTTTCACTGGCAGCATCACTAAGTTAAAACCAAATAATTTCTTTCCCTTTAAAACAAGAACTGCAGGGAAGTTATGGCCTTTTTGTTGCATGGTAACTGTTGGCCATTTAACAGTTCAAAGCAAGTTCTGAATAACATCAAATGTAGACTTTGTTTATTATTATACAGTAAATGAATGGGTGACTGTTTCTGTCTCAGAAATCAGAGAGCAGACTAGCAGTAATTACTTGTGAAATGAAATTAAGCTTACAGGGAGCTAGACTGAATACCTCATTTCTGTACTACCATTAGCAATTTTGACTTTGCATTGTACAATATATGTTCCAAGGGCAGGATTTCATTTATCTGAACATATTTTAGACTCATCAAGTTAAAAATCAAACAAGCAAAAAAAAGAAGAGCCAGTGCATCTTTCATAATATTTTTACTGTTAGAAGCTCCAAGGCTTTGAAGAATTGCCTGAAGTCATTAGCTGATTTTCTCATTTCTCTTCACAGTGTGGAAGGAAGTTCCCTCTCTACCACCTTTGACTGTCTACAGCTTTATCACAAAGGACCCAACAGACTTCCTGTACCCATAGCTGCATTAACTTTCATGTCCCTTCAATAGCTTGAGGTACTTGTTCTGCCTTCAATAAAATCACTCCTTACCAATCAATAAAAACCACAGAGAATATGAATCTTGCAAAATCAATATTATGCACAATAATCACACAAGTATGCTAGTGACAGCCAGAGTGTCAAAGCAAATCCCAGGACCCATGATCTCAAACCCTCTCAACTAGCAGAAAGTGATGCAGTTTTATTCACTTGTACTTTTGTGTGAGCCAGTGTCAAGATTAGATGATGAGTGGGTGTATTAACTTCTCAGACTGTTCCCTGAACTTTCACAAAACAGGCTCCACTTAAATGTGAGGATTTTCAGTTTGATCAAAAACTTTCTGCTGCTGCTTGCCCATTGAAATGGCAGAGTTCAGACAAGGTGGCAAAGAACAAAACAGTTTATGTGAGTGCAAACCTCTTACACTAGCCATTAGTGGTACAAAGAGGATTCACGAGACAGCCTTACAGAAGTAAAAATTACAAAGCTAGTTGGAAATTATTGCAAAAACACAGCTTGGAAAGTCCACATTTGGCAAGGGGTAGACTTCTTGCCTTCTTCATAACATTTTTCAGTCGTATTACGAAGTTAGCTGGTGGGCACTCTAGGGACTGCACTGCTTCCTAAAAAATACATCGATGTAATGTGTTTTTAAGAAGCCTGCAGTCTTCAAATTCCAAAATATCAAATGATTTCCATGTAACTGTACAAACTTTTCAAATACAGTCTTCTCTTAATTTGAGATATTTGCAAGCTATAGTTGGATTTTTTAAAGTCTCTCTTAGTGCTGATTCTAAGGTCCACACTCGAATAAGTTTGTTTTCCTGCAAAGAAAGTGCCAAGACTTTGACAGTATTAAGTGAGGAGAGGTAAGAGTGACTGGCACAAAAGTGTGTGTTTTCACATTTGTCCACAATGTTCAGCAGTGCTTGTTCTAGTCTAGCCTCAGTTTCTGGTGTTCTTGCTTTCTATTGCGTTGGTGCATAAAACTGAAAGACCATGTGCACAATTTTGACCTTCCTTGTTTTTGACTATTTCCTAAGTACAGAAAAATGCAATGGACACCCTCAGCAACCCAGTCCTCCACGTGCTGGGGAAGCATAACTTCAGATGGACGTTTAAACTGCGTTGCCATTTCATCCCTTTAAGCATGCTCAGATCTAGGAACATAGACAAGCACCTTACAGGCAACCTGTTCCACTCACCAATCCTCTCCCCACCACCCTCCCCCTCCTCTGTTTTTTTTTCCTGGCAAATACAGATTTCTACTTACATCTTTACAGAGTCACAAAAATACATGGATTACATTTAGCCATTTCAAACTGAGCATGCTGCCCAGAAGTATGCTGAAAAATCCCTTCTGGGGAAGGTGTAAGAAGATTTACATAAACAGCAGCCACAGCTTGGTTATTCATGTATGTTGTTGCCCAAAACTGTAATGGAATAGAAGCAAGGTGAGAAATGGAACAAGAGTAGATTTTAAAAATAAATAAAAAAAAAATAAAAGTACATCTATATTGACATTTCAAAGCATCACATTAGAGCTCAGCTTTATCAGTAGGAAACTGGATACAGTGATATCAAACAGCAGCTCTAGCCTGTCAGTCAAGAGTTCAACCAAATCTTGTTTATAAGTGTGTGCAGTTCTTAGGAATCCTTTGGTGATAAAGTGAGCTTGGATGTAGCCTGCATTTCCTGTGTCCTTGGCCTCCAAGGAGAGTGATAAACATGTGTGAAAGAAAACTTTCCAGAGTTAAAAACATCTGCCCTTTGATCATATTTCTAGACAATCAAGCCAGAGAAGATATAAGTCAGGTCAGTCAACAGACTAAACATGGATGTAATCAAAACACAAGAGGAGGGGAATCAATTTGAAAAAGTAAGTGATAAAAGGAAATAAAACTTTAGCATGCTGACTACTTTAGCTTGCTAATCCACCCATGGCTTTCTCTGCTATTTTCATTGTTCTTAGGAGTTTCTTCCTGTATTATCAAATCTCTGTTTGCATCTTCCCCAATTTTCCTTCTCATTTCATTATTTTCCAGCTATTTTTAAGGGCTCTGCTGGACTTTTACAGACAGGAAAGACTGGAAAAGATACACTAGAGAAGCCAGAGATATAAGCCTTTAATCAACAGGAGAGTAGGTTTTTCTGAAAGACTGAAAATCCAAATAAAACCTAACTTTTCCTCAGCCTTGGCCATTTGCAGTTGTCTTATTATCTCAAGGCCTTGCGCTCCTACTTGGGTTATTTTGTGGCCTGCACCACAAAAAAAAAAAAAAAAAGAAGCCAGGCAAGCAGAGATGAGCATCCACAGAGCTCTTTAGACATATATATATATGTACTGATTTAATTTCTTCTTCAGAACTATGGAAAGAATAAACCTGAGTTAAATATGCTGGTAAATAAACCCTGAACATGAAAAAATATGAAGGGAGATCAAATCTCTGAGTACAACTGCCTGTCAAAACAATACTAAAGAACTTTTCTAGGAAGAAGAAAACAAAGAAGAATGCAAAACCTCATTTCACTCAGTTTGGTTTTCCAGCTCACAGTCACACTTTACTGCCATATTACCATGTAGACAGAGAGTGACAGATCTGTAGACTGGATAAATAAGATTTGCAATTAAATCCTCATTGAAAAAAATGCCAAAATTCACCAGCAGGACTCTTTGCAAAGAATTTCATCATTTTTTTACCAGTTCTAATAAATGAGGTGACAGATGGCCCCAGATTCAATACAAGGTTGCACTGGCTCAGGGGGCTCTGCTTGTTCACGGGTAGCAGCTGAACTCCCTGGGAGGTGCCTTTTGTTTTAATGGGTAATGGTTCATATGTGTGTGTGTGTGTGTGTGTGTGTGTCTGTGTGTCTGTGTGTCTGTGTGTGTCTGTGTGTGTCTGTGTGTGTCTGTGTCTGTGTCTGTGTCTGTGTCTGTGTCTGTGTCTGTCTGTCTGTCTGTCTGTCTGTCTGTCTGTCTGTCTGTCTGTGTGTCTGTGTCTGTGTCTGTGTCTGTCCCTTTTTTGTGTGTCACACCCACACAATGGCTTGAAAATGATTCCTCACTAGGCTTCCTTTTTGTACCATTGGCAATGGTTTTGTTGTCCACCAGTTCTTAGGGGAAAAGGTTTGCATAGCTTTTCCATAATGACCTTCTTATCTGTGCAGCCAGCAGCAACATTGGCAATGATGGAAATTGGGTTTTATAATTAAACTAGTGCTCCCTCTGTTGGCTGGATGTCAAAGCCCCAAAAGAAGGGCTTGCAAAGCCAGGGAATACACTGATTGTGGAAGAAAAAAAAAGTGCTACAGTTGACCTGCAAATGAAAATTAGGTCTCGAAAAAGCACTTTAACTGAGTGCAGCCCAGGGACATAAAAAAAACCCCCAAAACAAACAAACAAAAAACCTCCACCCTGAAACAAAGAGATATATAATTCTGACTCTGCAAAATATGATTTTTCGTTTTCTGAGTGTGCATGCCAAAACTCCTTCCCCTCCCTTTACATTCACATCATTTAGAAATAATGCAAAAAATGAAGTATGAGAACTGAATTTATTCTGTGTCACTTCAGGCTGTGCTCAAATTCAACTCAGGAAGGTTTCAGAAACAAAACTCAGCAACTAGCTGGGATACTATCTTCCAAGTAGTTCCATAACTGCCAAAGGATGTGGATAAATAATACATACAAATAAGGTTAAACAGGAAAAAAATGTGCCCCGTTCAAGTTGACTAAGACCTGCACATACAGTCCACTTTGCTCAGGTTTGAGGGTTCTGCTGTCTCAGTGGTTTCCCTCCACAGTTACAGAAGAATAATGAAGAACTTTACACCAACCAACTAAATAACACATCCGAAAACTGATGGAGTATTTTGGATCCCTGTGTTTATCTCACTCACATTGATGGAAGGTGAGTCAAAAGAGTGTAATGAAGTTTTGCCCTCTGTGTCCTATTATGACACAGTGACAGAGAGCCTCATTATTACCTTGTTCTGTTTACAAGGACAGGACTAGACTTTTGAAAAACTGTGATTAACCAGGCTTTCCACAGAATGCTGAATATCTTCACTAAATTACAAATCTCATGTTTCAGAAATAATGCTGTTCTCTATTTCAAGAAAGCCAATATGTATCAGCTTTTTAATTAATTACTTACCTGGTGCTCTGTTGCAAGATAAATACATTTGGGGTTGTATTATTCGCAAACAACATTATCTCGTATGCAGCCTGTTGGGTTGTCAAACACTGCTTGCATTACAGGAGAGTGTCTCTGCTTGTTTGGCACAATGGAGTTTAGGATATTTTGAGCTTCATAAACTGAAGGGGAGGCAAGAAAAACCAAACAAAAATGCCAAGATGTGCTTCAACTGAGCTCAGGAATTCCTTTAATCTTACCTCTTTGTAGAACACTGCCACCTGCAGAGGTGTTTCTTGGCAGGGTTCTGGCACTGGCTTCTTTCCAGAACCTCTGACCTGCCAACAGTGTGTTGCACCTCATGGGATCTTGCTGGACATGAGTTACATTCTCAGCTAAATCCATTCTTGAAGCTTGTTCACCCAGCTAGCTCACTAAAAAGATGTCCTTCCTTCTCTAGAGACTGTTGAATTTTTCCCTTACTCCATATTTTTTTTCCATTTCTCTCCTATTAAAGCTATTTATCATCTCAGTTTCGATCTTAGACTGTTTTGTACTTGCTCCCCTTACAAAAACAATTTTCTTTATTTGCTGCTGAAGCCATACATGCTACCAGTCCCTACCCCTACCCCCACCCCTGTCTTTGGTGTCAATCTTTCTTTCTATTCCCCATTTGTTGACTCAAATACTGATGAAATAATTTCTCTCATTGCAGGTACCACAGGGAAGATCAATACGAATTAGGAGATCATATTGTAATAGAGATGTATTAAAATTTTTCATTCTTATAGGCCAATTTTATTCCCACTGAAGGGTAAAATAAGGCAACAATTTAGCGACAATTTCCTTTTCCTGTGAAGGGCTATATATCAAGTCAGCTAAGACCTTAGCAGGGAATGCTCCATTTGCCTACAGTGAAAGTCTTATTCCTTCCCATCAAAACACTTGCTCTTAGTTACTTTTATATATAGAATAGCACATTAACCTGACCTTGGTTATGAACTAAACATAGGAAATAGCTAATACGTGGCTTAAAACCCTGAAAACCATTGAGAAATTATTTTAATGAATGCCTATGAGGCTTTTTGTTATCTTTATTGGAAAAATAATATAATCATAGTATTGTTTTCTTCTTTCTGCACAAATGCAGAAGTCCCTTTTACTACCTTAGGGTGCAAATCCTTGGCACAGGATTTGGCTCATATTTCTGTCAATATGGGCAGGGAAGGCAAGATACATAGTTACTAAGATTTTAAGCTTGGATATGATTTCAGAAAAGCGTCAAACTCTGCATCAAAATGCTCAGTCAGCTCCTCATGGAAAGACACTTGCCTTGTTTTCATTAGGGAAGGCATCTGTGGGGACTACATCAAAAAAAGGTCAAGGAGACGGGTATGTCTTCCACCACCAGGAGGGGCCATAGCTGCAACCGAGAGCATGTCCTTGACTTGTACCACACCCCTGTCTTCCTACATCAAAACCAAAAATTACTTAATTTTTCTTTCATCTCCTTTCCAAAACTCCAAACCCAAACGCCAGAGCCTGTTCTCTCCCCACAAACTCTCTTTAACGGAGAACATAAAGCACCCCATACTATCCCTCCGTTACTAAGAATGCCTCAATGCAGAATAGAGTCATCGCACAGAATATGGACAGGGGATGCTGTTTACTGGAAATGAAAGAGCGGGGCTGGGCTGGGGAGTGAGCTTTTCACAGCCTGGTATTAAAAGTTCGCTGTTTGCATCTCCGCTGCTGTCAGGAAGAGCTATTCTCTAAAGCAAATGGATTCCTGACAGTGTTTATTCTGGCAGTTTGAGTTTAAAATAATGATCTCAGACATTAGTTAAGCATTTAACAAACAGCAAATTAGGATTTGCATTCTCAGAGAAATTACTGGAACAGGCCTAATTTCTGATCTGCCAATCAGAAAGATCAAAAACATCGAAAGGATAAATTACTTTCTCCCATACTCCTGCCTGCCTTCAGACGGGAAGACCCACCACCCCAGGAGAATGTGCTTCACCCATGTGTGTCCTCCAAGATGGGCACTATACCCCCAATAAAGGCCATTCTTTTGTAACATGCAGTACCAGTTGTACATGCAGCCATGTTTGCACTAGCCCAGCAGCCCCCTTTCCCTCTGCTCCTAAAGTGGAGCTGACTCCTTCCTCTGGAACTTTGTCTGGGTGTGTTTTCCATCATCACTGCCCATGACTACACCAAAATAACAGAGCAGAGACTTAGTTTCTGGTTTACTAACAATTTTCATTCTCCCTCTTGAAAATCAGCTCTTTATCCCTTGTTTTTGTTTTGCTTGTTTCTTTTATTTTGTTTAAACAGCCCTGGCAGCAATTCAGTCAACTCACTTATCTCTTTCCTCTCTCCTCAGAGCAACCCTTTTTTTTTGTCTCCCCTTCTACCCCCTGCCACAGTAGCAACGTGTTGCTCTTCTCAAGTTATCAAAACATGTCCATGTCACAGATCTGGAACTCTGTTCTGAAAAAAAATGCTGTTAAATTTCAACTGAAAATGTGCAGTGGGCAAGGAAAGAGCCTGGACTGTAGTGTCAGAAGGCTTGAAAGCCTCATCACATTTTTGTTGCAGTTCATAAAGCTACTACCCTGGAAGGCTGGGAGGGAGGGCAGAGCTGGGATGGGGACAGAAGTTGATGAAGTCTGAGCCTTAGAAAAGTGCAGCATGTCTGGTGCTAGACCAGTCCATCTGGTGGTTCAGCTTCTTTATGGCTTGCTGTGAGACAATCACATAGCTCTAGTCAGGCATGAAAAAAAGCAGAAGACAGAGTCACTGCTGCGCTCTGAAATGCGGTGCTGCCTGACAGTCTGAGTGTCACCCCAACCTAGCCAGGCTAAAGACAGAGGCCAGTGAGAGACGGGCAGCAAAATCTGAGTACGCGTGAGAAAACAATGTCACTGAGACACAAGATTCCCAGTTGTCAGTATTAGTTGGACAACTGTTTTTCCCCTACAAATGACTATTAATAGTTGGGGAGAATTTTCAAATAAAAAGCATTTAAATGTTGATTCCTGCTTTGGCTGCGCTTGGAAACTCCATGTCTTCTGATTTTTCATCAGGCCCCCTCTGCATAGGCTCCCTTTTGCCCCTTTGAGAGACAGGGGCACAGGGTGTGATTGCCATGGTCTCAGGGCCACTGATCGGCTCTTCACTGCTTTACCCATGCCTTCATCAGTGTTCAAGCCTTTCAGGCTCTTTGATTTGCCATGCAATTCTCCACAAATGTGCAATAATCAAAAAATCCAACAGGCTTTGCAGAGGTTTCTAATGCCACTGCTCTGACACATCAAGGTTGCACAAGAAATAAATATATGCTAAAAAGCCCAGCTCCTGCTTTCTTCTCTCTGATTCAGTTTTCTTATCAATCTAGTGCAACAGACTCTTTAAAGCACTCAGAAAGCATCTTCTCCTCCATCCCAGGGGCTCCTTCTGCCTCCTTCTCGGGCTGTTAAATAAACCTGTCCTCCATAGAATCACAGAAGGGACCTTAAATATCATCTGGTCTCTCGCCCCTGCAGTGGGCAGGGACACCTTTCACTAGACCAGGTTGCTCATCCAGGCCCATCCAGCCTTGGCCTTGGACACTTCCAGGGATGGGGTATCCACAGCTTCTTTGGAAAACTGTTCCAGTGTCTCACCATCTTCATGGCTTCCCGGTGGGCTCCTTTGTTCCTAGGAAGACTCGTTCAAATCCCCTACCACATTATGAGGCTATAAGTGGACTGGCTTTTTTAAGCTGGCTACCATCTGACCAAGAATGCTTCATTTTAAAAATAAATTACAAAATGTAAAACCTTTCTCCATAGTCAGCCCCCTTCTTTGTCTCTGAAATGTTCACAAGCTGAAGATGAAAACACACTGGAGAAGGTAAACAAGGCTCTGACTCAAAGTGTAAGCTGCATGATGGTTATATATAAATAATTATGCTATTGAGTTTGCAAGCACTTCTGGCTAAGAAACAAACCAGCAGGTATTACTAGAGCAATAACTGTGTAAGTAAATATATAAATTTGTTCATAAAAATTAAATAGAATAAATAATAATAATTAACCCCAAATAATATTATGTTTCATCACTTTTCAATAGAAAAAAGTTATTACAAAATGTCCCAGCTATTCATTGTAGTGATTTCTGTTGTTCATCAATATTTGTTTTAATTTCTTTCAAATCACAGAATGGTCCTTATTTCTTGAAATAAGCACCTTAATTTCTTGGCAAGCACTTTTTTTGCTGTTAGAAATGTCTGATACTGACAGTCTTTTTTGGTAAGTAATAGAACTAAAATAATTGTTATAGGGCTGAAGATATGGTCTTGCTTGCATATCTCAGTGTTTTGTTAAATGCATACGCTGTTTTCTAAGAGCACTGATGTAAGGAGTAGATATAGCAATACTCACAAAATGTTACAGTAACACTTCTAAAACCATCATTTCAAAGACAACCCCTTTGTATTTTATATATAACTTTTAAACTCTGTTCATTCATCAGTGACCTCCAGGAATCTGTGCTTTCAAACCATGGAGGGATGGTAATATATCATGGGCCTTAATATCATTCAAAGACTAGTGGGTATAATATGTTACAGAAACTGAAAGAAATTGAGAGCGAGAGTAGCAGAGAGAAATACAGCTAAGATCCTTGCCCAGTTTTGCACTGATTGTGTGAAAGACCAAGAGTCCCTTTGGGTGCTGCCTTTGAGGTAAAGAAACAGTCAGTAACTGCCTGGTTACTATCTGGAGAATTGACCAGGACAGCACAAAAGGTGTCATCTTGCATCATGAAAGGAAGAATTTGTGTGTGATAAGGCCACTGAGAAGAGGGGCAGAAGAAAAACACACATCTAAATCTCATAGAGACTATATAAGCTCTAGCATGGAAGGCAGGGATGGACAAGTCCGTTCAAACCTCCTGTAAGTCAGCAATTAAGGAATCCACAGAGAGGCATTTGCTTTCATTGTAGTTCTGTGTACACAGAGATTTTACAAGGGCAATGTCAAGGTGCAAATCAAGAGAAAGAAAGGGGTTTCTTCTGAATATTGTTTTCCTGTTCCTGTCCTTTGCACAGTTTGAACCAGCTTTCACAGGGGAAAATTGTGATCAACAGAAGAATGGTGCCCTCTCTTCCATCCCACACTTCTAAAATAACACATTAGATGATGGGGATTAAAAAGGTTGAAACTCTGAAACTTTTCTATGTGTAAATACTCTTAAAAATCTAGAATCCAAGAAAGGACTGAAGGATATTTTTCTTTTCTTATTTTTGTTCCTGCCAAGTGAGTTCTCTCATTAATAGACCAAGTATAAATAGCCTAAACAGTTGGCTCTGGCAATTTTCAAAATATGATATAAATAAGTTTAACTTCATAATCTCATGATAAGTATGACTGTATTAAGAAATAATAAATTATGCACTCTGTGAGGCATCTTCAGAGGCTGATGAAATATTTTATTGCTGTAGCAAGAGTCATACTACCTATTAAGTGAGCAGAAAGGGGAAAATGCCTTTTCTTCTTCTTCTGTGCCCTACAGAGAATACAAACCATTTGCAACAATCCTTTTTTAGGTAACTCAACTTATTTCCTCTGTCCACATTGGGGATTGAACACTTTGGGTTTGGCCTGGAGAGGGTAGGGACAATTATCAGGGACCACGCTGTTGGTTTCACATCTATGATGTCTCAGAACCACATGAGAGAGAAGAGTATGAAGTATTCTATCTAAGATTGAAGAAGTGTGACTCAGGGTTCATTTTCAAAAAGAGAGGTACAAAAGAAAACAAGGTGGAAAATTGGCAGGGTAGGAACAGAGAAGCAATGGGTATAGGGACAGGATGTAGGACATGAAAAGTTGCAGGGAAGTCAATCAATCTCCACCCAAGTTTTCCACATTTCATGATATTTTTTTGTTCATTAACAGAACTAAAACCTCAAGCCCCAGATGTGTACACCCTTGTGATTGTTTTGTTCCACAGACACTACTGTGACTACTGTCTCCAGAGGTATGTTTGAACCCATATTAAATGAGATAATTTGGGTAACACTGTTTAATTGGGGCAGCACAAGCAGCACAGACAACAGAATGGCACAGGCAACTAAGCATTTGCACAGATTTTCAGGCAGGATTTGCAGTTCATGTAAAGCCCACGTAAAGCCCTGTGAATGCCCTTCTGGTAGCTTCAAGCTACTTCTCGTGAGCATCAGTGGGGGCAGCCCAGGCAGTTAGCCCTTAAGCTTAGCCCTGACACCACAAAAGAGCTTCTGACTCTTCTGAGTATGGTCTCACAGGTCTGTAATGCAAACTGTAATGCTCTAGATCTCTTGTCCTCACTCGGCATGGCTGGTGAGTTAGGGTTTTCTCATCCCTTACCAAAATGAACAGACTGCAGTGACCTCTAGGTTAGACTCTGGTGCAGTTTTCAAACAAAGTCGCAGGATTCTTGAGAGGTGGGCATGGAGGGGGCAAAGACTTCTCCTAATGAGATAAATGAGAGAAAATATCCAGATTCGATCAAGAGCTATTATGTTGGAAAGTCCCACATGATGGACTGCTTCCCTACTGTGTTCATATCTAACTAAAAAGCCATAAACATCCACAGATCTACTTGCTATTGTGTGATGTTATATTAACCATATTTATATATATACGCATACACACACACATATATATACATGTATATATACAGAGAAAGAGAGAAAGAGATAAATATATACATTATGTGCATGTTTCTTTCTCCTCAAAGTGATTAGAACCAAGTAGTGGACAGATGAACAGCTGGTTCTTGATTAATCCAGGATACACCTGTGATACTTATAGGGAGAGAAAACAGTACACAAAATATTCCATAATTCTCACCTTTTTCAGTTTTGTATTATCTTCTTGGTCTTTTGGAATACCTAGAGGGAAGAAGTGTGGTGAGGAAAGCCTTCTGTCACCTTTGTCTGGCTGACATACTTTCGTTTGCTTGTCCCAAACAAGAACTGCAGTTCATCCTTTTGCCAGCCCTGGAAGGGACTGCAGATTCACCTGGAGGTGAATATGATTGCCTCAGATTGGTTGAGTCAAACATCCCGGTAATTCAACCACCCACATGATCTACAAAGGACCCAGTTAACACATCTGATGTTTCTTTATAAAATTCTCCAATTACACATTCCTTCCCAGCAAGTTCAAAGGCCAACTCACACTTAATGAAAAACATTTCCAAAATCAGGAGTGATCCATCTAAGAAACACATCCACTGAGTTTCTCATCAACCACTAGAACTGCATCAGTGAAAAGCCATAGTTTTAAAGTAATATAAATTGAGGATACAAGACTATCTGGCCAACCACTGGCTGTAGGACCTGCTTCTGAAAGAAACCAGACTGAGTTGTACTGCATTTAAATTTAACCTTTTTAATACAGTCTTTTGTCAGGCACAGTACCGGTAAATAAGGCAGTCAAGGCCCATGTATGGGGAGGAAGACAAATGAGAGAGAAAGCAAGAGATAGACAGATTCACACAAGCAATATTTCTTTCCTTGCATCAGGAAATAAGAGGGTTTTGTTATCGTTGGAAAAGCTACCCACCTCACAGTATGTATCTTAAGGCAGGATTTGTTCCTTTTCATTGCTACATGTCCCGTCCATTTCTCCACTCCTAGTACAGTTAAGTTTTCTGTTTCATGTTGAGCACATCCTTATTTTGCCACCTCAGAGCCATTTTGTAACATATGGTCTATTAGGTGTAGATGTGCAATAGCTTACATAACTTAGGCTTGCTGGAGTACAAAGACCTAGGTATACAACAGATGTACCAATGAACACATGGATGAACGTGCTGTGGATACAAAATGATGATGATACTGCTCAGAATCACATTTATTCTGCTTCTCCTGTGGAGTACACCTGTCTTCTGCTGGCGATCCATGTGGCTCCAGCCAGCAAGGCTTCCTCATCCAAAACTAAGCTTAGATCTTCTTTCCCCCATTACTGCATTGTGATTCTGCCTCCTACACCTCATTTGCACGGGCGTCTATGTTTGTCTAAGCATTTCATTAGCATATTCAAGACAAACCCCTAATAGACTTGAATGTGACACACACAGATGCAAACAAATAAGCCTAGATGAGTAAACAAGTATACTTGTGGGTTTGCAGCAGGTTTTAAACAAATTCCCAGAAAGAAGATTAAAAGTCATGACACCTTTAGTTGTAAGAAAGTGAGTTGTGTTTGTTAATCCCTTCTGGCAGTCCACTCTCCTCTTCAAAGGGTGCCATGTTACTTCTGTCACAAAGCGAGCTTCCCCAGAGGAGTCTCAACTGTAGTCTTCTGCCAGATGGAGCTATTCCGGGGATCAGATATTATCTCCTGAGTTGTGCTCCTTCAGTCAGTGTGGGTAGTGCAAAGGTGATAGAGTTGCTCACATTCAACTGGTAATTAATTGAAGAGTCTTCATGTGGGATAATTCTGCTATGAATGAGTTAACTCCATCTGCTTTTCCCTCCAACGCAGGTACAGTGGCATGTTCAAGGTAGTCTGAGCGCAGAGCTCAGGATGTCGGGCTCCAGCAGTCTGGAGGGGATTGAAACTTAAGAGAAAAGCTTAGACTGGTAGAGAAATGAAAATATGCCATGAAGCAGAATGTCCAGGCAAGTAATTTCAAAGCTCTTTTGAATATTTATTAGAATAAAAATTGTTTGTTTCATGGACTGAGAAACCAAGGGTCCTTTTACCCCTTCATCCAGCTCTACAGTTTCAGATTCCATAGTATGGCCCCCATAGGCCTCCCAGCCCAATACCCCACCACACACAACACTTTTGCACTACTCCCATCCTTCTCTCAGTGGGGTCATACCTCATGTGTTTAGGATGCTTTGACATCTCTGAGAATGAAATTGCTGTATCAAAACTGGTTCATAAGTTCTTAGGGAGCAGGGGCTGACAGATAATCCAAACACAAGAGCATGATTTCCTTGGGACTTCTTACCCGCATGAAATCAGGAACCTTTCTTGTTGTCTGCAGTTACCTCACACATAGTGTGACAGAAAGCAGCCTCTGAGGCAGTAGTGAGTCTTTTGTGAGCAAATCTTTCCTATTTAGCATCCTCAATGGCTTTGCCGCCAATGGTTTAATCACCTTAGAAAGCCATGGATCCCTCTGACAGTAAAGGACACTACCTAGAATTACCTCATCTGCTTCTTCCTGTGGCTATATTGTCAGACATTATCAGCAAATATTTGCTTGTTATAGACTGTCATTGGGGAAAAAAACATGCCAGTCTTCCTGCCTTCCAGGTAACTAATGCTTTGTTGTTTATCCAGCAAAGACCGTCTTGCTCAAATCGTTCTTTCTGTGTATATTGCTCATGCAGACAGGCTGACAAGTGACAAGCTGCACCCACAAGCACAAGTAATTCTGAGTATATAAAGGAGCAAAACCTCTGTATTTCAAATGGCATGAGTTTGTTTTCTCATTGTCCCCATCTGCTTCTTCCCATCTCGTGGTTCATACAGAGGGTAGGGTAGGATGAACATTTCTGACAATGAAAAGCCTTATTGTTCCTAAAAGAATAAAACCTCTGCTGTATTTTTAGAAAATGAGGGATTTTGGAGCAGGAAAATTCCATGCATTTCAATCACACTTTCTCAGGTTCAGTATAAAATGGTAAAAAGATTCTACCTAATGCTTTAAGCTGCAAGTGCAAATTCTCTTTGAAAATATCAAGAAACATTCTATAGTTTTGAGAAAACATCAGACTTGAAAACACTCATATTCCTCCACTTTTATTTCCTTACTCTTTTGTATTGCACTACAGAAAAGCAGAAGCCTTTATTTTATTTGGTTAGGGTAAAGAGAAAGGTAGATGTTCCAACTGAAATGCAGACAGTACCTGTCAACTTTCATGCCTCTCTCCTGAAAAGCACCAAGGGATCACAGGCTGAGACTGCCATGTAAAGCTGTAATACAATGTTAAACATGCATTACTAGAAAACAATATTTTCAATACAGTAATGTGTCTAATGAGTGGTTTAAACATAATTGTGAAGTATAACAATAATAAATTATACAAGAAATACCAGTTCTTAATTAATGGCTCATTATTTTGGTAAAATTGCAGCTGCTTTACACCTTAGGTGTATATAATTAAGTCTATCATAAAGTATGGTTAAATTTTTCAAATAGTTGAGCATTGTAAAGGAGGCTCCATGGCTAGGTGCTATTTTACTTTTTATGTTCAAATTTAGGTTCCTTTTTTTAAAGCAGCAGATGAAGTAGGCTCACTCTTAAACAACAGAAACCTTTTATGTTCATATATATGAGACATAAACAAGTGAGAATTTGAAGTCTTTCTAATAATCAGTATTAATATGAATCATGCAGAAAAGTGCCTGTTACACACTGTTCCTCTAAACACTGACTGTGTGTTAGAAAAGCATCTTCAGCTGCATTTCAATCTCAAAGTCATTTGCTGAAAGACAAATTATTTTGTTTCAGCTCTTAACAACTAAGAACTAAAAATTTATTTGAAAGTGGTTTGTGCTGGCTTAAATACTGGTGATGTTTTCTCAAAAACATGAAAATGCATGTTGTGCCTTTCTCCCATAAAGGCTTGGCTTTCTCGTGCTGTAATTCACAGCAACGTATAAGCCTTTATTTCTTTTCCTATACAGTGAGTCGTGTAACTCAGAGTGTTTTCCTGTTGTGACTGAGAAGATGAGGAATTATAAAAGACTAACACTACAATTTAACGCTTCAGAGAAACAGTGTATATCATTACTCCTCTGTAGCCAAGCACACTAATTAATATTTATTGCACCTGTCAAACCAGTAGCCGTGGTCAATCCATTGCTGCAGCAGTTCAATGGGAGGCTGGGCACCATATTTCTCCTTGGCAGGCATGTTTAGGTCATCAACAAAGACAAAAGCCCTTTTCCCCAGTGGAGCACTGTAAACCCTCTTCTTTCTCCTGCAAAATTAAATCATTAATTTTATTCATGTTAATTTTCATCTTACTTTGAAAAAGCAGCAAAAGAGAGAGAGAGGAAGAAGAAAAGAAGAGAAGAAAGAAGGGAAATCACACACTTTCAGGGGAGCCTGCCTGACATTATTATTAGAACCAGTTCTTTTGGAATCCATGACCTTTTATTTTTATCAGATGTGCCGTAAAGGTCACAGAAACATGGGGAGGACATAGTTATAAATCCACATGGAGTTTAATCAAAGGTGGCACGTTGTTCTGAAGTAAACAAGCTAATAAAACTATTCCAGTTTAAACTAAGAAAAAAAAGGAAAAGAAAAAGCCTTTGTTAAAGACTGTCAACAAAACTCTGATGAACTTGAATGTATCAATGGAATTAATTAGGCAAGAAGGATTATAATAAGTGAATTTTAGTGTTGCACCTACAGTAGGCTCTTTGGCACCCTGAGTAAAACGCTTTTATTTCTAGTCCTGTACCTCGTTCCAAAGCATGTTGTGGTGCACAGTGTTGCTGCTGGGGAGATGCATTCACTCCAGCTAATTACAAGACAATAAGAACTTGAACTAAAGGCAACTACAGAGCAAACTGCTTCAGTTCTGCCAGCCTGTATCCGAATTACACCATGAACACTTGTAACACTGTGAAGTAACAACACAAAGGGAAGAGAGCTGAGATATGACACCCTGTGTTTCTGCATGTACTATGACAACAAATTTTAATTGTAGGCCTAGTTGGGGAGTCAGAAAAAGAACAGTGTACTTGACTGTGGGTACTACGTAAACTAAGGAGGCAAAAGTAAGATATTGGTTCAACTTTTTCTCAAGATGGATTTGTGCTTAACACACCTAAGACGTGTAAAGGTCTGGCAATACAAGGACAGGAGGCAGTGCTGAAATGCCAGCTACCAAGAGCGAAAGTGCTGAAGCAACCTAAAACCTCTTGGCTAGAAGAGGAGTAAAGCATTTGCCTTTTTTGGAGAAGATGAAGCCCAGTCCCTCATGAGTTCTTGCAAACACTGAATCAGACGCCAAGACTTATAGAATACATTGTAAAATCGTCAGTGAATAGGTGTTTTAATGTTATAGATGTGTATTAATAGCATCATGCTTCTCCCTGAAAAACACTGTGAGCTGGGGTTTTAGTAGATGTACAATACTTAGAGAAATAGATAAATGCTTTGAAAATCTTGCTGGCTGTCTAAATAACTCTTTGAAA
This sequence comes from Cephalopterus ornatus, assembly GCA_013396775.1. Lineage (NCBI taxonomy): Eukaryota > Metazoa > Chordata > Aves > Passeriformes > Cotingidae > Cephalopterus > Cephalopterus ornatus. The sequence continues at coordinate 250,825 of VZRE01000474.1, forward strand.
TAAGAAAAGGCTGTCAAACCTACTAAGGTACATTTGAAAATCACTTTAGCAGTTACATGACTCAACAGATGTCTACATACCTTAGGAAATACAACCCTTTATAGTTAGATGTACAGGGACAGATGTATAAATATTTTGCCTCTTACACTAAAGCTTGTTAGTCAGATGGGTCTAGATCCACTGGGAAGATTTAGATCATGCCACACACAGCTTTTAGGCACTCTGCCTTCTTAAGGAAACCACAGCCCCAAGCTGGGTGCTTGAGGTTTCTCCATATAATGAGAAAAATGGGTTCAGAGCCACCACCTGCCAATGCTTCTATACAAGGACCTTATCCTCCAGGAGACTGCAAGGATCAGAGCAAGGCAAAATCCCACTTTTTAAAGAGTCAGGCTGCTCTCTTTCCTCATCAGCCCATCTAATGGCTTGTTGCCTAACACAAGAAACAGGAACTGTGCCAACCCCAAGAAAATGCCTTGGGTAGGCATTTCTCAGCTCTCCTGAGAAATACTTGGAGGGGTGGCCTGAGCCTGGGCCCCCAGCTCCCAGCAGGGAAGCATGGGCAGTCAGGGAGCCAGAGTCAGAGCAACAGAGGCAGTCTGCAAATGCTGGAGGTGCTGAAATGAGTGCTAAGTGCTGGCGTCTGTCTTGTGAGTCTAACCTATATTTCTTGGCTCTTTAATTCCTCTGCAGGGTTTATTACGTGATGCTGGTGAAATGTATCAAGAACTACACTGTGATCTGACTGTGGAAAGAAGCCATTTTCCCTGCGCAAATAATTATAGAACTAGTTCTAGGGTCTTTTGTCAGATGTCTCACCTCTCCCTTAAATGCTGTTGGATGGTTGTAGTGCCATAAAAAGGGTTCAGAATAATACTTGAAATTAATACAGTTTGATTTAGATGACCATTTATTTTATAGCCCTAGTTAAAATGTCAGGGAGATTTAACAGAAGATAAACTTTGTGTTTGGCCCTTTATGCTAGAGTAATTCTAGCAGCTCAAAGCCATGTTTTGAGGGCCTTGTGTTAACAGTAGATTCCATTTTCCCTGACAAATGGACTGTAAGTTAGCCATCAGTTAATTACTGACAGATAGAGGCGATATATCAGATCCTATTTGTTATCACAGGAATTAGATGCAGAAAAGGCTTCTTACGTCATTCATATCCCTACCAATATGGAGCTGTTTTGTATTCTATATATCTGTACAGTTCATTTTACATGACCTAAGAAAGGCTGTCTTCATTGTTTCTCCTGGAGTCTATTCATTAACAGAAGATTTTTTTCTAATACACAGCTTAAACGTTCATTACCTTATTATGCTTCACAATGAGCTGAATTCAGTGCTTTCAGCATATAGTCATAATTTTTACCTATCAGCTGAAAGTGTACTCTACCATATGAAAACGTCAGAATTATCATACAGCTACTGCCTGATAAAACATTACTCAAATCCTGTAATGTTTTCAAATCTTGAGCTATTAATAATTTAACATAATTAATTCCAAACACTTCACTCAATGTGAACCAGAGAGAGACGATGGGGAAATGATGCATATTCCATCTTTCAAGGGTGGAATTAAATATGGAAAACAAGGAAAAGATAAAGAGCTGCCAACACTTACTTGGAGTGTAATTCACCTGTTTTGAACTTGCTATAAATTTCACGTTTCTAAGACTTTCAACCAACTTTACAGGCATAAATAAAAACCCTCTTTCCCCTATCACAAGCAAACAATTTAACATGGTTAGAGCTGTCTGTCAGGCATAAGAAGAAAAGAAACAAATTAACAAATGGGGGAGATTTTTCTACAAAGGGAAGTAACAATTAAGAAAATGAACATTCTTCTAGAAAATCCTTTAAAATGCAATACACAGTGATTCCTTCCTCTTTTTGTTAATCCTTATCAACAAAGGGTATTGTATTGCTAATGCTTTTGCTTGATTAAACCTTCTTTAAAAGCACATTGTTGTTGCTCTTTTCATAAGGTTGCTTTTTTAAATTTTATTCATTTAAATCAAGGCTGGACCCAACCTTTGTTTTCCTGGTTGGAAATTCTTGTTGTTAGAAAGAACTGCAGGTGCTAAATTATGGCACAATACATAGCAGCTGCAGAAGTGCACCTGGAAAAAATTAGGCTAGTAATGAAAATTTCACCTGAAAAGTGCCAAATTGGAAGTCTCAGAGATTGAATATTTCCATTAAGCCACCACTCAGTAACAAACCAAGTAATAAATATTGAAACTTTCTCTCTTCTTTACTTTGACCACGAGGACTTATTTCAGGTGTGTTTTCCTCTCTATTTTGGGGAAGAAGGGCAGAACACAGAGAAAACATGTTCATCTCCCATTTTGATTAAATCCCTAGCCAACCTCCACTGCCAATAGAGGTACCAATTAGTACTAATTGTAGTAGACACTAATAGTGTAGACACCTGTCACTATCTATTGAGCTGGGACCATCAGTAAATTCACAATGGCCACCAAAAAAACATCTGGAATAATAATGATTATCATTTTGGTACCCACCCAGTCTGAAATTAAACTGTTGATTCTGAGGTAAAAAGCTGAGCAATGCTTTCCAAAGGTACAATAATCTAATAAAAATAATGCACACACATATATATATAGTTTTTTATTTCAGACACATATGAGAAACTACACAGAACTGGTTACCATAGCAACAGTGCTTCCTGCACTGCATGGACCAACTATCCTCACTATTTTGGAGCATTACAATGGATTTGTGCTTTAGAAAAGGAAGCTAAATACTGTCTCTGCTCCACGACAGCGGCAGGACCTGTGTGGGTAGAATGATGAACTCCAGTCTGTCCTGATCTCTTCCACAGCTGACACGTACATCACTCATGCCTACATAGGGCAGTGTTCAGGTTCTACTATTTCATGTGTAATAATGTCATAATTTTGTATGTAATATGTCACAGCACGATGAAAGGTAGCCACCTTTCATTTTGACAAAAAGCATGCAGAGTCTGTCAGTTTCAGCACAACAAGGGCAGTTCAAGGGCTGAGCCTGAGCGCTGTTTCCAGGCCACCTACCGATTATGTGATGTAAGTCATTCCATTAAATGCTCCCTTCCCTCAAAGTGGTTGTGGGAAAGACAAAACCCCGATGATGTGAATCATGCTAAACCAGCCATTCAGACACAGGACATGTGCTGCTTGTCTTGAGAATACGAACCAGCACCTGTTGGTCTTGGGGGAATTTGTAATTCCCGTAGTTATTCTGCAAGCACTCCCAGCACACACTGCAAACACTATGTAGTGGGTTTATGTGTTGGATTTAGGTAACGGGGGGGCTGTAGGGGGAGCTTCACTTAGAAGCTGCCAGAAACTTCTTCTGTCCTATCAAGAGCCAGTGATAGGGTCCAGGAGGGACTTCCTACTGCTGGCCAAGGCTGAGCCAATTAGCATTGTAACGCTTCTGTGATAACGTATTTAAGAACAGAGATTGTTGCACAGAAGAAATTCCAGCCCGGGAAGAGCAGAGGAGAACTTGAGAACAACAATGTAGGCACCAAGGTCAGTGCAGCAGGAGGGGGAGGGGGGGGTTCTCCCCCTCTCCCCCTCTCCCCTGGGAGCAGGGGAAGGACTTAGAGCTGAAGCCCCTGCAGCCCGTGGAGGGTGCAGAGACACCCCTGCAGCCATGGAGAAGCCCATGCTGGAACAAGTGGATGCATGAAGGAGCTGTGACTCCGTGGGAGGCCCGAGGATGGAGCAGAGTCCTACAGCAGACCTGTGGCCCGACAAGAGAGAAATCCACTCTGGAGCAAGTTTCTCCTGGGTAGGACTTGTGGCCCTGTGAGGGACCCCACGGGAACAGGGGAAGGACTCAGAGATGTGCCCCCCCTGTAGCTCGTGGTGAAGACCATGGTGAAGCAAGTTGCCCCTTTGCAGCTGATGGAGGACCATCGGGGTGTAGAGACTCGACTGCACTCCATGGAAAACAAGAACTGACTACAACCCCCCTTTCCTGTCTCCCTGCACTGCTGAGGGGAGAGGAGAGAGAACATGGAAGGAAGGAGGGGTGGGGGTGTGAAGGTGTTTTAAAACTGTTTTATTTCTCATTCTTTAGCTTTTATCCTGTTAGTAATAAATTTAATTTTTACCCCACGTTAAGTCTGTTTTGTCAATTAGTAAGTGACTTCTCCCAGCTCTTATCTCTACGCAAGAATCCTTAGCTGTTTTTTTTAATCTCTCTGTCCAGCTGCAGAGGAGAGAGTGATTTTGGTGGGTATTTGAAATCCAACCGGGGTCAAACCACCACACACTACTAGAGTGGTAACAAGCCCATAAACCACTGAATGTTACAGATTACATGTAAGCATGATAGAGAAAAATTAAATCCATTAAAAATCCCTGCCAGGCTGTAATTAGCTATTGTTATTTTTTAATTCATTGTAATATACACTATGCATAAGAGAAAAGCTAACAAACATAAATGAAAGGGAAGTTAATAAACACATTAATTTCCATTTTAACTTAGGCCTCTTGCCTGGAATAAACAGAAGTGTTAACTCATCTAGATGAGGAAGATAGGTTCTAAAACCCACTGGAGGAGGGAACCCTGCAGAAATACCAACAGGATGCCATTTGTGAGTGGCTTCTCTTTGGCAAGGGAACTGCCTGCAGTACTCAGAGAAGGTCATCTTTCCTCCTTGTGGAACAGCTGGATAGCTGTGGATTCTCAAGCAATTTCCTTGCATTGAAGGAAATGGGGGATTGGGAGTTTGGAGGATTCCTGCAAGCTGTTTCCCACTTGAAGCTGAGCATAAAACAAATACACAGGAATATGGAGAAGCCCTTTGGAAAGCCTTTTCCCAAAGACACATATGTTTCATTTTCAGTTCACAGAGTACCTTTTTGATTTTCTGCATGTTGGGAAATCTGCCATGAAGCTTCTCTCTATATTCTAATCTTTCCTAAGGCTGCATCTTGGGGCCAGCAACATACATCAGCTCCAGCAGTGCCTGATGGGACCAGCGATGCTCATAACTATGGTTTCTTTTCTTCATTCCTCTCTTGGAGGAAACTCAGGGAAGGTTTGCGTTAATCACTAACTCTCCAGGGAGAACTTGTATCTGGAGTTCCCTTTGCTCACCAGAGGGCCATGCAGACAAGCATGAAAAGCTGCGAGTTTGCTCCTTGCCTTTCAGCACAGCACTTCACATTACTGAAGCAGGTGTGATGAAGTGATATGCTTTACAGTGCAACCTACCTATATGCTCTGTGTAGAATACTGCTGCATGCAGCTAAGTTCCCATTCAGGGGCCTGAGTATGCACCCTGAAAAGACCCTGTCTGTGAGAGAAGTTACTTGGGAAAGACATCCCTCTTTATTTCAGGAATTAATTAAATGTGGTCACCAAGGGATGGTGAAAGAGCTCAGCAAAGAACTTCAGAGCAAAAGCTGTAATCAAACTACAGAAATCACTCAACCCGCATTTTCTCCAGCAGGTGAGGAAATGCAGTCTGCTCTGAGAGAAAGCCAGCTCAAGAAAAGGTCCACAGAAGCAGATGAAGTTGTTTCTCCAGCCCCTGAAGAGCATCCTTCCCCATCTCATGTTCCAGGCCAGAGTATTTTGACTGACACAGAAGAGGGTACACTGCAACCCTTGTCTTCCCCTCACTGCCCTTCAGCAGTGGGGTTTGGACAAATTACAAACCAAGCAGACACAGGCAAAGAAGTACAGGGTGTCCTTCCTCACTTATCATTTGAAAGAAGGGAAGGCCAATCTTTGTCATGAAGGGTGAAAGAAATCTCATTTTTGAGAGCACACTGTGCACTGTTAGACCCCTTACGTATTTAATTAAATATGTGACTTCAGGCATGTAGTCAAACCTCTGGTGTTCACTTTCAGTCAGTTGACAAACTGCCTGAAAGTTTGAGTCATTTGATCAAATACTTCATGAAATCATCACTATCTGAATCACACTGACAGATCCAGGTTGGGTTCTCCTTAGCTGATCTCTTTGTAGACTAGACTAGACTAGGAAGTTGCTTTGTGCTTAATGTAACTTAAATGTCTCTTTGATCAGGCAGTTTGGCAGTGCTTATTGCGCTGAAGGTACATCATGCACCTGTGAGACAGTGGATCAGTAAAAGTATTATTATATTATTTTTGGGTTGGAACGAACATGGAATGCACATGGCAGTCTCGGAACTGACATGGCAGGGCTCATGGAGCCTGCATGGAGTAGCTGTCAGTCAAAATGGCAGCCTGGGAGCTGCCCACACCACCCCCTGTAACCCTTGACTCAGCCTCTGATTTGGCTGCCCTCACTCTGGGCATCTGGTCTGGGAGGAGTGGCTGCAGAGGGCCAAAGCACATAAATACAGAAGCACGTGGGCTCTAGCTTGCCTTTTCGCTAGAGAGGTGCCATTGCTATGTGGAGCCAGACTTCCATGGGACTGTTTGGTGGTAGCTATTTTTCTTTTAATATCTGTTCTCTCTCTTTCTTTACTTCTATTTGTTCTCAATCTTTTTCTTTCTTTGATCTTTTCTTCCTTACTATTTTGGGTAACATAAAACCAGTGGGTTGGATTCTTCTAAGTTATGTGGGTTGGCGTGTGCTGGGTCAGTGTTTGTGGAATGCTTGTGCTTGGTTGTATGTTACCCCTTTTAAACTTTTGCCAAGATCCTTGTTTCCTCCTAAAATTAAAAGCATCTCCTGAGAAAAGTGTGTAGCTTCTTCTCTTTAGGCTATTTTAAGGTATTAAGAATGAAGGGCTCTGCAAAAGTTTGTTGGGTGAAACTTTTGGAGTCTTGTATATTTTTAAAAGTAATATTTCCCGTTAAGCTTGGGCCTTTGGGACTGGGGTCTTTAGAGCACTTCTGTCACAGTCTCCTGCTGCCTCCACTCTGGCTGAAAACCATGACCAACTCTGTTCTACCCCCTCCTCTGGGGCCATCATCTCCCTCTTCCCTGGTCTCTGTTGATGAGTGCCCAGATGAACCTATATTCATTTGACTTTCTTCATCTTACTCCAATATTTCTGTGCCCGCAGGAGAGCTCTGCACCCTATTCAGGCTTACCCTTGGACCTCACCCCTGAGTATCTGCATTGGAGATATTTAGGGAGGGTGTCCCTAGTGCCACATCCATCCACAGCGTTCTCTTAATAACTAGACTGCATTTTTCAAATTGTTTTGACACATCTAACTTTCACAGCACCCACCTCAAGATGAGAGCCACCGACACCATGTGGATCAAGCTGAGCGCTGTGTTATTCTATCATGGGCTTTTAGAACACTAGATTGTGTTGATTATTACATAAACACAACATGCTTTGTGCTGGGGCTTCCAATTTAGCCCCATATGTTTAGCAATTAAAAAGTTAATAAAATACAAACAATGACCTTTCTTACAAAAGTAGTTTCTCTGTTCTTTCCTTTCACAAGTGTCTGCAATCAACTGGAAATACAGTTTGATTTCATTCCCAAGAAGTGCTTGTAGATGCATATATTAAAGATTTGCTCACTGTGAGTAAATATTTCTGTAGTAGTCACTATCTGCTTCAGTTGAGGAGGCCTGGGAAACTACACTACAAGTTGTACCACTATGATCCTGGCCTCTAACAAATAATCTGGAATCATCCCAAGCATAATCAAGGAAGAAACCTCATCTAGTCCATAAAGCTATCTAAACTGGGTAGTTGGTGTTTATAATTTTAAAAAGTACATTTCTTTCATATGGTTTTGAAACACCACATTGCAGGTTCTTCAGCAGCTTTTGGCTCAGAAGCAGATGTGAAAAGAGCATGAGAGGCACTTTTTCCAAATATTTAACAGTTTTTCTAGATGTATATTACAATTTTCAGAATCTGTGTGTTCTCACTCATTTCAATCCATCACCCAAAAGGTGGTCTTTTCAAGTACTTTTATGAACTGCAAAACTGAAATGCTAGTAATCAAAAATTGACAAGTTTTACCATTGCTCTGTTGAACTAGCAGTTTGCTAAAATCTGCTCTGCTCTTGCATGTGTAGTTTGGTAAATCAGAAACAGTCCCCTCCTGAGAATTTTTCTCATTTGAGAGAAAATTCCTACTTTACTATGGGCTAAAATAATGCATCTGCCTCAGAGAGCTTATGGTGACCTTGTCAGGATTGGGAGTGATCATTTTTGGATGTCTAGTTATTCCAAATCTTCTGCCTAGAGTACTTTAACATTCTTTTTGGTGACGGACCTTGAAAACACAATGTATAGAAAAATATAAATGTAAAACAAAAATATATGGAGTAAGTGGTTTTATCTTGACTACTCAGAAATTAAAAAGATCATGACTTGTGAGTCTCTCCGTAAATACTCTCATGGCATTTTTTAGTCCTTTATATTGTTGGTAAGATACATTTCTCCATTCACTAGAGTTTGTCAGTTGTTGTAATAGCATTTATCAAACTCCAGTGTGGGTAAAAATGTATTCTTTATGTAGTTTATTTATGTTACAGCTGAGTCAAATTCTTAGTTTTGTTTGCTCAGGGAAGCTACAATTACTACAGTAAGTTTTAGCACCAATAAAGGCTCATGCTTGCACTGAGCACTTTCAATACTTTCTCTTGGGTTTTTTTTATTAATTTATTTTTGCGTTCATTGACGTGTGCTTGCCCATGGATCTCATTTCTGGTGCTTGCAAATACAGAGTTTGAAACTTCTCTCTGGCAAACAATGCTCTCTGTATTGAAAAGTGAAGAATATGGTATGAGCTCCCTTTTATCATGACAATTAATGTTTGACTTGTTTGTCTGCCATGTGATGAATTAAAAACGCATGATTTAGATACTGAAGAGATAATAATTTTCTAGATATAATCCCCTGGATGCTGCCATTCTTCCAGTTGATCTTTTTGCTCTCTGTGTGTTGGTGAGTACCATATATAGCCTACTGCTCAGATCTTTCCCTAGCAGATGGCTCTCTTTACTAGTTGGGACTCAATCTGGTGATTCCCTTTAATATGCTTTAGACTGAAGAATCTCCAGGGATGGGCAGCTGATTCACTTTCCTAAAGCAAAAACATCTAAGAAGATGAAGTTAAGCAGACGTGCTTTCTGAACTGTGTGCTGTAGTATATACCCCATAAATCAGAATATTTGTCAACATCAATTAAAGTGTGGTTACCCCAGTAATAAACATTACATAGAGAAACAAATCAGCTTTCATTTAATCTGTCAGAAATGGAAGGAGAGCATTTCATAATATTTTGTGGATAATCTCTGCAGAGTAAACTAAGCACAATTACATATTTGATTTTAATTAAAACTCTAGATACCCTTCGAGTTTCGTTAGGAAGATGTCCTGGGTATGATTAGCTGAGGCTTTTGCTGAGAAGTTAATTTGACATACAACATATTTTTCATGAGGTAACAGTCACAGGAAGTTATGTGCAATAGCTATCTTTCCCAGGCCTGTGGGGGCAACAAAAAGTAATGGCTTATCCTGAAGCAGCAACTTCTCTGGTATGCAGCACATCTGCATAACAGTCCCAGTGGTGCTCACAGTAATGTCATTAAGCTGAGAGAATAAAAGAAAGAACCAAAAGATGCAGATAAAGGTGTTTCATTACCCACTGTACACAAAACAACAGTAGAACTCAGTCATAAAATAGTTTCAGGTCACAATAAAACCAAAACCCACAGAAAATACCTGGGAATGACAAAGGAGTTAGTTTATGAGCATTGGGCTGGCTGAAATTGCCAACTTGGAGACTTAAGCACAAAAGAATACTGAGAAATCCTGTTTGGTATGAGGGAGAGAGGCTATTATACCCAGAGCTGGTAATGAGAATGCAGTGTCGTTAACTGTTTTCTTTTACAATATTTGACACCAGGATGGCTTAATGCTATGTTGTTTTCTCTTCAAGCTACAGTTTTCCTTTGCAAGAGTGTGAGAGCAGAATTCTAATGTGAGTATACACTGAGAAAAAGGGCCTCGCCGCTCTGCTTTGTCTTTTTCAATCTCTTATACTTTAACTGGAAGGTCATTTCATTTATTACACACAGAAAAGGGCAGGAGCTAGGCTTAAAGCTTGGTACGTACTCATATATCAAACTGGCACTTATTTTGTTCTCCCCTATGTGGCTTACCTTCCTGCCCTCATCACTTCTATGGGTGCGTGTGTCTGGCTAGAGAGTGGTCAGAATGATCTCATTGCATGCACTCCTCCTTCGCACCCTTCCAAAAGAGTTACCTCAACTTGGGGTATTGGTGGCAGAATTGTTCTGCTGTTCCAGAGGGCATTTTCTAACCTCAACAGCTATTCCTCTGCATGAGAAAGCTACAAGGAATGTGTGCTTCATGCAGCAGGTTCACAAAGCAATTTCATCTGTTCACAGCTGGCTTATTAAGGGAATCTAGCAAATGACAGTATCATTGAAGCGTTGTGTTTCCTGCCCTTTTCCTTTTGAACATAGCTTTGATAATGTAACCACTATAAGCTGATTGAAACCAATTGCTGGGGTTGATAGGTTGTCACTTATGTTTCCTGAAAACCAGAAGTTATTCATAGTCCCCTCTACTGGGGTCCAAATATGTGCTTTGAGCAACCACAGCTGCAAGTACCTCATTTTCTGTGCTTGTCCAGGGCTGCATGTAGTGCCATGTCTGCACTGCCTGCCCCAGTGTGTGGGCTGGCAGCTCTCCTCCCGGCTCAGCTTGGCCACAGCACAGGTACCAAACTGCCAAACAGCCAGTGGTACAGTACTATACCAGGCTCTGGTACAGTAGGTCAAGCTGTGGAAGTGCAGAGAACTGAAGAAAAAAACCCTTTTATGTAATGCTGTATTTTTTCATATGAACTCTCTCTTTAAACCACTCTGGTTTCCTCCCTCCTTTCTCCTGGATTAGCACTGACAATGCATTTGCACCACACTGGATATTTTATGTGCAGCAACATTTTGCTACCCAGCATGCAGACATACAGGTAAAGCTACCTATCTCCTGTGAGAGCCTAAGTTTTGAACTGCCAAAGCAGCTAAATGGTTGGGAGGGAAAGTCAGAGAGGTGATATGATGTCCCAATGTCAAAATAGCAATTCTGGAGCAAAATAGTTAACAGTATACCTGGCTGCTTGTGACTCACTCCAGGGTCCCTTCCAGCAGGTTACTGTGGTGAGCAGCATAGGTGCACAAGACCCACTATCCTCTAGTGAGGTTATTTATAGACAGCCACGGCCAAATATACAAAATACATCAGAGCATAGGAAGCTAACAACATCCTTTTCATTTTAATGAGAAGCCTTTGAAGCCTTTTAAAGCTACAGATTGAAGTGGAAGCAGTTGGCCAGTGCTTATGCAGTAGGATGTGGCCTCTCCTCTGGGTTTCCCACCCATTTTTGTAAAAAGACAAATTAGTTCTGTTTGGAGTGTATCCTGAAGTACTGTTGCTCTAATCAGCCCTCTTCCTGACCAGAAGCTGGCTCTGGGCCTGGCTATACATTACCGATGGGTTGGAATTAGATGTTCTTGCAATGGACACTCCTTTTCAGCAGTGCCTCACCCCTGCACAGATCATAGGCCAGGGGACCTTTTAGTGCCCTGTACATGCAGAACTCAAGGCTGCCATAGGAAAGGGGAAAGAGAAGAATCAGAGAAGACCAGAAAACTCCAAAGACTATTTAATAACTGCAGAAGTTTTGTGGCTCCAGAGATGTGCACTGTATATACCTGAGAGTACAACCACAGTTTGACCTGTAAAATATTGGTAGCTGTCCTTACAGATTGGTTTCACTCCAGTCCAAATTTGCAGCCTAAAAGGTTAAATATATAATACTTCATTTTGTCAGTAATCAATTTTTCCTGCTTTCAGCAGTAGGAAGAAGGTGAACATACAGCTAATTAAAATACATTTGTTGAAAAGGTCATGCAGTGAGCTACAGTTCAGTTGAATAGAAGGATTACGATCCTATTCACACAATCTGGTGACAAACATACTGAAAATGGAGCCTAAAATGCAATTAATCTGTTTTGCTGTCACAGAATGGAAAATGGCTCAAACTTAATGGTATTCAGGTTCTCAAAAAAAATCCCAATCCTTAGTGTTCCCAACATGCTCTGCTACAGTGGTAATGGGCTATGACCATGCTTTTCACAAGGGATTTAAGGAGTCAGCTGCTCTAATTCTATTCAAATGCAGTTTGAGCATCACATTCACGTTCCTGTAAAAATACCAGTTTACGTTACAGAATTACGTTAATTTGTACAGTGCAGTTGCATATTAGTGACTACTAACTCCTGGCAAATAACTAAGCAATTAAAATCTATGCTCTGTTTGAAATCATTAATCATCTCCTTTTTCCTGGGAGAAAACTGACAACAAACAAACTCGTGTGTGCCTATATCTAAATGTTCTTCTGCAAAGTCTGATCTCAGTTCAGGAGTCTGATATTTTACTTTATCAAAGACAGGAACTGTTTTATATTTAGATTTTACCATCCACCAGAGGAATCTAAAGGTATCTCCTTTACATGAATGAATAAAATAAAGAAGTTGTGAGCATCACACTTTTCATGCCACTCACTGTTCTGAGTCAGACACCTCCATGATGCCATAGACCAGAGAAGATTTTTATGCCAAGGGTAGTTGAACATTAAAGAGAAAAAGATTACATTCATCAACCTCTCACATTACCCAGAAGAGGTTTGAAAAGCCACATACTTATGCTGCTTGTGATCATTATTCACCCTGGGGCTCTTTGTTGAAGTGCCAGCTCCCCATCCTAGTCAAATTTTATCAACAGGGCTCCTGCAGGAACTGAAGGAGCTCAGCAGTTCACAGAGTCTCTACACATGTGTGACCTATGAGGTGATGTTGTAGGATCGTATGACCCATCCATTTCTGAATAGTCATCATGTAGAAGGGAAAAAGATGCAGTTACCATTTATACTAGAGGGAAGACTTTTCCATGCATGGGAATGCAGAACACTAGCATTCTACTACTATATTATACTCAGATTATATATATTATTATATTATACTCGATTATACTCAGAGGTAAAAATGTAAACAGGCAGACAGCAGTTAGCCACAGATAGTGTAATTATTGAAAATGAAAGGCAGCCCAAAGCAAAGTCTATTTATAAGTTGAATTACAGGAGGTTTAAATTCATTATACGACTACAAAGACTGACAGAATATGGTTTTTCTGAATACACAATTTAATTCATGAAAACACAGGTGGTCAATGATCAAGCCTAAAACTTAGGTTCAAAATATAATGGACCAAAGGCCAGATCCCGCAGTGCTGAACTCTTAACTTCCACCTCCTTCTGAGATTCCAGACCTCTTATTCAATCTAAAAGGTTGCGGGTATAGGTGATCTTGTACATCATCATCATGAAGGGCAATACCATGAAAAGTTTTGTCCAGCTATCTCCAAAATTTTAAGTAGCCTTGAGAAAGAGGGCAAACTAGTTTGAGCTACAGTGCTTCTGCATCACAGTGGGTAAACATCAGATCCCGATCAAACAAGGCACAGTAGAGACTAGGATGGCCATGGAGTGCCCTGCACAACTACTACACCCTAATGGCGTGATGGCATGATGCAAAGTGAAATTTCCCCAGCCTGGAGTCCAGTGGCCCCACAAAACGATGTGTCACACAGGCATTCTCATATGCGAAATGGGCTCACAAATAGCCAGCATGCTGGGCAGGAAGATGCCTAGAGCTAATTGACACATGCAGCTAATGACAACAATGAGTCTTAAGTCCTGTCTCTCAGGCACAAGTTGCCAGCAGAACTCTCTTGAAGATTGACATCTGTACTTTCCTTCTTCCCAAGGCCTAAGCAGGATCTCAATTCCACTGCCGAAGTAATTCTTTTTACTTGCTATCCTACTCACTCCTCACACAAAGACAAAACCAGGAAGCTGTAGGCTAACATGGAAAAGGACGCTAAGCAGCTCCTATTGTTGAAATTGTCACTGTATAAAAGTAATGCAAGATAGGTACGGGAACCAGGAAGAAGGGGTTGATGAAACATATTTAAAAAGCAAATTTGATTATAGACCCCACAGTTTAAGAAAAAAATGTTCAGCTGTGAGAAGAGTGGCCGGGTTTCCAGTGTGGTTTAATCCAACACCCCAAAACAAGGGCTAAAGTGAGGTGTTTGTCATCTCAAGCTGGTTTCTGAGCCAGTATAGACTACAGCATTCTACTCAGTCTACTACATCATCTCTGAACTTGTTCAGTGCACACTGGCACAGCCCCAGAGGCATCTCTGGCCTTGCCTCTGGGCATGAAGTTTAGAAGATTTCAGAGGGCCCTTCAGGCAAAGCAGAATTGAGCAGTGATCAGTTGACCACTTGGTAGATGAGCACAGAAACCACAAGCAAAGTTTGTACACTAAGACAAAGAGGAGGCAGGTGTTCTCAGAGCTGTTCTGAAGGAGCGCACAGCTGGGTTGGCCTCCCCAGGGAGCCCAATCTGGCTGCCCGTGGCCCTCAAAGGCTGGTCAGGCTGCCCTGTAGATGACTCTTCAGAGGGAAAGTTTCCACTGTGTTTGATCTCAGGTTGGATATGGATTGCTCATCTCTTTCAAAACAGAGGGAAGTTGGCAGGGATCAAACGGAGTCTTTAGGGATTTTCAGAGTCAAAATAATTAAGTAAAAATAGAGTAAAATGAGAAATTCTGCAAGCAATGGTACAAAAAGCCCTTTTTTTCTTCTTAGTTTATCTACTCTCTTACAGAATATGAGTTCTGACTTGCAGTTTCTGAGACCACAGCTGGGATTTGTGATTCCCTCCTTCCCTCTCCCAGAGACTTCAGTGTCTAATAAGGATTAAGCTCATGCTGCAGGCTTTATCACAGTGGGCACCCTAATTACAGTCTTACTACTCTACACAGTTGTTTATTTTCATCAAGCTTGTGGAATTTAATATATTTAAGACTGTTGTTCCACTTTCAAATCTGGTTGAAACTAAGTAATGAGTTAAAAATGTACTCATGGAGGATCTGTAGGTAAAACAAATGTATTCTGGATGATGACATTGGTCTTACTTTAGAAACCAGGTAGAAATCTGCAGTACCTATGAAGATAAGGTACTTCCAAAGGTAGGGCGTAGTGAAGGGAAGTCTTCAAAGGTATGTTTTGGAATCACATGCTCAAGTTTGATAAAGTCCCACCCGACAATCTATATTTGGGAGATCTTTCTTCATTAAAAACAGAAAAACCCCAAAGAAAACAAAACTAACAAGCACTCCAGAGGAAAGGACTAATTTGTTTTCTTACTATGTTGAATAGAAACATTCTTCTTTTAACCCACATGACCCTGCATATTGTTAGCTGTACTAATTGTAAACAAAAGTCACACTGTCAAAATAAAAGGGAGATGAATTAGCAACAATAGAGTTCATTAAAGCTCGCTAATCTTTAAGACGATGGATGTATTATAATTGGAAGAAAGGCTAAGAGCTATGTGGATGAAACATTTCAAGGGAATACATTTCAGTTCAAATGACAAAACATAATTAAAAGTGAGCTGTTAAATCAACTGTCAAAAGTGCAGTTACAGTTGGGGTTTTTTTCTTTACATTTTAAATACAGTGATGTTCTCTATCCAGCTTTTCCAGGCTGTCTGACCTACTGTGCTCTGCTCTGGTTTTAGCTGCAGGCTCCATCATGGTGGTTCTCATTGCTCCAAGGGAGACTGTACCCTTCGTGTCTTTTCCACTCTTTTCCTCCTTTGTTTCCCACCCCATGTACTTAACTACCAAGTCATCCTCATAACAACATCTGCTGCAGCTTTCCTTTTTCTCACTGAACCCTACTTTCCTTCCCTAGCAAAGCTGATACTCATTTTGACAGCCATCCACAAAATCTACTGTTTGCAAGTGACTCTTTCCTGTCTGTAAGCCAGACATCCAGGGATCTACAGTCTTCTGCTTCATTCTGTGAGAGATCCCTCTATGTCAAATGTCTCAGCCTTGTCTCTTCGACTCTTTCTAATGCTTTGCTCCATAGTCCTTGGCGTCTTCTCTGCAACTTTGTAATCATAATATTTTACCAAATACCAATTCTTATTCATCTTCCTATTTGAGATGCCCGAACATCTGCTAACAGTGCTTTTGTGGTGCTCTTCTGCTGGGCACAGTAGTCCCACAGTTATGGTTCAGGTCCTCTCAGCCAGCACAGTGCTCCATTCCCTGGACAAGCTCTGCTATCACTGCAGTGCCAGACTTGTCCATCAGCCCATATGAAGGGAAACCTGGGAAGTTAAGCTTAAAGCCGCAGCATCTGTACCCACAGCATACACTAACCAAGAGGATTTTGCTCGTCTTCCTTTGCATTACTGTATGCTATCTCATCTCTCAGTTTAATGCTGCTTCCTCTGGTACTGCCTGTCTCAGCTAGACAGTCAGCTCCTTGAGTCACAAGCTTTTATGTGTAAGCTATCTAAACAGCACACATACACTCAAGGTGTTTCTTCCTTCAAATATAAGCCCATTATATTACTCTCACAGCCAAAATAAGTGCTTCCCAGGGAGGGAGGAGAGATCGGACTAAATAGTAGCATAAGGTGATTTCCCCACCATATCGTTGCTTCTAAGTCCTCTGTTGTACTTCTGAGGCCTGGTTTGTAATCAGAGACTGGGTGCTTGCACACAAGCATCTGCCTTTGTCTGAATGTACACACAGATTGCTGCTGGTGACTATTGCCAGGGCCCTGAGGGCACCCACAGCACCAGTATGCTGGCCTGAACCCCTGGGGTTCCCCTCACCCTGCCTAAATCCTAGGACCCCATTTCAGGCATCCATCCCTGTCTCATCAAGGCTGCTGCAGGTCTGGTCTCCAGCTACCTACAGGAGCTCAGTGGAACCCTGAGCCTTGGCCCTTCCCCATGGCCTGTGGGGCCATCCTGGGGCTTTGTCTGAGCCCATATCCTGACCCTTGCCCACAGATTGGTGTGCTGGGCTGGCCTTGATTTGTCCCCAGCCAGGTGCCCAATTGCCAGGACTGAGGTTGCCCTGGTGACCTCTATTTGCTCCTGCTTCTGGCCAGGATGGTGGAGTGAGCCCTGGCTCTCCCATGGAGAGGGCCTAGCTCCCACAGGACCATTTTACCCAATGGTCCAGCATTTTCTACAGGCTTTCACAGAGAAAATACTGGGAATGGTTGAATCTTTCACCTCCATGTCTGTTCCCACACTGAACTTATCAGAATCTGTCAGATTTTCATGTAATATACAGAATTGTGGTGCTTATATTTATGGACGGCTATTTGTAGTGGATTGGTCCAAAGAAGCCATCCACCCTATATCTTTTGGCACCTCATATTTGCCTGGCTACCAGGCTTACCACACTTCCTCCTGGTCGTGGCTGCACCTGTGTGATGCTCCTGAAGTGTCCAATTCTCCCTTCCTCACACCAGTATCACAGGACACCTCCCATGTTCAGCTAGATGCTGAGTACCGATTGCATTTACTGTAAATGGTAATCATGGAGGAATCACTTGATAAACAATGTATTGTGAAACTGCTGTTCTATTAAAGCCATTTGTTCCCACAGCTGTCAGCAAGCTAATTTTCTGTCAATTTTACAAGACACCTCCAGGTTTTTAAAGTATGCTCCATTGACCAACAGCAGCCAAAACTATTGCCTCTGCTAATAAAGTAAATATCAGCCACCCTAACTCTTTCTCATCTTGGAGTAACCAGCTTCCTCCTAAGTGCTGAGAGCTACCTGAGCACCTCAGGTCCACGGGGCTCTATAGCTGAGCGTCAGTCTACCTCTTTTGCATGCCAGTGGCATTGCTTCATCTCCTTGGCTCAAAGGAATGGCTACTGGTGGACTTCAGCCTTAGTCCGTGATAGAAATTGTGTGAGCTGGACATAAAGATGTACCTGTAGACTCTGCTGTGAGATCCAGTGCTGGAAATGAATGCTGATCACAGATTCCCTGGGCATGGGCTGAGCTCCTGCCTCTGATGTGACAATCTGAATTAGCTAAGCATCTCCTGGCAACATCTGTTAAAAAGTATCATCCCATAGGACACCCTAGAACAACCTCAGTGCCTCAAAAGCATTCTAAAGAGCTGAGACCAGCAGTGCTATGGTGTCTGCTGGCTGCTTTCACCAAGTATGGAGGTAGTTCTGGACACAGCTGGATGTAAAATTAGCTGGGATGGGGAAATGAGAGAGAATCCTGAAAAAGGGAAAAGAATCAACAGCAAGTATTTCAGTCATGAGTTTGTATACTTGTATCCTGTCCCAGTCACCTCTTACTTATTAGGAATAACTCCTGAAGTCAGAATAACAACTCTGACTTTAGAAATGGGAAGTAGTCTGATTATGTGCATATAAAGTGTCTAACACTCTGTGCATGCTATATATAAATAATTCATAATGTTCCTAATAGCATGACAATACTATTCACAATTTTCACCGTTGTCATTTTCATCCTAGCAAAATACAGAGAGAAGCCTCATCTGTACTAAATGAAAAACACCTTAAAAAAAAAGTATAAACAGAAACTAAAAGAAGCAAAAGTATCCTTCTTTCTAATATATCTGATTCTGTGACCCATAAGCTGTAAGCACTTCAGTTTCAGGATCAGGGTTAGAGTGTGAAATGAGTGGGACCACACTCTGCCTAAACATGACTATTTAAGGTGTCCCAAAAGCTACCTGTTTAATTTATAGGAGAGAAATAGTGTACCATCTGAGGTAAATCTTTTAGTTCAGTGATATTTATACTGTCAGCTTACCTCATCTTCCAGATGAGGTGTGTATAATAGTAATAACAAAGATGATTACTGCAGGTTAATTGCATAACTACAAGGGTATACTACAAGGGTAAAGGTTGTTTAAATAACACTGCTGTGAACACAGATCAGCTTGCCTACTATCACTGTATTTTAATATGCTTTCTTGTGGTGTGAATTATGATTAATGAATTTCTAGGTGAGTGAAATACAATATTGTGATTAAATGCAATACATTAAAGTGTCTCCACTGGCATCTCTGTTCTAGAAAGAAATTAGGGTGATTCTTTAGTCTTTGCTTGTGTGAGGTATTCTAGAACATATTTTAGCAATGGCGTATTTGATAATATTTGAAAATTGGAAGAGATTTCTTCCAAATAAATCTTATCATATTAATAAGAAAGAAACTATACCATCCTTTTAGAGTTCTGAACTGTGGCCTTTGGCCTGGGTATCTTTGGGGACTTAATGCAGATTTTTTTCATTTGCATTCTTTAAGTCAGACCTTGCCTTATTAAAACAAACACACCGTATAACACCAGTTCAATGAAGTGCTTGAATAGCATGTATCTCCCTCCACTACTATCATGTACATACTTTTGGATAGGGTTGATTTTCTCACAAGAGCAGGGAATTTATGATCATTTTGAGCACACTGAAAAAATGCCTCATTTTAAGAGGCTCATCATTAAGTCTGGCAACAAATCTGACTTAACTCAGTTACAATTAAATACTATTGAATACAAGTAATACATAAAGAATTCAATTATTTTAAATACTTAATATTTTTATAAAGCAAAGAGTTTAATTTTGTATGAAGCCATGAAGTTTTCTTTGCACTACTGTTTTAGTGAAAATATTATTTTTCACCCTATTTTCTGACTAGAAGCATGTAAAAGAAGCATATGCATCCTGATTTTTTAATGTTTTTTTTTTCTTTCAGTCTGATTATAGTAACATGAATGACATTTTCCCTTTGGCTTTTTTTTTGGTTTCTGTTTGGTAGACATAAGCCACATAAAAACAAAAGCCCAAACAACTGTTGCAGCTCAAGGATACAGACTAAAGATTAACGAAGAAATTATTCTGATTTTGAAAGATTTATGTTTCAAAGGATAATGTGCTATGTTGCAAGTACAGTTGATGCAGTATATTCTCCTTAAATACCGCATTCTTGTCCTAAAACTCAAAAAGGTGCAACCCCTCTGCCAGATATTGACGAAAAACTCCACTAAATTGTTTGTGCCATCTTCAATTCCCTGAACAGTGGCCCTTTAATATTTTTTCTAGTAGGAATCATAGACCCAGGCTGCAGCATACTAATGAGTCTAAGCTTACCAATTACATTTTGCTCTCCATTTCAGATTAAATGACTGTCTGTCTACACACTCATGCAGCTCACCCCCTCCTCACACCATGGTGTCCTGGTTTTCAAAAATAGAAATAATAACAATAATAATATACTGTATCTTTCCAGTTAGCTACAACTCTATATGCTTTGTTAGGCTAATGATAAAGAAAATGCCTGAATATCAATGTTATGGTAGCTGCTTCATGAGGATAATCAACTTGCCATGCATCCCTGACGCTTTGCACAGCAAAACAGAGAGATAAGCTTTAAGGAGTCAGAAACTTAGTGCATAGAGAAAACAAAAATAATCCACAGATGAAAGAGCAGAAGAAAGTTGATGGGTAAAGACAGTAGAACTGCTTGGAATTTTCCACTTCATTCTTTTCCTCATTACATGCCCTCTCCATTATTTTCCTTTAGAAGTTCTCTTCTAGCAATCCTTGTGTCCACATTCCCGTCTAAGAAGGCAGCTAGGATAACTGTTGTCCATACTCCATTGACCCTAGTTGCCAGAAAACTAGTGGTTTGGGGTTGCTCAGATTCCAGCAACATGTGGAAGATTGTTCTCAGTCTCTCTGCCTGCCAGATGCAGGTGGACACCCAGGCATGCAAAAGCACCTCCTTTGAGCTCACACCCTATACATCAGCAAAAACAAGGAGACTGAACCAGACCCACGTCTCCCATGATCTGCCCTCTGCTTCTGTATGTCTGGCCCCATCTTGGACATTAACGTACTTGGTATTCTATTAGTTGTGCCGAAAACATAACTACAGCAACCTGGGACTTCTAAAATAACACAGGCTAGCTCTCAACACAAAAATGCTCTCCAGCTCAAGGCTTTGCCTCTTGGGTCCAACAGACTGCGAAGTAAGAGAAGGAGAGTGAGCCTGCAACTACAGGCTACTTTTATAAGAGACAGGGATTGGGTTTATGTAGAGTAACTGTAGGAAATGTTTGACAGAGACTTGTAGGACATGGTTATAATATTCCAGAATTTGATATTCACATGCATTCAGGAATACCATGGACAGGGTCCTTCAAGGGATATTTCTCACAATTCTTCCTCATGGGTAGTAGGCTAGTTCATTCCCTCCATACTGGGAGGATGTTTTGTGCCAGGGCGATAACTACAGTCCTATGGAATTGTAGCAGCCTGCCTGCTCTGGAATTTTAGAGGAAACAGAACAATTTCAGGAGACTCGGTGCACTCATCTTCACAGCGGAGAGGGTCACTATTGCCCTCTGAAGCCTCCCAACACTCACCTTATATGTGGAAGCTGGACAAAGTACTTTTAGGTTGACAGCTTCACTGTTGGCCTGTGGTTAGTTGCGGTCTGCCTTGACATTTTGCTGATGATTTTTTCCCCTGTGTAGCTAGGGACCAGAGGAACACATTGAGCAAAAAAAAAAAATTCGCATTGCTTGGTAAGATGCTTATCTATTTTTGTGCACAGCAGGAGGATGAAACTATCCTGAAAAAATCTCATTGCCTCTAAGTGCCATGGCCTTGCATGGCCCTTACCTCAGCCGAAAATCCCTGTTCATTGTTAATTAATTCATTTCTTGTGAGCATAACATACATGCCCCTTCCTTCCTTTTTCCTCTATCTCACTACCGGTGGACTCCTGTGCTGTGCCAAACTCCTTTGCTCTGCTTTCAGAGCAGGAAGAAAACCACTTCTCTCGAGCCTGATAGCTCATGCATGAAGAGAAAAATGGGAAACCGACAACGGGTTGGCATGATGCCTGAAGAGTGGATGCAACAGCCCTCAAATTGGCTAAAATTAATGAAGGAGGATGGTTGACCTATACTGTAAAGCCATTCCTGGATTGCTTAATGATGATGAGGAAAGGTAATAAACTTGCTGCATAAACCACATTTTTCTCGCCTTGTCCTGAGCCTCTGAAACATTGAAAGATTGGATAGGAAGGTTGATTCTCTTTGTCAGTTCTTTTCTAAGGCTGATTACATGTTCCCAAAATTCTTGCTGACTATTGTAAAAATGTGCTGGCTGTCAGAAAGGGCGAGGTACCCAATTTCATCCCCATCTAATTTTCATATGGTCAGTCCATTTAGAGGATTCCTGGGACATCTTCTAGAATAGATTTGTACAAAGAATTAGATTACCTTTTCTGCACAGACTCCGTAAAGAGAGCAGAATTCATTCAACTGACACACAGGAGGGTGCATGATTACCCTACTGAAATGACTGGTAAAACTTCACATGCGGGAGCCATGGATGAGTTTTAGAGAAATCACTGTTAGGTTACAAGTCACTAAATGACTCCCACTGGTTTTGAAGCAAGCACATACAGTGTAAGAGAACTGAGGGAGTTGACCTACACTGCAGTTGTTGATTTTTCCTAGTAGGCACAACTGAAAAAAAATCCTACAGCAAAACATAAAAATTACAGGTATT
Organism: Cephalopterus ornatus; assembly: GCA_013396775.1. Lineage (NCBI taxonomy): Eukaryota > Metazoa > Chordata > Aves > Passeriformes > Cotingidae > Cephalopterus > Cephalopterus ornatus. Next base: position 273,311 of record VZRE01000474.1, read on the forward strand.
CTGTCTGTCCCTTTGGGGTTCAACTACATAAACTGCTGAACTGGCAGAACTAGGGGAGCGGAAAGACCTCACAGGGGAAGGAAAGGGATGGAGGCTTGGTGGTTTGCATTGGGAGTTTTCTAGGGCAGATCCGTGGCTGCGAAGGAATACTGTTCTATTGGAGAAGACCGCCTTTTACAGTTCTCCATTCATCATGTTCATCCTCCCCTCTCTCCAGGGTGCCAAACGTCAAATCATGCATTTTGATACCTATGGAGAGGCAGGATCATGAGACCTTCAAAAGAATAATCAAAAGAAAAAGGGATTGTAGTTTTTGAAAGTGATAATTGGAAGTCAGATGCCACCTAACAGCCCTAATTTGGACATGATGGAACAACATTATTGAAAAAAAGAGTCCTCAGGGGCAGCTTCACTTTGATTACAGGTGCAAAGAGACATTATGGACAGTTGCACTTTGACTTCAGTGGGATTTGGATTTCACCCAGCAAGTCTGTTTAATTGACATTTACCATATTCAGATATATTTAGATTTCATTCCCTTCAAATCTACTACTGTCAGCAAGTATAGCACCAGCTGCAGCCTTCACCGTAGTTAACTCTACTGCAAAAACAATTTTATTCTTGAGTAAAGTCTTACTCAATTGCATCAATAACCTATCTGGAAGAGGAATTATTTGGCAAGAAAGGTTAATTGACAATCACAGAATTTTCTAAGTTGGAAGGGACTCACAGGGATCATCAAGTCCAACTCTTAAGCCCATACGGGGATCAAACCCACAATCTTGATGTTATTAGCACCATGTTCTAATGAACTGAGCCAACCTCAGGGTCAATCAGAGAGTCTAACTACTATGGGAAGGTGAGAAACATAAATATGACTAGGTTGTCCAAGCACCAAGTATGAGCGGGAGGATACATGAACCCTTCAGAAGTACCAGAAACCCCTGAACACCAAAGGATGGAAAGGAGTTGATTAAGATGGTGTCACAGGTAAAAGCAGGAGCAGTAGTAGGATCATCTTTTCAGGAATGATACATTCACAGCTATATATAAAGCCAAGCTTTGACAATATATAGGAGAACAGTTTTACAGTAAGCCATTAAGCCCTGTCTCCTGAGACCTTAAACCTAGACTGAGAAAGTATCTTAAAAGCCAGGGACAAAGCTGCCACAGCCTGCAGTATGGAAAAGATGACCCAATATATCTTTTTTGTCCATAATTTTTATAATTCTATGAGCTTTCATATTTGGAAAATAAAATTAATTTCTGTTCATTGAATGCTGCCACTGTCTTTTGCTTTGTAAAAGTAGAAACCTCTCCCCAAAAAGTTTCGGCTGCCCTTTATTGCAGTCTTTCATCACTGTCACATCTTCATCTTCAGGCTATCTGCACCAGAAAAAAAAAATGTTTAGGAACCAAGATTAATAACAGGTTTATTGGAAGTGGTGAAAATACAGTGGGATGCATGATTTTTAGCCTCTAGCTGTTAATGCAGCATCTTACATATGTTGGTATTCTTGGCATTTGGAAAACAGGAATGCTGTTTCTGCTGATACTGGAAATGTGGCGTGTTCCCAACACTGCTCTGAGAAGACAAGTAATTGTTGACCAATTGCTATTAATAAACAAAGAAACGCTGACTTGGAATATAGTAGTCCTTTCTGAGAAGGGCATTTTATTCCAATTTATCTGATTTTTTTTCTTCCAAGCATTTCTGAAATGCACTGTGTCATTTTTAGAATTAATTAAGGATGAAATTAAGTAGAACAGTAAAAGAAATAATGGGAATGGAAAGGAATTTTTTATTAAACCAGGAATGACTGAAGTTAGATATATTATTGTGGAAGAAACCTGCACTGTCTGTAGCAAGTGACCAGCACTAACTATGAACTTAGAGAAAAATCAGAATTTCAACAGGACTCAGTAGGGCCAGAAAGGTGACACAAAGGAAAGCTGGACAACCAACTGTGAATAAATTATCTGAATATTTTCTCCTTCCCTCTCTTACCCCCTTGGTGACAATAAATCTTTGTCCTACCTATTTACTCATTCTTGAGTATTGTGTGCTAAGTAGTTAGTCCAAATTTCACGGAGTGAAATTTGTTCTATTGGGAAATAATTGCTCGGTTGGGGGTGAGGAAGGGGAATGTTTTATTACACGTCTTGGAGAATGAGATGTGTTTGGATCATTAAGCCATTCTTTTCTCTCTGGATAAAATCAGATCAGAGGGCACTGCAGACATGACAGCAACGGTAGCAAAGATAGATGGACATATACAGAGATAAGATGGATAGGCAGATATGACACATCCTGATAACAGGATTTTAATATATGGTGTAGAAGACAATGAAAAAACTACAATCTTTCTCTGGCCAGATGTGGAAACTGTTTTCTGGAATGTTACATGTGCTGTTAAGAATTCTGTAAAAGCACTAAAGTGATCTGATGTATATGATTTATAATAACTATAAAGAAGTTACCAACCTGTAAATGGAAAAATGGAAAGGCTCTGAGGAGCAGAAAATCATGGGACAACAGAAATAATTTGAAAAATGGTAACCTCAAGTAGTATAGACACTTTCTCACAGGTATCTCCAGAGAAGAAACTTCTTACTGAAATTCACAACAGTCTTGTATCTAGTCCCGGTAACTGATTACATCATCTGCTATATTTAGAATAGCTCAATTGTAACCATGGAAACTGCTTTTGCTTAAACTCACATTATTCCATTCAACATTAGTTGACAGTACAGTAATACTTTTGGAAGCTCACAAAACAATCTATCACTGTTATTGTATGCCTATATATATAGCAACATGGGTTTTGTCTTTTCTTACGAATGCATTGTGCATACCCAGGGATGTCAGATTTCTGACAAAGACTACAAAGAACCAGATCCATGGCATTGGAGTGCACATACAAGACTTCAGGAGAATTCATAGTACATCTCTGTAATTTGCTGTAGGCCAGCTGCCTAATGAAAGGGCTCATGCTGTCACACTGCATGCATATGTCTGTGTGTCTGTCTTTCACATGCAACTTTTGAACCCAGTTTCAACCAAATTGGACAAAGACAAAAAAAAAGGAGGCTTTTAATCTCCCACAAGGTTTACAAAGGTAATCAGCTATGATGAAGAAAGTCTTACCAGTGATGCCACTGAAAGGCTACCAAAGGCAATCTTTACTAGACGTAGGAAAATCTAAAAAAAAAGAAGCTCTGATTTCTGCAGGTCATGGAATACTTACAATATTGGTCACCATATTAGAAACCAAATAAAAACTATACCTATGCACTGCATTGCAGAAACACAAAAAATAATTTCTATTGTTTCTCTATAAAATGTGGATTTTCAGAAATTATTAAGAAATCCCAAACAAGTATTAGAACTTGAAACAAATACCAGAAATCCTGGAGAGCAAATTACTTAGAAGCAGAAGTCCCACACTCAGACTTCCAAACTGTGCTCAAGGAGCCACAATCATTGCGAAAGTAAATTGCTTTAAATTTATGCTAGTGATTATCTGAGATTGAAATGTAAAGTTAGTACCAGGGAACAAAATACTACAAATGCCCAGTTTTCACAATGCAGAAACGTTACTAGGAGGTTCCAGATGCATCTGCACTCTTCAGGTTATTTAGAACTGAAATATAAATGGAAATGAGACAACTACATTTGCAGACTACAGTTGATTGCAAACAATTTCAGAAGGATCTACTGCTATTATGTGGCTGAGTGATAAAATGGCAAATGATACACTATGGTAATAAATATGAAGCAGAGTATGTGTGTGGAAAATAACCCCAATTATACATGTAGAGGGATGAGCTCTAACTTAGCAATTGTTACTCAGAAATAAATACTGGATTTGTAGGCACCTAAGGACAATGATGGGGAAAAAAGTCACATCAGATATTTACAGTTATTGGAAAAGTTATCAGAGGAAAACGGAAAAGACCTTATGTCACTTACACACATTTTTATGACTGCGTGTGATTTTAGTCACCTCAGAAGTGATGTAAGAGAACTGGCTAACACAAGGAGGAAGAAGAAAACAGAGACCCAGGCTATGGCATCCTTTCAAGAAGAGAAGAATAGATGAGAACTCCGCAGCCTGGAAGAGAATCAGCTGAGGGGTGGTAAGATTAAAGCCTACAGATACATGAATTGTATGGAGAAGATGAAGGGGGAGTGACCTTCTTTACACTGGGGAGAGGATGAAACAGGAAGAAGGGAAATGGCCTTGACCCCAACTTCCACCTCATTTAAGAGTCCTGCCAGTGGTGCATCTTTTACATCTGTCCAAAGTCCTGTATCCTGTCTCTGAGTGGTGCTTGCCAAGAATGCACTGTCACATAAAGAGACTGCAAGAAAGCAGAGGGAATAATTACAGAGTTTTCTAGCAACTACATATCTAAATGAGCAAAATATTCACCAAAGACCTTGCTTTTAATCCACTAGAGCTTCTTGGGTAGCTTGCTGTCTCTAGCAATATGCCAATTCTGCGGTAACATCATGGCAAGACCAGCTGAATACTTTGACTGAGTGGCACAACACTGTGAAAAAGACTACACATTTTCAGCCTTTTCATCCTTTTTCTCAATAACAGCAGACAAAACTTCTTCTTGGCTACACCTACAATTAACAATTTGGGTCATGGGACCAGACCATTAGAACAAAAGTATCTGATGTATTCAGTTTGGGGAACTGAAGGTGCTACAGCTTAACTCTAGTCAAGTACCATGGTCTTCTCAGCCCTTCTCCAGGTCTGTCCTGGCACCTGCCTTTGTCCAGCCAGGCTGTAAAACAAGCTGCTGAAATAATCGGAATTAAAAATAACCAAGCAGAAAAATCTACGCAAAATACTTCTCTGCTGCAAATGATGGCCAACAGCTTTCCAGCTGTGGAGTGGGTTTTCTCCATGTGATTTCTGTGGGAAAGCAGCCAAATGGATTTTCAGCACAATGGCTGAGCAAAGTAGGACAAAATGAAATGATAGTGACAGTTCCTCCAGCAGCAGAATGTCCCTGTAGCGGCTGGAAAGAGATATGTAAAAGTCAGTCCTGCTGTGTTGAGTGTTGGGGTCCCTTACATAGCACGGATCAAGGAATGAATCCTTCCTGGAGAGAGGAACTCTGCAACCCCTTGATAGTGGCAGTTCACCAGCTAGATTCTGCAAAAGCTTCCATATTGAACACATGAAAGCTATAAGTACTTCAATTTGAACAAAAATTATCATTCACATGTAGTAGATTGATTTTCAAGGAAAATTACTCATTCAGCTTTTATGCTTTTAACAAACTTTTCTCAAAGCACCAATCCCTATTCAATCTTATGAGTCTCAAAGATGTTAGCTTGAAAAGCATAACCTTCTAAAATATTTTGCAAATGTTTCATGGTGTGTCCACTTGTACCACTGGAATTCTTAAACAGAAAAATCAGATTGTTACCAATATCCAGAAACTAATTAGGAGGGAAAAGTACAATTCAAACTGCAAATATTCCTTTTTATATTCCCAGTGCATTACAAATTGAATGACAACCTGACTTTCAACCCCCACCCCCTTCTGCAATGTTAAAAATGTGACTGGAAAATACTATATCACCAGTCTGAAACCTTGTTTTACATTTCCAAGTTGTAGCCTAAGGCAATAGTTTCAAAGATTCAAGTGGGAAATCCTGAAACTGGGGGCTGGAATGTCCTCTTGGAGTGGAGAGGCACCCTGAACTAATGCATTGTCTAAATGTTGATGTTTTGTAGCATCTTTCTTATTTCATCTAATGGGGTAGAGATTATTTCAGATCTACATTAATTTGCTAAACAAAGTCATTAGACTCCTTCAAATCATCTGCATCTCACTTTAATCCTTTCCTTCAGTGTAGCATAGACACATAGTCCTTCATAATATGAACCAGCTGAATGGATTCCAATTTATCAAGAAACTGTAAATTGCAAAATATCAACCTGAAATGGCAGTAACAAATCCAGTGATCATTGTCCCGTACATTTTATATTGTTATTTAAGACCTCGTGGGAGATCAATGCTGTATAACCTATGCTGTATAACCTATTTCTCAGGATTCTTGTCAGATATATGAACTCTTTGCAACTGTTTTCGCTAATATATTATGACTTGTTTATGATACTGAAGAATAAGTGATGGGATCAGCATGGTCAGAGTGGAATGGGAAATGATGTGGAAATCATCTGGAAAAGGTTGTTTTCTTTTTCCTGTCTCTGTATGCATATACTGAAGGATTATTATTAGCCTATTCCACAGACCTCCTATTTGCATCCCTCACACATTGTTTTTGGACCTAGATGTATCCTCTTTGTGAAAAATACAGTATCTGGAATACTCACTGACTCCTTAACAATAATCACAGAACTCAGACTCAAGATTTAACTTAAAAATTAAATTTAGAACTTGCCGAGAAAATATGTCAGCAAAACTTTAAGTCTGTGGATTTCTTCACAGATTATGTGGCTGCCAGGCAAGCAATACCCTACTTTGACAGCAACAGATGTAACAGCTCATTTTGTCCTCTACTGCATCCCTGCCTGCTCCTGCTGGTGCATATGGCTTCCAGGAACCAGGAGACTGAATCCCTCCAGGAGAGGTTTCCTGCTCAGCTGCAACAGAGATGGATCCAACAGGTCCTTTTGGGGAAGTAACACACCAAGTATTCACTGGGAAGAAGATTTGTAATTACAGCACCTTTACTTTCCCACTTCCTCAGCTAGAACTTCCAGCGAATAAGCCAAGCTTTATCAGTAAGACACTGGAAAGAGCAAGCAAAAGACAAAGTTGGTTACCCTCCTTCTCTTCTGTGGGAGCACCTTCTGATAATGAGGCTTGAAAAGCAGTTGTGGCTAAAAATGTCAGGGAGAGCAGCCCTGGGACCACCGCTGGCAAAATTTCATACCCCTTCTTTCTGGTACTTCTTGAAGCCAGGCTCCCTTGCTCCGTGTTTCACTCCTGCATCTTATGTGTTCATATCCTCATGTGTAGTCCCCAGTGTTGTTGGCACCTCAGAGCACATCTTTCACATTGACAGCAAAAGGAATCATGTCCCTGGTGAGGCTGCTGTACGCAAGCTGTTTTCAACATTATATCCTGGATTTCCCAAAAGGCTTGTGCTATCAGTACAATTACTCCCATTTTACAGAGGACATAACTGCAGCTGAGAGCTTACCAGTTTTCTCAGAGATTTCTCATGCGAATTACATTTTTAGCTCAGGAATACATTTAAGTATATACTTAAGTCCCTTTACACTGCTTTCTAGGACTGCGCTCTTACAGACTTATTTTAAATCCCACTTTAAATCCTGTTGATTAAAGTCCATGCCTATATGGCTTTCTGAGAAAGAAAACTTCAGCAAATTGGAGTTTCATGTATAAAATGAATGACTCAAAATAAAATGCTATTCACTGTAGGCACCCAACAGAGCAAATAAATGTATCAAGGGCATTCCTGCTTGGTGTCAGGCCTGATCAGATTCAGTTTGGTTTGTCCTCTGAGCGGCGAAAGTACCAGCAGTCTGAAACTGTAACACACAAAATAAGAAAAATAAACACAACAGTTTCATGTGATAATGAGAATGCAATCTGTTTTCTGTTGCTTTCCTTTACTGCCCTGACAAAAAAGTCTATTTGTTTTCCACAAAACATTAAGGAAAATAAAACCATTTGTCTAATAATGGAAGGTTTAATTTCCCATTGTTTGCAACACCTTAACATATCCTGCACCATTCCGACAAGGCAGTGAGTTTTGCAATCAGTATGGTCCTATAACTGTGGTTCTGTGACAAGGTGCTTTAAAAGGTTATGCTCTACCATAATTTCCCATGCAACTCAGCTCCTTCCTTTTTCTTCCCTCCCTGCACAATCATTTGCAGGACGCAGTCAGAATGAGTTATTTGTAAAGCCATCACTTCCTTTCATACACACCCATAAATAGATCTCTCACAGCAAAATATTGTACAGTGCATTGAAATAAAAGCAGTAGTGAGAGGAGTTAAATTGTAGGATGTGTTGCAGTTGACAAAGAGAAACTATTAAAGTCTTTTCTGTCATAAGATAATATGTGTCTTCACAGTACAAACAAATAACTTTCCAAGTAACTATTTAATTATAGTAGTTTCAAGTTCTGATTCTTAATCTAGTTGACTGTGTCTCATGCCCATCTATACGTGGCATCTCTTCCCTGATGACCTGAGGCATCATGGGCCCATCGAGCTAGAACAACTCTCCCTTATGCAGCTGAGATCGACCTGCAACGCTTTGACTTGTCTGCCTGTTTGTTGCTGCAGTGTTCTTCATTTGCTTGGTTTTTGGGCATGTGTGGTGGACTCTCAGGATCACCTTCTCTACGTGGGCCGCAACGTCTTGGCACACTTCAGAAGCCCAGATGACTTTCCCTTTGATTTGCCACTTGGCCTCCATCCATGCCTAACCATCCCCACAGAGCATTGGTTACCATCCACGAGTCAATGTAGAGGTAAAGTCTTGGCCACCTCTCTCATTTGATAATGTCCAAGGCCAGTTGGATGGTTCTGAGCTCTGCAACTTGACTCGACCCACTTTCTCCTTCAGGGGCTTCTGCAACTCATCATGGAAGGCCCCATACAGCTGCATTCCATTTGCAGTTTGTCCCTACAATGTGACAGGAGACATCAGTGAAAAGAGTGTATCACTTTTCATCATCTAGCAGTTGAGTTGTATGGTGGAGCTTCCTCAGCATGTGTTACCTGCTCTTCTTCCCCTTCATCTGCTAGACCAAACTTCTCATCTTTAGGCCAATTTGTGATTATCTCCAAGATCCTAGGCTGATTAGACTTCTCTATCCCAGTGCATTGTGTGATTAGGGTAATCTCCTTGCTCCGTGTAGAATCAATGGCGTGATGCGTGGAGGGAACTTTCTTTGAACATCCACCCCAGCACGGGTAGTTGGGACACCAGGAGAAGCTGTGCTTCTGTGCCAATTGCTTCTGAGGCAACTCTAACCCCTTCATAGGCTGCTAGAACCTTCTTCCCTGTTGGGGTGTAGTTGGCTTCAGCCCCTGTGTAGCCTTGGCTCCAGAATACAAGCAGTTGTCCTTGAGTCTCCCCAGGCACTTTCAGCCAGACACTCTGGGAAGGGCCATTCTTCCCAGCTGCAGAGCAGAACGTGTTCTTCACCTCCTGTCTTGTTCTCACTGGCCCAAGGGCTATAGCATGAGCAATCTCCTGTTTGATCTGTTCAAAGGCTTGTTGCTGTTCAGGGCCCCACTGGAAATTGTTCTTCTTATGTGTTATGAAGTTGAGAGGGCTTACAATCTGGCTGTATTCTGGGATGTGCATCCTCCAGAAACCTACAGGGCCTAGGAAAGCTTATGTTTCTTTCTTGCTGGTCTGTGGGACATTGCTGTTATCTTGTTAATTGCTTCTGTTGGGATCTGATGGCATCTGTCCTGCCACTTCACTCCCAGGAACTGGATTTCCCAAGCAGGTCTCTTGATATTACTTTGAAGGCAAAATCAGCTTTCAGGAGAATCTGGATGATTTCTCCTTTCTCAAAGACTTCTTCTGACATCTTCCCCCATGCGATGATGTCATCAGTGTACTACAGGTGTTCTGGAGCCTCACCTTTCTCTAGTGCAGCCTGGATCAGTCCATGACAGATGGTGGGACTGTGTTTCCACCCTTGGGGCAATTGGTTCCAGCTGTACAGCACGCCCCTGCAGGTGAAAGCAAACTGTGGTCTGCACTTTGCTACTAAGAGAATGGAGAAAAGTGCATTAGCAATGTCAATAGTGACATAGTACTTGGCTGCCTTGGACTCCAGTTCGTATGAAACTCCAGCATGTCTGGCACAGTGGCACTCAGCAGCGGGATAACTTCATTCAAGCCATGATAGTCCACTGTCAGTCTCCATTCTCCTTTGGGCTTATGCACAGCCCGAATGGAACTGTTGAAGGGTGAGTGAGTCTTGCTGACCACCCCCTGGCTGTCCAATTTACGCATCATCCTGTGGATGGGAATTATGGAGTCCCAATTTTTTTGGTACTGCCAGTGATCCACTGTCATGGTAGCAATTGGTACTTGTTCTTCCACCTTCAAGAGTCCTACAACAGAAGGGGTTTATGACAGACCAGGAAAAGTGTTCAATTGTCTAATCCTTTCTGTCTTCAGAGCAGCAACTCCAGAGGCCCACCAATGTCCTTTTGGGTCTTTGAAGTAGCCATTCCTGAGGCAGTCAATGCCCGGGATACATGGGGTGTCTGCCACTCCTAGTCAACCTCACTTCAGCTTCTATCACTGTAAATTCTTGGGAACTCCCTGACACCCCAGAAACGGAAATAGACTCCACCCCTACATGTTCTGATGGTATTAAGGTCCACCAAGCACCAGTGTCAAGCAAAGTGTTGAATTTTTGTAGTTCTGATGTGCCAGGCCATTAGATCCACACAGTCCAGTAGACGCTATTGTCCCTGTCCTCCCCCCAGGTGGAGGCAGGGCCTCTCTAATATTGGTCATCATAGCTGTTTCTACCTCCCTATAAACATATTTGGGAGGTACCTTCTAAAGGGTCAGACATGCCATTGTCCAGTCTGTTTTGCCTAGGCACTTGCCCATGGGAAACTGGCACTACCTTCACCCTTGCTGACTTCCATTTGGTATTTGCTTTTTCCTTCAGCTCCAATACATGGGCTGAAGCATGGCTAGCTTGAATCATTGGATGTCATTGTTCCAGGGGCTTGCTGCAGCTGGAGATCTTCCTTGCAGAGATATCTCTCCCCCATGCTCACTAGGAGTCATTTCCAGAGACTGAGAGGTTCTTGCTTCTTTACAAACCCCTGGTCGATACCTGCATTTTGGGACAGGGATCCTCAGTGTCTTGCTTCAGTACTGTCCAGCATGGTGCCATCACCAGAGGTATCCCAAATTTTGAGCAGCCAAGTCAGTATAGGCTCATCTGGTCATCAAGTGAGGTCTTCCCTTGTGCTTGCATAGCACTTCTAAGGACAGGGACTCCATAATCATCTGGGGCTCTGATTACTCCACTGGTTGGGAAGGCCCTGGTTCTCCATCCTCATCAACCAGGTGTGCTGACTTCGTTTTACACTTTCTCTTTTGCATGGGGGCGACTGCTACAGGCTTTGGCTGCCCTTCTGGTTTAGCTGCAGCCTGGGTGATTGTGATATCTGTTAGTTTGGTTTCTGTTGCACTATTTTCCTTCTGCTCTGACTGTAGGTGGTGCTGTACAGTTAAAACTGTCATGCAATAAGCACTGGCCAGGGTCAAGCACATTGCAGTGAGTTGGCCCTCTCTGGAACTGATGCAGTGATTTTCACCTAAGCTCTCTGCTATCTTACTAGGGATCTGTGGTGAGGGGGGAGCTTCCAATCTATCGTGGCAGAGTATTCCTTCAACACTTGGCCCATATCCTCCCACATCCCTGTCCTATCAGAATCATTAATGTCTGGAGCAGGCTGTTGGCCAGTGTCCCCAGACCCTGGGGCAGGATTCTAGACAGCATGCCTAGTCTCTGGGGCAGATCTTAGGGTAGTTTCCCAAGAAATCCTCACCCTGTCTCTAAATACCAAGTAGACAATAGTGAATAAGCAGGGCAGAATCATCAGCAAGAATATGCTCTATTTGGCAGTTGGGGGAACCATAAATTCCCAAAGATTTCACTACCAGACCCGAAAGAGAAGGGAGAGAAAGGCTGGGCTAAATCACCTCCACTTATGCACTATTCAGGCTGAGTGGCATTGTCAGTAAACCTCCAGAGGCAGGTAGCAACATGGGCCGGGGAAGGCAGGGCACATCGAGTCCACATCTGAAATGAATTCCATGGTCTTAAATGTCATTTTGTCATAAACGCATTTCAGACAACATATTACCAAAGCAATCCTAATCCCTCTTCGCACTTTGACAAAGATATTTGTCAAAAGTGCTAGGAGAAATATATGCATGGCTAGGTGCCACACTCACACGAATAGAACTTATCAGCATTTTTGCACTAAAGTTGTGTGCGCAACACTCAAATGTTTTGGTCAAAGATGGTATTTTTTCACTTGTCTCTTGGGCCCCACATTGGGTGCCAATTATGTCTTGGTTTGAGACAAATTGGAGAGGTGGAGACCTCAGACAGAAGTCTCCTCCCTCGGATTCATACCCCTCATTTCTCCAATAAAGAAGGAGAGACCAAATGCACACAGAGGTAAGTGAAAAAATAACTCTTTACCAAGAAGAATGCTAAGAACAATACTGATAAAACTGGCTTAAACCAACTGATGAGGAGAAACTTCACAAGCCTTGACCACTGGACCAAATCAAGTTGGCAGCTGGCCTCCCCCACCCAGAAAAAACACTTGTGGCCACAGGACAGAGACAAGATGATTGCCCGTCTAGGTGGCTCACCTGGCCCACATCCAGAAAACCTGGCAGAAATGGTTGGAGAGTCAGTGCTGGCAGGAAACAGCAGACAGCTGAGATTTGATACTAGCAAACACTTGCGTGGTGCTGGAGTGAGGCTGCAGTGCTGGTACAGGCAGTTGGAGCAGGGCTGCGGACCCCCAGGGTGACTGGAAGGACCTGCAAGTCACTTGTTGGATCCAGTGAGGAGACTTAGTTGTTGCAATTTTAATGTTCATTGGTCAAAGTGGTGGCCACAGTCCAGATCTGTTGAGGTGGCAGTGGAAGCTCCGAGTGGTGAGGGAAGCTCTGAAAGTCAGTTATATAAGCTCAGGTTCAGCTGGAAATGCCTCCAGTACCTCCCCTGAGGCAGGGAGTTTTACACTGGGTGATATACTACTGTGAGTCATGGGGCCCTTCACCAGTCTTTGACACCCTCTAAGATGAGTCCATTATGGCTCATTATGGCTCATCAACAAGAGATGAATACCTTCAGTCTAGATGTGAATGTTCTGGGGAGTTATCACAGCAGTCCTCTGTGTAAGGGAAAAGAAGCACTACCCCATTTTGCATGGTTTGCCTCTTCACTTATCTTGTTCAACACTCAGTTTGTAGCCTGAGGTGTTGGATGTGCATGCCTTCAGCCCCTGGCCTGGGTGGCCACTCTGCACACTGTCAGCAAAACACACTGCTGATTGAGCCACTAGTACCAATAGTCCAGTCTCTTACAGCACCTGGGCAGTCACTGCAGCTGGTCAAATGTTTGAGTCATTAATCACTAGCAGTTCAGTCTCTTTAAAGAAGTCAAAACACCAGAAAGCCAAAAAGACATATTTGGAGAAAAGAAAAGGTGGATACCAAAATTGTTGTGTAAGGCAGGACACACTTTTATTGTGCTATAATAAAGGACAATGTTGCTTTGACCTAATGGAGAGAGATTAGTTTTTTGAAATTTTGCCCAACACTAAGATTATATCTTTCTCACAGCACTTCATCATAAACATATGCACGCCCAGATGTGCATACACACATTGCCTAACTCAAGCTGCAACAGAAATGCCCTGTCTACCCATAAAACATGACCTTTTGAGGGTGAATGCTTGTAACGATTTAGTGGCATGCAGTCATGCACATTGAATGTAAGAAATTGGGGGCTTAGCTACAGAGGGAGCTGCAAGGAGCAAACCAGTCACAAACCAAGATTTGGCAAAGCCATCAGGATTAATAGTCAGACGCTTAAAGACAAGGCTGTCTGCAGTGCACAAAGGTGAGCAGACCTTCAGCTTCACGGCCTAACTAAACCAGAGCATTTCCAGCAGCACAGTCTCTGCTGCATTCTGGACTTGGTACTGATGCCACCTGGACCATTTTCTACAGCATGAAGGGTTTTTTTCTACATGCTTATGCTTATGCAGAATAGAACAGTGCTCAGTGTACCTGAGGCAGCTCTGGCTGGGCAGGCTTAAGAACAAGAAAAATCCTACATGTTATTCCTCTCCTGCCTTGCTGAGAAGCATGTGGTACTGATATAGGCTTCCCACCTAGAGCAATGATTTACTTTCTCCTTGTTAAGCATATCAATTTAGACAGTATCAAAGTACTTGCTGACATGGCTGAAAACTAATAAACTTTTAATTTGCTCAGGATACCATGCCACTATTGTATATCATTAATAAATATGACAGAAATCAAAGCACTCAGCTTGCTGATACAACATAGGAAATTGACTGAGAATGTCATTAAACAAAAATTTGTATTTGCTCAGAATCTGGAGCACGTTTTCCTATTTTTCTTTTCAGAAGTTGTCCAAATCTTTAAAAATATAACAGAAAAATTGCTTTGATTTTTTAAAATGTCAGCTATCCCTAAGTGGCTTTTTTCTAGATTCTGAAAAATATTGACAGGCTTTCTCATTTGCAACTCTTGGAAAGTTCTGCAAATAATCTTTTCCCTGATTTTAAGTCAATAAATATGAGACTATATGCAGAGAAAATGGGATGAAAAGTGAAGCACTTGAAGAGTCATCAAGTGAACAGCTTCTTTTAAAGATCTACTAAATTAGAACAAAATTTTTGAGACACTGGAAATTATCACCTCCCTTCAACAATAAAAATATTTTGCAAAAGGCAATCTGAAGAGCTCATCTTTCACCTCCAACTATAGGTATGAATGGCTTTGAAATATTTTAGCAGGGGAAAAATGGCTATGCTAGCAAACCCATGAGTTTTCTGGTGAAAACAGCCAGTAAACTAAACCCAACAGAAAATATAGGATGTTGTCAAAGCACAGCTCAAGGGTTGTGCTGGATGCTGGGTCTTTGAGAGCGCTGTGTGGTGCCACCAGCCTTCTACTTTTGTGTTACTGTCCCACTGTGGTGGTCACCCATGGGCTGATGTTGGGAGGGATCTCCTTTTCATTAAGCTTCTTGCTCCTCTGCCATGCTGCCAAGTCCTGTGCCAGACTAGTCACTTCCTCTGCACAACTGTTTTTCCTTTGACTGCCAGCCAGGCCTGTGTCACTTTCTGCAGTACCTGGAGCTTTGTAGTGCATCTCTCCTGGCTGACTTGGTGTGATCAAAGGCAGCTGCTTGTCTGACATGTTCGGTAGTTTCATTGCAAACATGGGCATGAATTTCATAGTCAAAGTGAAATTCAGGGGTTTCAATGACCATATCTGGCTGGTCTTTGTCATAACATTAACAAATATCAGCAAGCGAAAAATAACTCTGAGAAATTTTAGGGTTTTTAAAAGCTTATTATTACACTTTTTTTTTTAATGTTTCAGCTTAGGAAAATGAATTAGCAAAAAGAATAGGCTAAACTGATCTCTAAGTGCAAGCATCATGGAAAGGACTGAATGCTTAATAATTTCAGGCCATGCCCAATAATAATTGAGAATAATGCTTGTCTCAAGCATAATAATACTAAAGGATAGCAATGCCATTTTAACTGGAAAAAGTGGAAGAAAAGAAAAGAGTTTGGTCTGCTTTGATATTTAGGATGCAGTCTTTGACTTTGTTAAGATAAAGTTGAAAATGAAATGAATTATTCATATAAACGTTGTCATAGTAACAAGCCAGCAAATGAAATAATGAAAGCAGTTCCTTTGTTTTAAGGGGGAAACTACAAATCTCAACCACTGAAAGTTCAATAGTTTATACACTCCAAGGCAACTCTAACTTACATCCACACCTGCAACATACCAGTTCTGCATGATCCTGAATCCCCCCCACATGTGACAATTTTTAGCATTCAGAGGAGTGCAGGAGCAGTTGCCTCAGTGCCCATGCTGCGTGAGATGGGTATTTCAGCGTCACTCAGAACCTGGTCCTGCAATGAGTGAAGAAAGTTTTTTTTCTTTTCTTTTTCTAAAAATCTAGATAGTTTCATTCAAAATGCTTTATTAAAAGAAAACTAAGGTCCAAAAGCAAAGCCCACAAGATGAGGAAATGTCAGCACACAAATGATAATGAGAAGATTTTCAGATAACACATCTGTGGAAATGGATGCGGATACAGAACTTGGCACCTCCAAAGCATTTAAATCAATTAAGTGCGAAATCACCAAAAGGAATAGGGGTTTGTAATGCCTAGTGAAAGTCAGAGCCCTGTGCCTAAAATACGGACTTTCATTTGGTGCCTGAGGAAAATTCAGCACCTAAAACTGTCCCAGCTGGCAGAGTGAGACAGGGTTGCCTGACTAAAGGCAGCAGGCCAGAAAGGAACAACCCAAGCCTACTGGCATGAGGGACAGCGAGATGCCAGAAGTGCATCCCTGGGACAAGGGTCTCTGTCCCTGACACCCAGCCAGGGAGCACTGTAGGTGAGGCAGTGGGCAACACCTGACCTTGCGTGCTGCAGGGTGTCCCTGCACACTGGCCAGGGGGGCAGGCGAGACCCACACGTCACTGGGAGCTGAGTCATTAACCCCTCAAAAATATTGTGGTGCTCAGGACACTCACCTGGGAATGGGAAATACAATATTTCAGGCATAAATCAGAGCACTGGCAAGCTGCCTGGTGGTCTCAGATGTTCCCGCTGGCTGTCAGAGCCCTCCCTGACCTGTTTTGTGGGAGAATGAATGTACACACAACTGCCCCTCACAGGTGCGGGTGCCTACATGCATACATAAACATTTTCCATTCTATATTCAGTGTTTAAAATGGGGTTCATCTGGAGAGCATCAATGCAGGTGGCAAACCAGGATGCCACAGGGAATGTTCACCAGTCAGGATGGAAAACCCATAGGGTGAGACTTTTTTTCCTGAAAGCTGTAGTTTTAATCATAGGTGCTTTGGCTTATTTTACAAGGCCATTTCTATTCAGCTTTTTCTCATGACATTAAAAATCAACTCATCAACAGTATTTGGTTCTGTAAATAAACCCAAGCCTAGGCTAGGAGCAATACCAGTTCACACCATCAGAGAACCTGGCATATTCTCTTCCTTTTATTTTTTTTTATCCTCTTCTGATTTTTTTTTCTGGAAGTATTTATTTTAAGCAACTGTACATAATACCAGAGAAGACAGAGTGCAATGTGATATCTTTGTAGCATATTGCTTAATGTCCTGGGTGTAATCAATTGAGACAATCTCTAGCAGTGGAGAGTTTAAATAAGGGCCAGATTCTTGTCAGGAAAATTTTCAATGCTTGTTCTCTTTAAAAAAAATAAAAATATATATAGTTTGACTAAAAATCTTGTTATGGATAGCTTCTTTCAAACAGGATGTCCTCTGTGTCTGATGTTTTTCCCTTCATTATCATCTAAGCTGGGCTTTACAGACTACCTTACATTAGATCATTTCAAAGCAACATCTGTTGTTTTCAAGGTTAAGTTTGCTGTTACAATAAAGTACTGCTAAAATGTTAGCTCTCTATAGAAATACCTTGGCCGAGGTCCACTTTGTGCACAAATTATTGTCTTCTAATAGTGGGTTGAAACTAGAAGAAAATATAAACTAAATTACAAGGATATTTGTTTGGAGCAATCACTTTTGTTTACAATAGCTTCAGCTTGAGAGTACTGAAAGACACTGGCTTTACACTATTTTGGAGTCTGTGTTCATGAAACAAGGGGCTCATCCTCACATTCTCACATTTCCCCAGTCAAAGTGCCAATAGATTCCTCCACTGGAGTGACTGCATCTCATCAGCCAACGTGAAGGATAAGTAGGGCTGTATGCAGTGGGGCCACAGCTGTTGCTTGTAGGGGATCCCCATCAGTGTTCCACCCTAAAAATAATGTTGATGGATTATCACAGATCCATTCCAGAGGCAAAACTTCAGTTGGGGCATGACTGACTGAGCAGACAAGTAAACAAAAGTATTTTTGTTGCATTCATGGTGGTTATTTTCATTCTGCTGAATTTAATAAACTAAGATTAGGCAGAATTCTGGTAATTTTCTTATTACCAATTTACCTTGCTTGTTATACTTAAAACTGCCTTTTATTCCACCTAAGCTATTTATTAGATCAACTTGTGTAGGTGATGATTCTTGTGAAGTACGTGACTACACAGGCGCTGTTGCTGCTACATTTTGGTTTCGGTCGATAGCCTGAAACCCCAACCTCAGAGTGGGGCAGATTAATGTTTGTACCAAACAGCTCCACCAGGATCATGGGTCTCAAAAATTCTTCTTAGCAAACAGAAGTTTCATTAGAGGTTAGAAACATAAGTTGGTGAAGTGACAGATTCTATGATATGATGGAAGCTCAATTATAAGTGGATAACATAATATAACAAGTGCAGATGAAATCCTATTAAGGTCTGAAAATCCAATATCTCATCTTCCTGACTTTTAATTGATCTTTACACATATTGTCATTACAGTCAAATATTTGAAATGATTCCTGTACACATAAACAAATGTAAGCACATTAACTCTGTTAATAATTTTAACAAGTAATTTGTATTTCCCATTAGAGTATCTTACAATTTGCTTTACTATAATTAAAGATATCATCAGTGATAAGCTTTAATGTGTTATTTAAACTCTGCTTGTTTATAAGATTTGCTTTTATCATTAACTGCAGGTTGATAAGATCCACATCTTAATGAAGATACCCTCATTAAGAAATTAGATTTTATGTCTAAAGCAAATAGGATGTTCAGGAAGGGAAGGACCGCTGATTTTTTCATAAATCCTAAATATAGACCTTTCTTCCTAAGGTTGACCTGTGGTAAGTCGAGCAAGTTCATCAGACCATGGCTTTCAATCTGTTTTACTATAAAAGCAACACTTCTGTCAAACAGCATATCTTTCACTTGCCTTAAAATTACCCGTCTCTGTGATATCTAGAGTAGTGATGGGCAAAAGAAGTTCTGCACATAAAGACAGTTATGGAAACTTGCTCTGGAGCAAGGCCGCAGGTCACTTTTCTTTTGAGTAGGATGAAAATCCCTAAAGAATGGAATCCATTCTCAAAGCCCAGACAGCAGAGGCTTTCAAGGACCAAGCTAGAGAAACAGATGAGATGCATGAGATATGGGACACCAGTTAAATCCTTTGCAAATATTTTGCATCTTATGCACTTCCAAATCAGCTACAAAACACCTTTACTTTATTCGTGGCTATCACGATGGGAATTAACAGACTATTTGCCTCTGCCCCTGCTCTGTCTTGTACAATTGATACGTCTCTCTTAACAGCAGTGTTCTAACAGCTGTTCAGAGATGATTTCTTTTACATTATTTGCCAAGAAGAGAAAGAGAACTAATATGTATGTTTCCAGCTTGAGGTTTGAACTGTTTGCTTGTGGTAAAAATGTGACTTTTGGGAGTCTTTCTTTAGATATACCTGGCTCTGACACTGTCAACAGAAACAACTTTTGTCACCAGCTATGACTAATCCATTGCTTTAGTTCAGTAAGTAGAACATACGTTCAATTCATAATCAAACAACTGAAATTATCCTTCAAGGCTGAAAACAGATGAGGGGTTTAGCTATTTTTTTTAAGGTTATAAGGCTTTTAGATAGAAGTAGAAAAATGTCCTAGTGAATAAATTGGCAGAGTAGGTGGAGGTGAAAGTAATTTTCCTTAGTTTATTTTTCACTTGTGATTTGTTTAGAGGAGTTTTTTTGTCCTCAATTTTATTTTAAGAAATGAAACACTTATTCCCCAGCCTCAGCACCTGCTGCTTTACTGTTCTTATTTTTGTGTAGAGAGATGATTTGGACCTTAATTAAAATTGGAATCACTTCTTCCCGTGGAATAATATTAAATATTTTGCTAGGAAGAACTACCATGCAGTAAAAACTTTTGATGAAACTTTCAAGATTCCTTCAAGAGATGAAAAAAAGACTACAAAGACATCACTGGCAAGTAATAGATTGGTGCTCTTCCATTCCACATACCATTCAGAACAGCAAAATAATTTGCATCCCTCTTCTCCAAGATCTCAACTACCCTTCCTCTGTAACTTACATTTTCTGAATTGTTGAGAACAAAGCAGATTCAACTATAACATTAACTGAGAACTGTTTAACTATGCTACTATAATTTTGTATTGATTTTATGTAAACTTTTAACCAAACACAGATTGCATTTCTTAAAGAAGGCTTTTGGGAGTTCCTAATAAATTGCCTTTCCAATCTTTAATGGAGCATTAGTAATTATTGGAAACAATTGGATTTAAAGTCATTTAGAAACCACAGAACAGTAGCTTGATACAGTATATTACTGTTTCACTAAACAGCTGTGTTAAATGAAATTTGTATCTGACAAAAAACACTGGCAAAAATTTATCTTGACTGTAAAATTCTATGTGATCTTCATGATATCTCATATTCTAGATAGCATGTTCATCACCAAAAACTACTGTAGTGATTTAAGCAGACAGAAGCAGACAGAATATTCCAAGTTGGAAGGGACCCACAAGGATCATCAAGTCCAACTCCTGGCCCTTCCCAGGACCCTCCCCAAAAGTCACACCATATTCCCAAGAGAATTGTCCAAATGCTTCTTGAAGTCTGGCAGGCTTGGTGCTGCGACCACTTCCCTGGGGAGCCTGTTCCAGTGCCCAACCATCCTCTAGGTGGAGAACCATTTTTTAATATCCAAACTAAACCTTTCCTGACACAACTTCAGGCCATTTCTTCAAGTCCTGTCACTGGTCACCACGGAGAAGAGATCAGTGTCTGTCCCTCCTGTTCCTCTCACAAAGAAGTTGTAGACTGCAATGAGGTCTCCCCTCAGTCTCCTCTTTCCAGGCTGAACAGACCAAGTGACCTCAGCTGCTCCTCATATGGCTTCATCTCAAGGCCCTTCACCATATTCGTTGCCCTCCTTTGGACACTCTCTAACAGCTTAATATCTTTCTTCTATTGTGGTGCCCAAAACTAGACACAATGTTCAAGGTGAGGCAGCCCCCGTGCAGAGCAGAGCGGGACAATCCCCTCCCTCAACCAGCTGGTGATGCTTTGCCTGATGCCCCCCAGGACGCAGTTGGCCCTCCTGGCTGCCAGGGCACTGCTGACTTACATTCAACTTGCCATTGACCAGGACTCCCAGGTCCCTTTCTGTGACACTGCTTTCCAGCATCTCATTCCCCAGTCTGTATGTACCTCTGGGTTTGTCCAATCCCAGGTGCAGAATCCAGCACTTTCTCTTGTTGAACTTTGTATTACTGGTTTGTCCAGTCCTCTAATTTGTCAAGGTCTCCCTGCAGGGCCTCCCTGCCTTCAAGGGATTCAACAGCGCCTCCCAGTTTTGTGTCATCTGCAAACTTGTTTAGTATCCCTTCCAGTCCTGCATCCAAGCCATTTATGAAGATGCTGAAGAGCACAGGGTCTAAGATGGAGCCCTGTGGAACCCTGCTAGTGACAGGTCTCCAGTTTCATGTCACCACATTCACTTACCCTCTGTGCTTGACCTGTGAGCCAATTGCTCACCCACCACATGATGTGTTTATCCAGCTGTGAGCTGGACATTTTGTTCCAGAAAGATCCTGGGAGAGACAGAATCAAAAGCTTTACTAAAATCCAAAAAGATTACACCAACCGGCTTCCCCTGATCAATGAGGTGGGTTACCTTGTCATAAAAGGAAATCAGGTTCAATAAGCAGGACTTTCCTCTCATGAAGCCGTACTGGCTGTGACATATGACTGCATTGTCTTTCAGGTGTTTTTCAATACCTTCCAGAATAATCTTCTCCATACCTTTACCAGGCACTGAATTGAGACTGACTGGCCTGGAGTTTCTTACAGGTTTAATGTGCACCTATTTTCAACAAAGTCTTAGCCAAGGGAAAATAAGCAGGACCAGGGCAGATAAGAAAATGAGTGAATAAAAGCACACTCCTGCTTGCAGCAGGCAGCACAGTTT
This sequence comes from Cephalopterus ornatus, assembly GCA_013396775.1. Lineage (NCBI taxonomy): Eukaryota > Metazoa > Chordata > Aves > Passeriformes > Cotingidae > Cephalopterus > Cephalopterus ornatus. Next base: position 295,039 of record VZRE01000474.1, read on the forward strand.
GCCCACAGAAAGATGAAAACAGATCTGATTATTCAAAGTTAAGACAGAATTTCTGGTGATGACCAGATCTTTATACTTTCCTTTCAGTTGTTGTTTAACAGCCAAGGAAACCCAAAGAACATACACCACCGGCTAACAAGGATCTTTGGGTGACTAGAAGTTGCTGTGATGCAGCAACTGGACATGAATGCATTGTAGTGGGACACATGCAAGGCCTAACAAGTCCTGTGTATCTTTTCCTGCCCTCATAGCACCTCTGATACTTGCTTTAGATACAAAATGCTTCAGTAATATTTCTGTAGTCCTCCTGTTGGTCATCTAGCACAGCTGGTTTAAGCAGGCTGACTGTGCAGGGAATCAAAGATGGTCCGGAGAGAGAATTCACTTGCCTATTGCATTATCTTTTGCTGCTGACAATCCCCATATTTTCAGCAGTCTGTACCTAAGGCAAGGACTTACTAGTAGGCACCATACAGCCATGGTCAAAGGCCCCATCACCTTGGAACTGCACACAGGCCTAAGAGAAAGCTTCCTACCCCTTGTATCCAGCATGCTAAGCATGCTACACTGTCAGTTCATGCCTCTGTTCCTGTCACAGCTCACTCACTACATTCCCAGCCTGCTCACAATGCTCACTGTCCCTGTTCATCCTTGCTTCTTTTTTTACTGCTCATCCCCACATAACCCTGAAGCCCACATGTATGTCCCACTCAGATGTGGATCCCCTGTGTCCCTGCCTCCCACTCCTGCCTTTTGTAGACCCAGCTCCCACCTATACATTTTTCTCAATTCAATGTCTGAATTACCTCTTCAGTCTCCTTTCCCCATTAGCTGCTTCCACTTTGGCTCTTACTGCCACTCAATTCTCTTTCATATTTCCACTCTATCCACAGCAAACACTGCCCAGGCTTGCAATAAATTTCAGCTAACCCATTTCTTGTTCCTTCCATCAATCTACCCTGGTGCCTTTTATCTGTTTTCTCCCTAGGGAATTACTTGCCCTTTACTTGGCCTCTATAACACTGTTGAAGTAACTGTATTCCTATCATGTCCACCAATCTATCTTCAGCATTTATGGTCCTCAGGTCATTACAGAGCATAGGTACTGCTACCTTTCCTGAGATCACCAATTACCATTGGAACCACTGCCTTAAAACTCAGCCCATTAATTAAATATTCTTGCTAGTAGCCTCATCCCCTTCTCACTAGCTCATATATACATTTCAGTACCTTTGCCAACCTATAAACAAAGAAAAAAGACTGTAGAACTTATATTTGTAGATACTTTCTGCCAGGCAGAGCTGAAGAGGCTGTTATGAGTAACAGTGCTCCCCTCCACCTTTGCAGATTGCCAGATTCCCCAACCCGGTGTATGGCCCATAAAAGTTCATCTGTTGACTAGAGTGGTCAATGAATAGGGTCTGCTGCCTTATTTCTTAATTTGTAAGAGCAGACAGGAGCACCACGACTAAGCAAACATTTTTAAGATTTAGGAGAGGATTTTTTTTTAATCTGCTCATTTCATGGTGTGTCATGACTCACGGAGGTCATGGGTGTGACTCAAGAAAGCAAAAAGCCCACATATATTCTGTACAGCAGTCACTGGTGGAAAGAAATGCAAATGTTCACAGTCAGCAAGCAGTTAGCTTACCTCATCCATTACTTCAATCGGCGTATTCTCATGTGTGCAGAAACCTTCTTAGGTAGGTCTAAAATGAGACAGTGATTGATTATGGAAGGAACTGTTATGTAACTTAAACATCATCTCCATTTCCACAACCTTAATCACAAAGTTCCAAATGCATTCAAGTGACAAACCAATTTAAAAACAATTTGACTCCCAAGACAATCACAACAGGGAAAGACTTTAAACCGAGCAGGTATTACAATGCAATTAGCACAATTAACCCTTTGTCACAGCAGCAAATCAAGAGTTTCCACCTCTTACTGTTTCTTTAAATGTCTGCTATTGGAAAAGTGACTTCCAGCAGGGAGGAGTTAACACTATGGCAATCTCTCCCTCACAGATTTTTAACAGTCACCAGGTGGCAAAATCTATTTATACACCATATGTTTGTAATAGGATCTCAATTTGTAAGATACAACATTAAATTTCTCAAATGAATATACTGAACAAAATAGCATGGCAACTGGAGCCGCAATAACACGATGAAACGTATTAAAATCAGTGTTAATATAATAATCAGCTGTGTTTTGTTCCATATGGCAATTTATGTTAACAGTTAAGCTAAACCCCATCTGTTTCTTCAAAAGCTGAATAGAATAAAAGAAGAAAGGTCATGATCATGAACTTCTGCCTCCAAGTCACACTGTGGCATATTTAATAATACATGTATAGCTTACTGGTTTTCTGTATGATGTGTGCCAAGTCAAAAGGTAGGGTTTTTATTTCACGTAAAAAGTAGCAGTTTTGGAGAGAAACTTCCTTCCTATTTCCTAGCTTATTGAAGAGCCTTGTGCAAGTGCACAGATGGCAGCAGAATGGTCAACAGCAGTGTAAAGAGCAGACCTAAATTTTTCCTGCACCGAAGATCCTGTCATCTCAAGGCATACCTGATTCTGCAGCTATGACAAGACAAATGGTATATTCCACGTATCTAACAGGTGTGCTGTGCTACCGTTCTGCTTGTACTGAAATGCGCTGACAGTACAGCAATGGAGAACATTTGTCTTTATAACAACTGACAAGATGCATGATTACCACTGTAAGGGTATCAGGAATAAAAAAAAAAAAGGCAGGCCCTGTCCATGAGCCTAGTTATACTCACATGGTGAAATGCTGACCAAGTCTAGGAGAGCAGGAATTATTTGTAAAATTGCCTTCAAATAATATTATCTCCCTCCCTGCTTCCAATAAACAGATCAAACATATCTCACCTCCACCACATTTTCATATGTTTTTTGTGAGATTTTCTATCAGTTTTGTAACTCAGCCAAGTTCGAACTCTTAATGGCCATGTGAAATTCATCACATCTGTGGCTTTGTTTCTTCAGCCTTTGAAAAAAATCCATTACTGTGATGGATTTTTATCAACTCAAATATCTCAGAAGAGTTGCTACCTGTGAATTTGCCCACTGTCGGCAAAATATATATGTATACTGTGTTTGTTTTTGAAGACAAACCTCTCCTGAGATACCTTTGAGGGAAATATAATTACCAAGCCCCATGCTCAAATAGGCAATCCTTGCCTGGGCATCTACCTTACATCTTTTCTATCTTACATCTTTTACTGTGCTGAGCTATGTTAAAGATAGGGTCTGCTTTGTCAGTTTTGTCACACACATGAGAAACAGCCTATTAAACACTTCTTATGTCAACCCGTTAAATAGAACATCATTTCTAAATTGCCTGAAGTGTAGGATTCCCCACTTGCAGCCTGGAAGTTAACCTGGAGTGTAATATCTATGAACACACAGATCCGTAAATATAATCCCCCCATTGATAAACAGATGCAGTGTCCTCTGCAACACACAACAAATTCACTGTGTAAACAGCTTTAGGTTTCCTGTTTGGAGCCAGGACATACAGAAGGGCAAAAGTTTGTGTAACATGGGATACCTCTGTCAGCTACACAAATAAAGAAGACTAGAAACATAGTTTATTCCTACCAGTTATAATTTAACCTTCATGATTTGCATCCCAGGGCACAGTAAAGGCAAATGTGTTTTTTCCTCTACCTGTGAAAGCATTGTTCTGTCTAAACCTTCACCCACAAGGAAATTACACATACAGCACTGCTAGGTAGTATATAGTTAGGATATCTTCCTGTTCCTTCAAGGATGTGGATTATGAAAAGATTAAAGGTCTCCTGCAAGATCTCCACCAAGCGAGGGTAATGTGTTCCCCAGTGAAGACAGTCAATATGAAAAAGTTCAGCTGCCCTGACTTTATACAGCAGCAAACTGGATACAGGAGTGCCAGCAGCTGCTGTTCAAGACGGAGAATGCTCTGACAATTTGAGCCTCCAGCATCGTGGGTGTTATTTTCAAGGTGTTCTCCTGCAAAAGATGTTAGTGAAAGGGATGAATGGAAAACAAATCTTCTGACTTTGCAAAAGCTCAAAGTCCCAGCACCACTCAGAGTCACACTCACATGAATTTGCTGATCTTCCTACCAGCCTTATTTTTCTGTTGTTGCCTGTCCTCTCTATAAGCTTCTTGACCAGGTGTTTTGTCCTTATATCTGTCTGGAAAAGCTATCAGTCAGTTGTTTAACCAGGCAAACATGCAACTAATAAATAATAATCAATTTAGGAAATAGGTCTTTAAACAAGTGGTAAAGAGTCCTTTCTATCGCAGACAGGTGATAGGAGAGCTGCTGTGGTCTCTTTTCACATTCAGTTCTGCCTGTTCTTTTTTATTTATGACAAAGTAAAACAAAAATGAATTTAGAAGGAAATGATATGCCACTTCTATGCCATTAAAATTGAGATATAAACCACAGAAGCCAAGATATGCAAAGACACAACTGTCATTTTTCCTGACACCATGCAGTCTGACATGGTGTCAGACTTAACTTTGAATTTCCTGGCTTTGGTGGGTTCTTGTTTTAACCCCGAGACATCATTTAAATGTAGTTTGTCGTTTCTGAATATAACTGTAACTCTTATATTATCAATAATAATAGGGTACCTTCTGCTCCTCAGGGGCAAACTCTCAAACAAATGGGTTGTGAATCAATAAATACGTTGTGTGCTGCAGTTGAATTTATTTATTCATGAGATGCTTATCTCTCTAAATTCCTTAGGAAAAATTCTTAATCTCACCATACTAAATTGACTATTTATCAGTTTTAAATTGGACCTTATTAATTTTTTTCCATGCTGGAAAATGTCTTTCACCATTTATCTTTGGACAGAATTAAATTTCTTTTTGTCCCCCTTTTCTCTCCTAGGGACAAAACCCAGTGGTTAAGAATGGGAAATAACAGATGGCAACAATCTCCCATATACAAATCTGCTCCGTCTGAGCATCCTGTAAGCTCTCTTTGCAATATCCTTGCAGAAGCCTGTATGCCATGGCATAAGTACAGTCACATTTGGCTTCTCACTCATCAGTGACAGGCTGAGCTGTTTTTTCCTTTGTTTTATTGCTGGCTCATTGGCAGCTGCTGTAAGTAGAGATCAGCTCCATCACAACCGTGCACAATTATATTTATAGGGTACTGAGGTATTTACAAACCCTTAAGCATAAAATTGAATTCAATGTTAAGGTTGTGATTTAGGTTTTACCTACTGATTGTGGCAGGAAGTGTCTTCTCAAGATCTAGGAACTAAGAAAACAATGTTCTGCTGTGGGCTCATTTGAATAATCTCACCACTCATTAAACAGAGCTGCAAGGCAAGGAATGACAGAGTTCAAAGGCTGACCAGGGGAATATATTAGTAACAAAATTATTGTCAGAGCCTTTAGATACATTTCCTCAGTATTCCTCAATGCAATACCATTAATTACAATGGGAACAATTTTGTCATTTGCAAACACTTGAAAAGGTTAGCAGAATACTCTATGCTGGTAGCCTGAATAGTCCATTTTTAGAAACACCATCACTAGAGAATTTCAAAATGTTATACAGTTGGATGAAAGACCGAAAGAGGGCTTTGGTTTGGAAGTTTGTGGACTGTTTCACATTATATGATTGGTGAGCTGCAAGTCCTAGACAACGTGTTCTTTTCTGAAAATGGTTGTTGATGTGATTTAAAATATATTGCCTAATTCTAATATTTTCAAGAGGCTGCAGGCTGCAAGAATAAACCCAGCATTCAGAGACTCACACAAGGTTATGTTTTGCTTGTATTTTACATATTATTATCATCCAGATACTTTTCTAGCCAAATGGCACCCACTGGCTCATCTGAAATGCACCGTTCTCCGCCTTTTTGGCAAATGTTCCCTGGTACACCTGTCAGGACAGGCAGCGAGCATAGCAATGGGGCAGTCTCTCTTGATTCAATTCCTGTGATTGGAGGGTGCCAAAATGCTTCAGGGCTATCAAAGTGTTGATGTCTCCAGTACAATTTTCATCTTTGCTAAATAAAATAAACTTTCCAATATGGCTCAGGAGATTGGAGTAGTGTCTCTTTTTTCTTCTCTGCAAATAAGAACTGCTGCCATCCTTTAATATTTATCAACCCAAATCCAGAGGGAAATATTCAGCTGCTCATTTTCCAGAATACGTGTTTTTTCTCACTCCCAAAAAAATGCTCCTGGATTCTATGAGGCAAAGAAATTCAAATGCATTTGATTTGGGAGAAGGGGGATTACAAGTGCTTGGAGGCCTATGTGGCAAGTGGCCATTTTTCAGATCTGCTACTGTAATCAGAAGCAGAGTGACTGGAAGGTGTTTTCCATGAAATACCTCTCTGGAGCTAAATCCAGGGAATGGGGCATTGTTTGTGAAAACTCTGTCATTTTTAAAGGAAATGTACTTGTTTATACATCATAAAAAATGTAATAGATACTTCTCCTTTAGGGACAAGTGCAGACGACTAGAGCTGAAGAAAGTTGTTTTATAGATTCTTCAAGTGAGAAGGAACACTGAAAACTAAAAGACTGTAAGTGCTGCTTATGGTGTATGTCACTTTTAACTTTTGTAAAACTTGTAAAGCGAATACTTCACACAGAAGAGTACGAGAACTCCTAATTAGTCTTAGCTTACACAGCACTTAGGCACCTGCTTGTATTTCAGCAAATGAGTAGCAATGCTGACTCCCCAACAACATGCTTACAGCTGAGCATAGTGTTTGGCCTGGACAGAAAAGAGGACCTGGTGCAGTGGCAGTGTGCCCTGCCCTGCCTTGCTGTGTCTTCTGTGTCCCTGACTCCCCTCCTTTTCCAGGCCAGAGAGCAAAGGACCTCTCCAGGCAGTGGGGGTTATTCTGCATTGGAGATCAGTGGGCAAACAAATGAAGTTGGATCATATTTACTGTTGGTTTAAGTCTTGTTTTGATCTGCAGACGCTTTGCTTAACCCTGCAAAGTAATTCACAGGCAAATTCACAGGCTAAAGTCCTTTGTTAACAGCAAGCCAACACCAGCTGCTTTTAGCCTTTCTGTGTGGGAAAAAATGTCACGAAAAAGAAGGAAAGAGAATACACTTTTATTTTTTTCATGCGGAATTAAAAGCACTAAAAGCCATGGGCCTATCTCACTGCACATTTTAATTAGACTATTTTTCAGTGTTTTGTTTAGTTCTCTTATTCATATTTAATGTGGCTGCAAACAGCAAGCAAGGAGTTTGGTTCAGCAGCGTAATGATGCATTATGCTAGCAACTAAACTCCTGAGACTCTGTGATCCTGGCATTTATGGTCAGGTCAGCTCCTATTATTCAGTTTCTGGAGTCACATGTGAAGAATATTAACATTTGTTCTTCCAGCAAGGGGAAGAAGAGCACATGACCAGCACATCAGTGGATGCTGTTGCTAGGCAGGATCCAGAGTCCTGCAGTAGGGTCATGCTTGCTCCCTGCTTCCATGGTATCTAGTGTCATCACAAATTACTGGAGATGGATTGAAGAAAGCAGATCCATATTCTCTGAAGAACAAAGCATAAAGAGCAGATGGAAGAAATATGGTGTTGAGCAAATTGTTGCCATTACTTGGCACAAGGGCCTATGCACATTCCTGGCTTTCAACATGGCTTGTTCTGCTGAGAGGACAGACAGCACAAAAGGACAGACAGAGCTAGTTGTGTCAGCAGTCCTGAAATGCTCATTACCCCCTTCGGCCACTGGGAGAAAGTACTAAAACTGAAACATACATCCAAGCGTTCAGGTTTCCAATAAAGGTGAATTGCACATGGTGAGATTTGGAAATCCTTGCCCTTGTCATCCCACATCCCTGTTAAACGGGTCTGCTGCCTTGGAGTTTTTCTGAGCCCTGAGAGCTCTTCAGACATCGTGCTCTAGTGTAATAGTTTCACATTCCAAGTCAGAGAGAGCAGAGTTGCCTGGGGCATCTGCCAATAACACAGGAACATGACAAGGGGAATTTATGTTTTGGTTTCCTGGGCTTTTCTTTTTAGCAAATTTTTTTTTTAATGAAGCTTTCATTTTTAAATCAAACTTTGATAATCTAGTGTATGTAGTACTGATGAATTTTATTTTTTCAAGTTGGTTATATATTGCAATTTCTAGAGCACATTTCTGTAGGTACATATAACAAATGTTGGATTTCATTTAACAGGAATGGATATTTTTAGCAATTTTTTTGAGGATATGGAACAAAAAGGCAGACTGTCAACGCCACGGTACCTTTGTCAGGGTTTTAGAAAGTTAAAAGACCTATTGAGAAGTTTCAAATATTAATTCACACTTCTAGCTAACGTAAGAAATACATTTGGAATAGGATAATAAGAAAAAATAACCAACTAGTTCTTATGCGGTAAAGTTTCTAAATCTCTGTCCCAGAAAAGAAATAACTCTCAGGAAAAATTAATATTCCAAACAAGTCTTAGGTGTTACTGCAGTCATATCATACAGCAATGGTATAATGGATTATGAATGATGAATGAAGGACATAAAATCAGATAATCTAAAACAGCTCAACATGCACAGGGCTTTACAGCTGTTGTTGACATACTATACAGTCTCAACTGAAAAGAAGGCAAACAGCTGAAGTCTACTGATGGTCTTGTGCTTCCAGGATTTTTTGCCCTCTCTACATGTCTGAAGAAGAGCTATCCTGGTTTGAAATAAGTTCATAAAAATAGAACAGGGAAAAAATCCATGAAGGAAACTGAAGTTGAACATGAATGCTATTTTAAACAGAGGAAGGCAAAAGTCTCTGTGTGGAACATGGGCAAAGCTTCTTAAGAAGGCTGATGAATATCTTCCTGGTGCTGAAGAGCAGTAAACCTGTCAGGTGGAGTCAATACTTTCATAAAATGACCGTGATGCACTTTTGAAAACAAAGCTACAAACAAATGCAGAGCTTACATGTTCTGGGGTTAGAATACATGTTGCAATCAGTTGGTCGATGCTGGCCTAAGGTGGTTGTAACCTGTTGGGTTTTGTTTCCTGCACCATCTCCCTAAGGCAGAGTAGTGTTGAAAACACAGCCTTGACCCAGTAGCAAAGAATGGAAAAATGAAGGTATTTGACCATATGGAACTTGTCTTGTGATTAGACAGGCCAGTCGAACCTAGAAAACTGCACAACAGAACTACTGGATATGAATGCACCAGGGTCACATGTACAGTGTTTCATTAATATTGGCGTGTCTTGTATGGAGAGGACCATCCAGCAGAAAAGGCAGATTAATTCAGACCTTATGGCTGCTTTGATATGAAAATGAAGAGAAAATTCTCGAGAGGTACTCAGAAATTTGTAAGGACTCTGCCTAAGAGTCAGAAAAACAATCACATTTTTTTATCTCTTTCTGTCTATATGCAGAGTTTCCAAAACAAATGTTACTGAAACATGACCTTGACATCTGTGTATATAATCAGTTTCAAGTCCAGGGTGAAAGACTGACATTTCACAGAGCTTCTTAGTCCATGTAGTTATGTATGAACAGACATGATAATAATAATGATAGTAAACACAATGAAAAGAAATGGAGGAAGCACAAATAGACAGAGAGACTATACTTTGCATACAGCGTTTGTATAAAAGTATTGCTTCCCTTCATGGCCTTACAGTGGATAAGAAACAAGCCTTTGTAACTCTTCAGCAGCATCAGCAGTGCCCAGTGAGATGTAAACACGATTTACGTTACACAGCTGAAATGATGGAAGTCGGGAGGTGCGATCTACGGTAAGCCAGGCTGGAATGCAGCCAGGACACTCGGTTAAGTAACAGTACTGGAAGCTTTTGAAAAGCAATCTTGGGATCTTAAATGGCTGCAGAGGAGCAAGCTAACTGCTTTGCAACTCATCTGAAAAGCCGTTCATCACCACAGTGGAGACATTCAGTCTTACAGCCAAGGCACTGTTGGGCATTTGGGAGATCTGGGTTTATCTCCCCACTCTGCCGCATGCTTCCTCTGGAACCAAGGGAAAGTAGGTTCATCTGTCTATGACTCCACTTCTGCCATGATACACATGGCAGAAACCAGCCACCATTTCTTCCAGCCTTTGCCTGCTTTGTCAAAAAAGCAGAAATGGGATGAGATGGGGTGTGTTTGTACACATCCAGCCCAGTGGGGCCCTTTCATCTGTGGGAGCTGTTCCTGCTCTGGGGGACCACCTGCTGAGGCTGGGGCAATGTGGTGGGACTTTGCATCATGTTCTGTGCATGTGGGAAACAATAGAAAATGACAGGTACCCCAGGGGGTGACTGCAGGGTTGACCATGACAAAGAAAGGGTCCTCCTGCTGGAGGCTGGAGGGGCTGTACTGATGTCTATTCCAGCAAGGAGGCCCCCATGCCAGGCATGCCCTGGTAGAAGATCTGGGCTCCACAGCCATTGCTGAAGCTCAAAAGCAGAAGAGATGTCTCCTCATGCAAACATGTGATGGAGAAATATCACCATGAAAGAGAGCAAGGCCATGGCCAAAAATAAGTGACATCTGATGAATCTGGTCTGGAAGCATGGGCAAAAGCAACAGAAGACAGATGTTGGAACAAGGCCTGTGATGAACAAGTCAGTAATACTGAGGGACTTGCTGCTAGACATATTAATCTGAAATTAAATAATGTTATGTAATTTCAAAGGAGGCATAATAAAATCCCCAGATACATTACTATAAATCATCTAATTTCAACCCCCTAAAATATTCATATTTCTAAAGTGGTCTGATAGTTAAGTCTAGAGATAGAGCATTCAAAGATTTAATTTAATTAGCTATAGAATTATAGGACAGCTGTAGTGGTTGCCTAAGAATAGACTTTAAACTTATTCAGACTAAAATTTTCTAATACAAACTATCAGCGAGCTTTTGAAATAGATGCTTCTATATAATCTGAGAAACGAAATAAAATACTTCAGAATTAATCATAGTAAATAATAAACTCAGCAGCTTAAGGAAAAGAAAATATAAATAAGCAGGCAGTTAGGAAAATGAAAACACAAAAGAGTGGACTAGAAGGACAAAGCAGCTGTCCCACACAAATTCTTTATCAGTAGAAATGCAGCCAACCAAACTGTTCCATAGATCTGAATTGCTATGCTAAGATGATACAGACTGAGAAATACAGCTATCCGAGTTCTAATAATTAATATCATTAACATAAAGGAAAACCGATTGGGTTATTTCTAACAACCATTTGAAACCTTTGAATAAAGAAACTCTCAAATATCTATAGAAAATATGTTCACAAGGTCAAATTGCCTGTGATAGGTTGTTATAGTAATGTAATTAATTAAATGAATGGTTATTTCACTGTTACAATAAGAATATCTGACAAATATATCAATATTTCTCCCAGGCTGTTTGAGAAGATGAAATATTTAAGTTAGACATTGAACATGTGAATCTGTACCTTTCATTCATGGAAAAGGGTCAATCTGAAAGAATATCAATCTATGAGGAAAAAAGACAAGCTAGAGAAACCAAAGACAGTGTAAAAGCAAGGTACACAGTTTTCAAATAAGCATTGAGTAATGGAAAGTGCATATGTTTAGACAACTAATGTGACAAGTTGCCAGATGCGATCTCTCAAGGGCATAAACGAAGTGTCTTGGGATACTTTTTCTGTGCTCAGGTGTAAGGATCTGAGCTGATAAGAGTGAATTCAGTCTTTAAAAGCCCTATTAACATTTCTCTAGTAGTTTTGCCTGTGCTGGTTTTGGCTGTTTTAGATTTGTGCTGAAATCAGTGTTGATAATACAGAGATGTTTCAGTTACAGCTGGACAGCACTTGCACAGAGCCAAAGCCTTTCATGCTTCTCGTAACACACCACCAGCAAGTAAGCTGGGGGTGTTCAAGGAGCTGGGAGGGGACACAGCTGGGACAGCTGACCACACTGACCAAAGGGATATTCCATGCCATATCGCATCATGCTCAGTATGTAAACTTGGGAGAAGAAGCAGAATGGGGAGAGAATTTCAGAATGATGGCTTTTGTCTTCCCAAGTGATGGAGCCCTGTTTTCCTGAGATGGCTGAACACCTGTTTGCCCATGGGAAGCGGTAGATGAATTTCTTGCTTTCCTTTTCTTGCGCACCTTGGCTTTTGCTTTACCTATTATACTGTCTTTATCTCAGCCCACAAGTTTTCTCTCTTACACCCTTTCTATTCTCTCCTTCATCTCAGTGGATTGGAGTAGGGAGTAAACAGCTGTATGGGCCTTGGCAAACAATGACACCTCCTTGGAATTCTCCATTTTGGTGAGGATTCAAGGGAAAGTAGTGCATAGTGTCAGAAAAATGAAACAATTTGGGTACCCAGTGGAAAAAATGGATGGACTCTGGAGCAAGAGCTTTTTCAGAAACCTGTTTTTGGATCAAGAACTATTTCAGAAAACTAGTCTTGGAGGGAAGAGATTAATTCTGTGGGACAGCAATGGATAAATGATCTATGGGCCAGGAATTTGTAGACATATCTCCTTATGCATTTTATACAGAAAAGCAGGGATACCTGTGGTAGCTAGTGGAAAACCCACTGAAGCTAACGGCTGTATGTCTAGATTCCCTCTCAAGTCAATGGAGTGAATAAGCTCTCCAAGGGTAACTTGGTTTTATCCTAATGTAGGTGACTGGAAAATAGGTCAGATTATTCACACTTTAAAAACTGCTTATTTCATTCATGTGGATAAAAGAGATCTGGCTGATACAAAGATTTCTATAAGTCATTCAGCAAGGTTCTTCCATGGAAGTTCTTAAAGTATCTAAATGGGTATAGGATGAAAAGAAAGGTTGTTGCATGAATAAACAATTGATTAAACAATTGGAATAAAGGGTATGAGTAAATGGCCAATTTTGATGGTGAAGAGAGGTCATCAATGGAGTCCCACAGGGACCATGCTGGCACTCATGCTGTTTAACATACTCTTAAATGCTGTGAGACAGAGTGTGGGCAGTGAAGTGTCAAAGTTTCCTGAGAATACTGGGTTATTCAGGGTAGGAAAGTTGAAGACCAACAGTGGAAAACAGTACAAGGACCTCTTAAAGCTGAATGACTGGGCATCAGAAGTCAATGTAGAGAAATGTACCATAAAGAAAAACTTCTGTTATATAATTGTCCAATATTGTCTGATATTACCCTTCAGGACTAAGATCTTAGGCTTCTAATGGATAAGTAGAAAATTCCTTGAAAATGTTAGCAAGGTGGAGTTATGATCAAAAAACCAAATCACCAACAAAAAGAACTATCAGGAAAAGAACAGAGAACAAGCCAGCAAACAACATGATGCTCCAAAAAGCAGTGAGTGAGGGAGGCAGAAGATTATGAAATTGTGAAGGCCAGGGAAAGACATTTGGGAAAGAACTTATGATCTGTTCCCGTATAAGAACAAGACAGCATCAATAGGTACTCAAGTGTGGTATGTTCATAAAACCAAAATTAAAGCAAGTTGCTTTTCACACAGCTATTACTTTAGCTGCAGAATTTCTCGCTTCAGATAGCTGGGGGTTTCTATAAGTACTTACATAAATTCTAAAAGTGACCTGTCCAATTAAGAAAATAAAATTTTTTTGAGGGTAATTAAATGAAAAATAAATAAATAATATAACCATCCCCAAATCCCCGGTGTATTGGTTGACGGAACCACCGTACAGGTTTATGAAGCCACTTGTAGAATGCTTGGAGAATATTTTTGTATTATCATAGATGGCCAACAGCTTTTCAAGTTCATCTTTTGGCATCATCTGTTAGCCATTGCCAGGGGTAAGGCATTGGGCTGGATACACTTTTTTTCTCAACTCTATCTGGCTGCTCTTATATAATATGAATAAAGGGAGATTCTTGACAAAACTTTGTCTTTTGTGCCACAATGACTTCCATGCTAGTGCTAGAATTACAAAAGTACACCTCAAACGCAAAATAGAAAACTGAGGAATTTCAAAGAAGGTCAAAATGCAGAACACAACAAAATGAAGCAAAAAGCTAAAGAAAAGTATTTGGAAGAACAAGCACACACACGCGCGCACACACTGCTGTAACAGTTGCCAGATCTGCAAAACATGGGAGTTGGAAAAGGAAGAAACTGAGAGTGACAATGCAGTGAGTCCTTTAAAAGAAATAATAAGCTCACACTGGGTTGCACAGAAACTAGTTCCCTTGACTACCGGAGACTTTTAGAATGGAAAAAACCCAGAGGTGACTGAGGGAAAGAGCAAGTGCAGAAAGAGGGGAAAACAGAGACTCCAATTAAAATGCACCAAGTCTGAAAAGATTCATGAGGACATTTTAGATGACGTTATGCAAAAGACTGGGCAACAAGCAGACTTTATTGGGCCAACATGAATACACAAAAAGGAAAAATGGTCAGAAATCATTGCCACTGTGCAAAGTACCGGAGACAGAATCCCTGGGAGGCTCTGACCATTTGTGATGCTCCCAGCAGAGCTTGGCAGCAACTTGCAATTGATGTATTTGAACATGGAGGAAACCGCCGCCTGCTGATAATTGATTATTACAGTTGTTCTTTTGAAACTAACAGAAGTAAGCAACACATTAGCCAGCATCTAGTGAATCACACTGAGGTAATAGTCACCAAACACTGTATTTGTGATGAGCTCATTTCAAATAATGGGTCACCATACACATTGGAAGAATTTTGAAGGTTTGTAAAGTACTGGGGCTTCAAATGCAGCTGGTAGGTCTTATAGTGTGTAGGTCTTATAGATAGTGTAATGGGCCTGGTCAACATCATAAATAGCCAAAAAGATTTTAATGCAGACAAGATTTTCTTTGAGGTTTACTGACACGCCCCTATGGAATCAAATGCTTTACTGGCTGAGATGCTAATAAGCTGAAAACTCTACTCTTAAGTCCCATGGCATGCTCCTTCTATACAGCCCGGAACTGCAGATGACAGCCAAACAGGATAGATGGGAGCAGAGTGGGGAAGGAGAGACCAAGCATAGCATGATCATTCCAGAAACTACAACACAGTTCTGGTGTGGTTGGTAGCATGCTTGTGTGGAAACAACATTTGTGGAAAAATTCACTTTATCTGCAGCACAAGTAGAAAATTGAGAGAACGAGGATTAACCTCAGATGTTAGAAGATAGCTCTGGCCATGAAACCACTCTCCTGCTCTGAAAAAAATCCAATTCATGATCCTGAAACTGCACCTGAGAAAGCTGACAACTACAGACCCACCATGGCTTTAATGCCACCCGCTGTGCAGAAAGGAGGTGACTCACACCTGAGCATCAAGTGATACAAGTGAACTACACTATGCCACTCAAAAAGTTCAAGCCCAAAGAGCTGACATCCTAATGCTGTGAATTACACAGAACCATTCGTAAGAGCATTTCCAGTTTTATGTCGTTTTCATGCATCATTAGCTAACTGGTGCAACATCATTTAGAGAAAGGCTCTTAAAATGACTCCAGGAGATTGTTTTCTGCTCACTCGATCAGCACGGGTGCTGCGTTCAGATGCTGAGAGCAAAGGGTGTTTTTGAAAGCGCAAATAAGAAAACCTGTTTAAGTTTCCACGTGTGGAGTGCCATTCAAGTGAGCAGTCCAAATACGACAAAATATAGGTCAAATAAATAAAAATTAACAGTTACATTCAAAACGGAAATTAACAGCTGTGCTGTGGAAGGGTTGTGGAAGATTTGTGTTGTTAAGCGGGATTTCTTTCATCTCATAGGGGGAGAGGAAGACCTGTGATCCTGCAGCCATGCCATGACCTCATACAGACATTGCCTCAACTAAGAATTAAGGTAAATTAAGAGCATTGAATGTTATGAAGCAATGCATTCAGATAGAAAGGTGGTAACAATACTCTGTATAATGCTTTACTGGAAGAATAGGTCCCTTATAGTGCAGGAGCAGGTTCCTTTCCACGCCCTTAGCGCTGTCTCTGGGAGCAATCTGGCTGATAAACCACTTGGTATGTGAGCTGAATGGCTCTTCTGATTCCCCTGTCTCAGCTAAATCTCCACTGAAGATACTAGAAGCTTAGGCAGGAACAGCAGCTGAAGACACTCATGTAGACACCTAAATTTAGGTATCTTAAACTGAATGCCATGCACTATGACTCTTTCTCTTCTCCTTTCTGGCTGCCCTTACTCTCTTCCCTTATTCAGCCTAGATAAAATAAGTAAAATTGTAATTCATGAAAATTAACAGAAATCAACTACCTTTCTTATTTCTTCGTTTGCACACTCTATTCCAGTTCTCTTGACTCTCTCTGACTGGTAAATCTAGGGACAGTTTCTTTTTTATTCTTGACAGATTCTAGCATAATGCAATCTAGGAACCATCTGCCTTGTTGGATTGCATCACAATAAAATTTTATATTGTTGATCTCAAAATACTAGTTACATGTTAGATTCTATGTGATGTCAAAACAGGAGAACTTGGCTCTTCTTGTTGTGCATGTGTATAATTTCAGTGTGACATTTTCACCTGGCAAATGTCAGACTGGAAAATACTGATCATGCATATATGTATACACACACACATATATATATATGTGTGTGAAGTAATTGTGACTCTGTTTATCAAAGTTCTGTTCTTAATTACAAGGTAATAATCCATATTTTGCATAAACATCTGCAATCACATTAATTTTTTGAAAACAACATGGTCAATTTATTTCAATTAACAGTAATAATTTTTTCTATTGTTATTATCTTTTCCTAATAACCTGTTGTTCTCAAAGCTTTTTTTAGCCCTCAGGATTTTCTTCAGTTTTCTATTCAAATACTGATGAAACTTAACCCTGGTTAGGTTTTGCATTTGACAAGATCATAACTTGATGTGTACTGTTATCCATTAAAAATCACTTAAGGCAATTGCTGTTACCACTGTAACATGATAAACCTGACAATAGACTGTTAGTTCAAAAGAACCCGGTAATTTCCTTTATTTCCTATTTCTCAAAACATCTGCAGTGACGTGAAAGAAATGTCAAGCTAAAAATAACAATTCATGGGTCATGGTATCAACTGTGATTTCATTACATTACGTCTGTGAGCAGACGAAAGCTGCTCTGGCATTCAGACTTTAGGTGAGCTGGTAATTGAGGAAAAGCCTAATCTATTTAATTTTAAGATTATCAATTATTCAAATACCTACAAAGAGTCTTCATTTTCCCCACATTCCTAAACTGAGAACAGAAGGTTGTCTGCACTGTGAGGGGCAGGCAAATGCTGATGAGCTGTTTGCAGTTTGAACCTGCAGCATCTGCATTAACCCAGGGTGAGATGCTGGGAGCGCATGGCTAGTGTGGTGCTGGGGATGGCTAGCCAGCCAGCTGGGGAAGCTGGGACATCGGTTCAATCTCAGCATCACACCAAGGTGGCTTCCTGCATTTTGTATGGGAACCCTGTTGCACCCCACAGAGGAGCCTTGCCTGTGCCTGCCTGCTCTCTACTGTGATGATGTGCCTTGGGTTTTGGAGAACTGCTGCTTAAAAGAAAGATCTTCCAGGTCCCTTCTAAACACCTTTCCACCTATGTTGAAAGTCAGTTATTACAAAGCATCTATCTTATCACTTAGAACAATCAATTTATGAGTACAAAAATAGAAAGAGCTGTCAATCTGACAAAAAAACCCAGCAGAGGAAAGTACATGTAACACCTTACCCCTTCCATGCATTTATGGCAGTTATATTGCAGCATCTACAACTGACAGGACCTGGTAAGCTCATGTTCTGCTCTGAGATACCTGTGTCAAGAAAGAAAGGGAAGTTTTTTCCCCTATTTCAGAACGACACTGCTTTAAACTAGCAAACCTTCAGAGCTGACCTTACTTTTAGGGAACAAAAATTGCCTACTCCTAAGCGAGACAGACAAAGATGAAATCTAGCAGAAGAGCTGATATTTCAAGACATCCCCTGCTTTAAGCTATCTCCAAGAAAAATGAAGCTTAAATGCAAGAGTGATGTAGGCACTTCAGAAATCCCTGTACAAAAAGGGATAGACACTCAGAGATATGGACAGTTAAAGGTGCCCATTTCAGAATGTATCCACCTAATGACACCGCCCAGCATTTGGGAAGAATGGATCTCATGTTTAAGAATGACACAGATAATAAATATAGAAAACATTTGCAAGCAGAGAAAGTCTATAGACAGAGAAGCATTTCACCAGGGTTATTTTCTTTCCTGAAAGCACCATGTATGCAGCTAGTGGTTGAATGCATGCACAAATTAAGTTTACAGATTTCATATAGCAATTTATTCTGGTTGAATGTAATAGCAGCAATTTTTCATGTAAGTCAGCAAAATGCAATCCATAACAGAAAAAGTACTGCCATTATTTTAAACTCTATTGTTCTTATTCAATTCAAATGTGAATTGAAGCTAAATAATTTACTGTGTAAATTTCATTTTTAATTTTATGCCATTCCAAAAGAAGAGAGTGAATGAGAGAGTGACAGGGAAGCTTCAAAGCTCTAAATCCTTGTATACTAATGTCTCAACAGTAAAATAATCTAAGGAGCATGCTGCAGCAAAAATGATTGCTGGGATCTATAATAGGATTGTTTTAACTCAATAGTGTTTTATAATTTTTTGATTCACTCCGAGTTTTTGACAGCTTGCCTAGTTGCAGTTTTTATCTGATCATCTTTGCATTAATAATACATTACAATAAGTTTCATGGAAAAGTGGCCATTTTTTTCTCACTGAATACTTTACTTTTGCCAGCAAAATATTGACTTGGGTTTATAATCAATTCCTGTTTGGCTTGATCATGCTTAGCATGAAACTAAAATATTTGCTGCTAGACAGATGCCAATACAAATGTCATCATTGCCATTTTTTAACAAATTTCTTCAGTTGCTAAATATGTATCGGACTGAAGCCCAGAGCTTCAGAGATACCAGGATATGAATAGTTGTACTTACCTGAGGCTCCCATTCCCCTGCTTCAGAAAAACTTCCTCCCAGCAACAGCATCCATTTCCATACAGTCATCCTCTGAGTCACCTGTGGCTTGCTTACTGACTAGATTCAATCAAGAAAAAGTACTGAATAAAAGAAAATACGTCCAAAATTATTTTGTTTGCCTTCCCCCATCTTCTGAGGCATGAATGAAAATTGACTTTCAAGCAAAAAAAACCCCCAACCACTAGGAAAAAGACTTTATTTCTCAAGAGACATTTCAGAAAAAAATTTTCAGCTAGGTGCAACTCATGTATCCTTACCTTCCTTCATAATTATAATATTTATGTACAGATTAATTATGTTTGATTGGTATCAGGAAACAGAATAGTCTGAAAAATGCTCCTGTTTAACCTAACTCTGTGAACTTACTTCCTGAAGACTTAATACAAACTACCTCTTGCTTTGCATTGGCATGCCATCTCAAAAGCCCTGTCCCGTTCCGGCAAATCAGTTGCAGACCATGAGTTTCCCCTCTGCGGTAACAGAGCCAGAAGTCATGCAGTTCTCTCTCTCTACCTTCTATGTAGAAACCACAGCTCTTGGAAAACTCTGAGATTGGCACTGAGCCAAAGATCTGCACTGTTGGCAATAGATTACTTTGCCACATCACCTGACCAGAGAAGGCAAGCATGCATACCTCTAAAAACTCCATGATGATGATGGATAGCACGTACTCTTTGAACAGGAGAAACCTTGCTGCATCCTCAGATACTTCCATTGTTAGTAATAGTAGTGAGAGTGATCTTTTTCAAGCCCCAGGATGATGACTGCAGAGAGTGAGAACTTACCTGGAGAATAAAAATGTTGGAGTCTGGCTTAAACAAAGCTGTGCTGAGGTCCATTTTTCTGAAAGGCAAAACAAGCATGCACAAGCGGCACAGGCACAGAACAAATGCCGAACACCCTACCCGATCCCCACAATGCAGTCTTTCCTCCTATAGATCTCACTTGACATGTTTGAATGCTCTGATGCTTTGTAACCTTGGGGGGATTTGCAATTGATATAATGTGTTGTTCAGTTCATGTCCAACTCAGATATTCAAAAAGAGCTAGGAAATTAAAAACAGGCATGTGCAGGCACTGCAAACTAACAGGTTTCGTGGGTCAAGGCATGCCTCAAATTTCATAAAGCCACTCCTGATGTCCAGACGTTATTTGTAATTAACTATTACTTTCAGGGTGACCTGTTAAAAAAAGAAAAGAAAAAAAAGAGTTTGTATTTAAACACAATTACACATTATATTTAGTGTTTAATATAGTAAATTTCTCCTCTCCCCCAGGCAACAGGCAATTACAGTTGCTCTGAGAAATAAAATATATATGAATAACTAAACTATGCTGGCTCTTTAAAGCTCTGCATACCTCTATAGTGTCCCAATAGCAGTGACACTGCAAATTGTAACATAGCAATATTGCTTTTATGAAAGTAATTTTGCTAGATCTGGTCATTATAAAGGTACTTTCAGAAATACTTTTCATCTTTCTGAAACTTTAAATTCCTTTCAGAAAAGCATGTGAAATTTTTTCTCTGAAAATGTCAGAGTTGGCAGTCCTCTGGCACATAAGAGAACAGGGCCCTAAGTCTCAGCGCTAGTGATCTCAGAGAATAAACTTCCTTTATATAGTTTCATCTCACTTGGGGCAAACAAGGAAGACAAGAATGTGAGTTTGCTACAGCTGCTATCTCCTGCTTGGAAGTGACTGTCAATCAGCTTGAAAGGAAAGGAAGATGCATCTCTCTAGTAGAAAGACACAAAGAACTGAGTATAGCATGAGCTCACTAAATCAACATGGCAAAAATCATTTGGAATTAAAATTGAAAACAGCTGGGCACTGACCTTCTTCAATGCCTGTGATTAATCAATACCTCTATAATATATCTATATCTATTATGGAGGTTAAACAACAGAAACAATATTCAATTGAAATAAATAAGCCTGCACATACAGATCAGTGAAAAAATTGCTCTGGTATACTACAAAACAAGTGTTCATTATTTTTAATGTATGCTTTCCATTTGCAGATGTGGGCTTCCCAGTCCTCAGGCTGGGTGAAGGCGGCAGATGGATGGTGCTGCAGAGAACGCTGAACACATGTAAATGACACATGGGACAGAGTTAAAAATCACCTTTTGTCTTACCAAACAATAAAAAGATGGCAGTTTCAGATTCATTCACATCACTGTCTTTTTGCAAATCCACAACCGCCACTCCATCACTGATAGAGCATACAACACTCCCCATTCCAACACAGGCAAGCATAACCTACACAGCAGCAAAGGAAGTCTGAAAGCAAGAAATGCCATCCTGATTTCCCTTTTGACAGTATAATTTGCATTTTGCAGATTTGAGAGCGTCAGTGAATTCACTGAGACAATGGATAGGAAAGGAAAAATTAAACCTCTCTCTCACTGTCACGTGTGCACAAAAGGAGAATTACCAACCCAATGAAATCAAGCACATGAAAACTAATTTTATTGTTTATACAATAAAAGTAAATAAGTTCATTCAGCTCTGGCTTTCCAAACTCTAATTTGCTATATTTTCTTCCAATAGGAAGAATTAGTTGGTTTTGGTTTTACTTTTCATTGAAACATCAAAAGACAATAGCTCATCGGTGTCCCTTTGTGAACTGTTATCATGACTTGAGCTGAGGTAGAAGGTTGGTATTTTGCATTTTCCTGCAGAGATATAGCCTTTTGGTTTTGTCACAGTGAAGAAAAATGACCAGAAATAGTAATTGGCTGAAAAACTGTGTCAGTTTTTGGAAATATATAATCAGGATTCACTAATAGGAACAACACCAATAATCATTTCATCACTTTGCCAAAGAAGAAAGACACTTTCTGTTTTGAGGGTTGTTGTTATTTCCCCCCTATTGAAATAATCGTTCTTCCATTAACATACACTGGTCATGACATAGTTGGTTTATTTATGTGATTTCCTAACACTGTGGATATCTGTGATGCTTTGTCCAAGCATCCTGACATCTCATTTTCTCTGACAGCAATCATTCCCATCCCAAATGTCAGTGGAGAATGCTACAATGGAAGAAAGTAAAATTTGGTGCTTTCATAACCACCCATCATTGTTACAGTTATTGAAGGTCAAGCAACAGGAGTACACAGGGTTTTGTATGGCTGCAGCAACACTAACGGTGAGTGGTTGATGCCCAGGAAATCACCTTTTATTATTTTCTTTTGTGTTACACAGACCCATGAGTTTTACTGCATGCTGACTTGACCTGTGGTGAGGTACATGTCATCTGAAAATCAATATCATGGTCTTTTCTCCTTTCTCTGTCAAACAAAAGGAAGGTGTATTTTCTTGTCTTTTTTTTTTTTTTTTTGAGAAAGGGTTCATCTGAAACGATCCAGTGGGTAACAAAGAAACTCAAAAGGAAGCTGGTTCCATTAAGAGAAAAAGTATTCAGAAACATGATGAGTTTTTCTTCTATTAAATGAGGAGCTGACTCACACAGATGAGGAGGCAACCAAAACCCAGGTATGTCTCATAAGAATATCACAAGTTCTCCTCTTTGGCCTGAATCAACACGGGCATTTCATTATGTCAGTGCATCTCATAGTGTTTTGTTTATAATAACACCCTCATATCCCAAGATGATCCCTACTTGGCTCTAAATCACACGTCCTCCAGCTTCTGACTAAGACAGCAGTCCCTGAGCACACGGGAGCAGCAGATAGAAACCAAAGTGGTTTTGTGCCACATAATCTTGTATCTTTAGTTGCACATATCGGCAAAGTCTCAGTTTGTTTTCTAATTGAGACAAACTAGTTTGTCCTCTCCTAGTGCCAAGCCACTCACATGTAGGTCTTTCATTTTCCTTGTTCACTGCGTCTTCATCAGAGGTGCTGGGAAACACATGATTCTCTAGAAAAGCTGCGGAGGCCGTGTCCTTTTCTTCTCTGTACTTCTTGCTCAACTTCTTTGTTCTCATAGTTTCCTGCCACTGGCACCAGCAGTTCCACTTTAAATGGAGCTTTAACATAGATATTACACCCTGTCTGCCATTCTTCCTTGGACTAACATTTGCATGGCAGATGGTGCAAATGGCCCAGCAAATATTTACTGGATCAGCATTAGAAAAGCAAAGCAAAACAAAACAAAAACACCCCAGCTGCCAGACTGATGACATTCTGGCACCATATCATGTGCCACCAGTCACCAGGATGGGGAAAACACCACAGGAAGATAATTGATATTGAACTTGCTGGGTTTTTAGGAGTATTTTTTGAATCTTGTTGTTTGGAGCACACCCAGAAGGCAGATACAAGGACAGGAACCTTTCCCCTTCCTTCTCAGAGTCTGTCTTTTTCTCATTCCTTAGGTGACAAAAAAAAAAGTATTATGTCAAATTAATGTATTCCCCTTTCAAATAAAAAGAGTCATATCTGGTATCAGAATTGTGTTAATTACAGAGAATAGACTTGCAAATGGAATCTGCTGAAACTCTCACGGCAAAGTCTGGGACAAATATCTTACAGATTTAAATAGTGATAGAAGGAGGGGAAGGTGATCAATGTTAAGAATGACCTATCACTTTCAGAGGCACTAACTTGCTAAGGCATATTGCAGGAAGAGCAGAACAGCAAAATACCTGTGCAATGAAGTTGCTTTTTAATTTCCATGTTCCTGTCGACCACTATTCCTCTATTTTGCTATTTTTTTGATAGCTGGACTAACTGTGTGTGAACATCTTTGAAGGTGAAGGACAATGAAATGCCAGGAAGTCTTATGGAGCAAAATCATTTTTCTCCACCATACTGATACTCTGTATTATATTTAACAGTGCAGAATCAGTGCAAATTATATTACTATGCAAATGGATGTTATTTTTTAAGCAGGTTATATATGCCAAAACTTAAAAACAGTCTTTTAAGATTCCAAGGAGAAAAGAAAGTAAAATAGAAAAAATAGAAGTCAAAAATACATGGGCTGACATTCTGAAAAATAGTTCAGCAGATGGTCAAGGAAAGATGGGACACAACAGAAGGAGATGGAGCACATCTGAAATTCTTGTTCTGATTGGAATTCTGAACCACCTGAAAATCAAATTGCATTTATTTTTCAGTTAATTTAAATTTTAATGACAGTCTAAAAATTTTTTATGAAGTCTTTGAATACACATTTGTTTTAAGGAAAACTTATTTTCCTCCACCCATCAGTCCCTCAGGAAAGATTCAATTTCCCTTTAAGCCTAGAAGGAGAAAAGATAGAAGGAGAAAATACACACAAGAAATATGAGTCAAGAGAAGAAAGAAAATTCCATCTCCTGCAGTTGTATTTTGCCCATTTATCTTGCACTGTAAACTGTGAACTACATGAGAATATGCCATGAACTGGAAAAGGGGAAAACAATAGAGTCCTGATTAATCTAGTTCATCCAAAGTTCTCTTCTTGATCTTATGGCATTTCAGAAGACAGTGTTCATTAGTTACCAAAGCTAAAAAAATGTCATTGTATCCTCAATGTCAAAAGAGAAGTGAAGAGGTTCTCCACCAGAATACCAAAACAACTACAAAATCTTTGCACAAAGGCCACAGAGGGTACGTCTAGTTCGGGGTCCTCTCTCCAGGATTTCTTTTATGACTTTCAAACAAATCATGCTTTTCAAACTCATATGTCCTAATGCTAAACCTGACAATATAAAAATCTGCATCTGAACTCTGAAATACTCAAAACTGCAGCATCAGATACAGGCATTGATGAACAGTGAAGAAGTTTATCTACAGTCACTATTCCATAACCTAGTGGATCCTACTCTCCAACTAGGTAGATTCATACAGTCTAGAAAAAAGAATATACAGGGAGTGAAGTTCAGAAAATAATTAGTTAAAGGCATAGATACACAGACTATCATGATGAATGGAGAGAAGATGGATCAGGGTATTCAAGTGCTTGAACATCCTGAGCAGCCAAAAAGGTGAACAAAAGAGAAGAGAAAAATGGCAAAGAGAGGTTGCCTTTGGTCCTTATGCCTGTCTCCCTGCTTACTAAAAAAGGTTGCCTGATTCTGGAGGTTCAGTGGTTTCCATCTTGTATGCCAGTAATTCTCCAGCTAACCTCAGCTTGGCTGCTGGCAATTTATTCTGTAGAAAAAAAACACAAACCCAAACAAAAACTTAACCAATTGGTTGGTATTTTTATATATACGTTAAAAAATAATCAGTGCTTGAGTAATTCATCAATGTTTTAATCATCTTCCAGCTACACAGCAAAGACATTGTTTCTGCTATAGTTTCTACCATTTTGTCTCAGTGATTCCTACAGAGAGGCTAATCTTTCTGAAGCACCTGCAAACTGCCACCTTCTTAAGCCAAAAAATCCACCAAAGGATGTTGGATTTCACTGGCCCAGGATAGAATATCTCCATGTCCTTATTTTAACTCACCCCTTTTACATGGTAAACAGAAGAGGTTAAGCAAGGAAAGACCCAATTTTTGTGCCTACCTTCCTTTTCTTTTTAGAAAAAGGTAGGTTAAAACAGCTCATATTACTAGAAAGAGATACGCAAAGTCCAAGATTTAAAATAAATATATTTTCTAAGGATTAGATTTTGTAAGTAAATCTGTTCATTATATCATTAAGGAAGGAGCCATGAAGTCACTGACCAGCTGCTCAGCTGGAGGAACTGTACAAAGCTGTGCTGAAGCCCAGGGAAGGGCAACTTGGGGAAGGCTTGAGCCTTTTCTAAATATGTACCCTTTTTGTTCCTATGTACACAGCAGTTTCTATGTGTATCCCTGTACATAGAGGTCTGCACATCAAATACATCTTGTTCACATGCACATAAATTCTCACCTATATAAATACTACGGGAGGGGCTAGTCACAGCTTCCATAACTGGGAGTGACACCTGTCACTCTCTTCCCTTGTATAGACAGCGCTGTGTTTTCACAAAGCTTTTTGCTCTGTCAAAGGCACCGAAATTTTCCGTGTGAGGCTGCTACCCCAGATTGCACTGCTTTTTAAAATTTTCAACCACAACATTCAGCAAAAAAGTGTGGAAAACATCTTGTAAAAGAAAGTTTCTCTTGAAAGGAGGGAAGAGAAAGCAATTCAAATGGATGTTAAAACCAAGGATAAGTGGAAATGTTGCAGGTCTGTATCTATAAATGGGGGTCAGTGGACCCTGCTCTTCCTAGGGTATTGTAAAGATTCATTAAAGTTTATAACGTGTTCAGATAGAGTGAGAACTGCAGTAACAGTCAAGTAGGAAATGAATAATTCTGTCTTTAGAACCAAGACTGAGCAGTGTGCAGTAAATAAGGCCTGAGGCCAAACGCCAAGCAATGAGGATAAAAGAACATATTGAATAGCTGCTCATTAAGTGAGCACCATCCATCCTGTGCCCTGCTGAAGCAGGTGTCCTGGGGAAAAGTAATAGTATGCAACCTTGTAATTAAAACTGTATCATAATGCATATTCACCAGGAGGCAAAATTAAGGATGCCTTGAGAAATTCAGTCTGACATTGCCTAACTTTTGAATGCTGGACTTTGCAACTTCTATGTCCTTTTTGCCATGTATATATGTATTTTTTTTTCTCCTTTTTTTTTCCTCCTGTTTTATCAAAGAGGTGGAGATATATGATAAGACATAGCAGAATATAGTCTTTCTGGCCACATGTGCAGACGAGAATAAGAAAGACTTCAAGCCAATGGACTGAAACTAAGGTCACTACACGTGTCTGAAGAGCCCAGAGCAGTGCTGAAGGGAGAGAAGGGGTAGGTCTGACAATCTGTAAGAGACGTAAAAACTGTCTAAGGGCCTGGGATCATCAACCTATAAATAATAGGCACTTCTGCATGTCAGAGCTACATCTTGGTACTTTCCTTACTTGCAATCTGGTTATATTTCATTATAAACTTTATCTAGCGAATCTTCTATTAAATAAATTCTATGTTCTTTGACACTCTCCTACTCATTCCGCATTTTTCTTCTTATTTTTAAAGAAAGAGGTGTTTTAATACTTCAAATTCTATTTTATAGGCCTTGAGAGAAAAGAAAACTTACGTAATTTAAGAGAAATATTCATATATATATATATAATAATTCAACAAATTCAACTTCTAATATCTAATTCTGGTGTTCATTCAATCCCTTTGAGAATCTCTCTTTTCCTAAGAAAACATTGTTTGATGTCAAATCTCAAGAGCCTTTGACTTCCAGCCTCTAAAACAGTTACAGTCTCTAACAAAATATTGCACAGGTTGAGGCTTAGGGCTAGCAGAGTGAAAAGGTAAAATCCTACGTGTTGGAAGAAAGAAGGAAGGAAACGTTGTGCTTTTATTCCTTCAGACAAGTATTTGTGAACAGCAGACCTAATGAACATGAGTTTCAGACATATTTGTGTCTTCTGGTTGGTATGCCTGGTGGCTAACGAAGCACAAGCTGCAAGCAAAACTTTCCATGCATCTATATAGAAATCACACAGTCAGTGCCCATCCCATAGTCTCCTCCAGCTGTTAGTCACAACAACATCACCAAGAGCTTTTAACACTGAGTGCAAGAAGGTGAAAGAAACCAATATGAAGTTGCAGTTCTACCTTTCCTGAGCACTGTGGGGAGAACAAAGATTTCACAGGGGAAAGGCAGCTTGAGCCAAACAAATGCAACACAGTTAGGGTAGAGAGGAAGGAGCAGCTGAGTGGCTGCCAATGCCCTGTACTGTGGAGGGATGAGCACACACTTTGCTAGGGTCACTGAGGACCAGTTCTCTGAGCAGCTGCTGTTGAAGGGACAAGGAGGGGAAGAATCAGAGAGTCTGCAACTGAGGGACTTCCTTGCCTCTTCACTGGCTTTATAAAGCCTGTAGACAGAAAAGAAAGGAGCATCTTGACAAGAGTTGAAGATGTCCCTGCTCATTCCAGGACAGTTGGACTACATGACCTTTAAAGGTCCCTGTCAACCCAAACTATTCTATGATTCTATGAATACCAGTAATCAAACTTGAGCGAGAAAAACAGTGCACAAGTATGCGGTTGGGTCCTCTGTTTGGCATCCCAACCTCTCCTTCCTGTGTTTAGAACAGTAAGGGGAATTTTTCAGCAAAGCTGTTGAGAAGAACATTTTCTCACAGTTTGCTTCACCTTATGCCAGCTGTACAGTGGTGCTCTCCTCCTCACAGAGCAGCCAAAATTGCTGCTGACAGCTCTGGAAATCCACAGAGGCAGAAGCAAAGAAACAGTGGTGAGGAGAGGGGTGAGGGAGCAAAAACTGCAAAGCATTGCTGCATTTACCCAGAGAAGGGAACTCTAACCTGAAGT
Organism: Cephalopterus ornatus; assembly: GCA_013396775.1. Taxonomy (NCBI): domain Eukaryota; kingdom Metazoa; phylum Chordata; class Aves; order Passeriformes; family Cotingidae; genus Cephalopterus; species Cephalopterus ornatus. The sequence continues at coordinate 323,298 of VZRE01000474.1, forward strand.
GGTAACAGGTGACCAAAGGTCACCCTGGCTGCGCAGTCCTCAGACATACCTGAGCTCTGAAGGTTTATGCTTCGCTGGTCTGCCATATCCAGAGAGCTGAAGAGGTGTTTAGCCATTTTTTATTTACAGTTCAATGTCATGGTAATCGTGTCACTTCTTTTGAATATAAGAAGAATGGAAGGACAGAGGGAGGATTTTGAAAGAGCAGCTCAGAAAGTTTCGTTGCTTGCACTTACTCGTTTGTTCTTCTTCATAAGAGACCTTTTCAAGAACGGCTCTTTGGCGAAAAATATCTTTGTGCTTTATAGCACCAAACTTCACTTAGAGCAGATTGAGGTTCCCATGTAACCCACCTTCTACATACCTGCATTTATTTAAATCACATCCTTAGTCAGCAAAGGATTCAAACTGCTTATGAGCCTCAAGGACTTGCAATTCCTTTTCAGACTAGAGAATAATACATCAATGTAGGAAAAAGAGACCTTGAAAAACATCAGTGTGACAAATGGAGTCAGAACTGAGCCTGAAAGTTGCATTTTTTAATATCAACAATAAAAAAAAAGTTATGCATAGTATATGAGAACTGTCTCAGCACTGAGTACTTAGTTATTATTCTTCTAACATATTAATAACACCCTTGTCACCTGGACAAGACATACTACAGCTCTATATAGACCTTTTAGCTCCAGGTAACTGGGCTATGTGGAACAGAAGCCCGAAGTGTATTGTGGTTGCTGTTGTCCAGATTGTCCCCACTATGTTCATCTACTGAGTCAGAAGAGACTTTCCCAAATGTGAACTTGGCATTTGCCCCATGGTAATGAAAATTTACAGTGTCAGCAAATGCAGCAAGTGCAGAACACATCTTGCAGACTTTATTAGCATTTTCAAGGTGTATCATTTGCTGTGTGGACAAAAAAAGAGACAGAAGAAGTATCACGGATGATTTTCACTGGCAGTCCATTCTGTTCCAAGGGATGAAGTGAAGCTATTTGTTTAGCATTATGGCATTTTAGTTTAGGTATTGAGCGCCTCATGGAAGCCTGTTATATATTTATTTATTTATACAAATGTGGAGTTGAATACTTTATAACATGAGAAGATAAGAAACAAAGTACCATCTGAATGAGATCTTAGATATTCTGAGTCTTTTAAAGAATGGTTTACATATTAGAAGAAACCTGAATATTGGAAGTTAACAAACAAATTGCCAAAATGACATAAAGATAGTCACTAGTTGATGAACAATAGTTACTTTACCTCTCAGTTAATTTCTGTCTCTTACATGAGAAATAAGTTAACTTACACACCCATTTGGAAAAAAAATTCCTTTGAAAAAAAATTAAATCTTAAATTAAATAAATCTAAATTAAAAAATAAGTCTTATACCAATGGAAAAAAACTAATAGAAATTTGATGAAAACACAAACTACTTAGGGTTTGAACTCAATATCCTTGAAATATATGGCATCTATCCCCCAGACTAAACAGCTTTTGGTACCATCTACAAATAAAATGCACGATTTTCGAAGGCTCTCCTGAAGAGCAGAGTTATTATCATACATTAGATTTCACTTCTTGATTAAAAAATCATATTAATTAAATGCAATTAAATTAAATTAAATTAAGAGTTGAAGATGCAGCAATCCATTTATTATTATTTTCTCACAGTGTGGGCCACATTCTAATAAAGCGATCACCCTCCTTCCCAACCTCCCAGTCACAATTACCCGACATCCCTGGAGCACTTGCAGTAACTGTTTGTGCAGAAACATTAACATTTTTTAATTCTCTTCAGTGAGACTTTTTGTTTGCATGAAGAAAACAGGTTTTGAGGCCCTCTCTTCATGTTTGGGTTAATCTCTTCCTTTTAATTTATATTTTCTTTGTCTTGCTATCTCTGTTTGGCCTTTTCTTTGTCTCATTATGTCATATCTCCTTGCATTGTCTACATCACTGTATCCACTCAAGAATTCTTGGAAACCTTCTTGGGAAGGACAGACATCTCTGCTGATATAAGTTACTCTTACTGTGTCTGAGTTGTACGATCATTGAGTACATCTCAGTGATCCTTGGGAAGAGACAAATGAAGAAAAATGGGACAAATGCCTCAAAGTAAGAACAAATTAAATTTTCTTCGGTCTTGAAGGCAGGATCTATCATCCAAAAGGCTCTTTTGGTTCCAGGTACAAAATTTCATGCAAGCGTTAATCAAGTCACTTAAATACTAGAGGTCTAGGTTATATGCACGTGTTTAGGGGGAAAAGCTCCTGTTCTGGCAGGATAAGTTGGCACTAAGGAAACTGCAGGAGGCAGAATGCTCCTGCACAAATTACTGTGTCAGGTTTTTCTGCCCTACTCTACATAGGCTGGCAGTATGAAACACGTGGCCTGTCCTGCTAAACTGGAGCTGAACAAACATGTTGGGTGCCCTGAACTACAGCATGAGAAAAGGTAAGCCACTTTGCCTAGCACTATGGAAGTGGGTAATGAAGTCCTAGCTGGCTGAAGAAGTGAGAGCAGATGAGGAGTCTGGGGCAGAAAAAAAGGACCTGCACTAAACAAACCATTTCTTGCCAGATAAGTCTCTGAGCAGTCCTGCTGGCAAACTTGTGACCTCATTAAAATGAAGATGTTCTCCATGGATTTTTATCTTCCTGAAAATATGGGAAAAAAATTTTGCTTATTTGCAGTTCTTTGTGGGCAGGCAATCCTCATGTGGGAGAACTATTGAGATCCTGAGCAGCTGCCCCTACAAAACTAAACCCTGTGTCTTCATTGATGGCTGGCACAGACATGACATAAATTACACCACAGCCAGTTTTTTAACAAGCATATAATAGAACACGGAATTATTCTCTGCTGTTGTGCTTTCCTTCTTTCCACTAAGCTAGCACTGGCATTCCCCCTTTTCTGAAATTCCTGCTACTCTCAGCAGCATTCATTCCCCATCCTTCTTGCTACCACCATCTGCAAGAAACTTCTTCCAATGTCATTCTCACCTATTTTCTATCTCACTTCACTTCTGGCAATGTGTCCTCTCTCTTTTCCTCCTTAATTCCTTTATCTCAGCAATATAATTTTATATATTAATACTTTCATTTAATATTGTCTCAGGTTCTTGGACCCAGATAACGCCGAAGTAGCTTTTGCCACAGTATCTTTACGCATTATGTTTTTATCTCATATGGCAAATTTGTTTCAAGGACATTATGAAAATGAGTCTATTCATGATTATGTACTGATGATTCAAGACACAGTTGTGTTTTCCTTTTGGAAAATCACGTTTGCTAAATATCTTTCTTTTGGCTATCTCTGGAGAGTTTCTGCATTGTACTTCCTCATGACAGTTTGTTTCAGAATCAGATTAAAATGTTCTGCAAAATAATATTTTTATACTATCCAATTCATGGAAAATACTAACAGAGACTCTGCTGAAAGGAAGATGCCTTCTATAAATAGGGTGAGTCCACACCAGTTTTTCCTTCAATATATATATAGTCAGAAACATGAGTTTAGAATTCATTCTCCTCCCTGTAAGCCAAATCCTGATCTTCAACTCACTTAACTCAGGGACACATCAGCCTGTAAGTCAGAGCAGGAACTATCCAGAAAGGCCAGGTCATTGCTTTACAGACAGATAGTCATGCACATGCATGCAAGTCATCCTGTCCACTTCAGTCTGCATTGCAAAGACATTTTCTGAACCAAAATGAACTGTAGCCAGGCACTTCATCAGAACAAGCTCCTCAGTCTTTTGCAGTTCACTTATTAACATTGAACACTGCCGGTTAAGACTGGCCTTTAACTCAGTATCACTTTTGAAAATAGTTTTAACTGTTTATTTGTAAAGTTGATTTGTAACATATGTTCACACATGAAGCACAGAAAAAAAAAAGAAAAGAAGAAACACCTTGCCAGGTGTCCATTAGTTTCCAAAGAAAACCCTAACCTAACTAACCTCTTGAATCTGAGAAATAAAATTGTAAGCCTTTTAGGAAAATTGCACTATAAAATATGTCATGCATGAAAATATAATTAAAGTGGTTAGTAGTTTTCACTACAGGAGCCTTGTTCTGCTCTCTGAAACACCAGCCATCACTCCATTCATGTGAAATTGGACCAAATCTGCTATACAACTGCTCCACAGTGATAGTTCTGGGGCATATGAAAATATACACTACCCTATGGTCACCCATTAGAATTATTCCTTCCTGCTGCTCAAGAATCTAGCAAGTACTTTCAAAGCAGAGGTTTTTGCATCCTAAAGAGTTTTCTACAAATATAAAACCAAGCCAAACTAGTGCTTGTTCATAGGTTTTCAAAGATAAAAAAAATTTCACATTTATTTACGGAGACAAAATGCTTTCAACCAAGAGGTCATTCAGTTTTCCATGATAGAAGTTGCTATGCATAGCCTAAATCCCCTTCCAAAAAGACAAGATCTATATTATGTCCTAAAAAAGTTTGTTTGTTTGTTTGTTTGTTTGTTATCTAACGCAGCATGACAGAAGGACAGGTAGTGCACCCCTGAAGTTATAACATGCGATATATAAAACTGATTCAATACACTAAAAAATATACAAAGGTAGCAATATCACAACTTTCCTAAATAAAGAGAGTGGGATATTGGGGAAGGAAGGCAAGGAGGATGGATTTAAAAGAAAGGTTGTTTTTTCACAGGATACTGTTTTTAATTTCTAAAACTTTGGCCCTAGAGGTCCATTTATCATCTTGCTTAAACAGTGCATATACATAGTTCAAAACAATAACTATTTAAAGACATGAAAGAGTATGTATGATTCCACAGGAATGCTCTCACATTATTTTCTTAAACCAAAGAATTCTACATTCACATTTTAAAGCATTAAACAGAAAGATGCCCTGGTTTGTATTATCTAACAAATGAACCAATGAACCGAGGAACCAGCTGCAGATTCATTTTCTGTATAATTTCCCTGATGGATACATTCAGGATGCCATGGTCAGGAGGTGGTGAAACAACCCCTGGGAAGAGGTCAGAAATGATGCTATCAGGAAACAGAATACTGTGGGACAGGCGTAGAAAATTAAAAAAGAAAACAAAACAGATAAGGAATGTGCAGCTAGGGCCACAACTAACGTAATAATTTTAGCTTCTCTTATTTAAATCTCCTTTAATCCTTCATCTACTATTAATAAGATTTGCTATTAAAAATAGTTCAGAGGGCTCCACACTTATTGCTGAAACATAAAAGTAAAGTTCTGGCCTTTCATCATCTAAAATATATATAAAACTTTGTGAATCAAAAGTCTCTTTCAAACATCTCTGAGGGTGACAAGTTAAAAAACTGCCCAAAATGAGCATTTTATTGTCAAAATCCCACCACAGAGTAGCAAAGAGATATGCCAAGATGATACTCAGTGGTATACTGAGCTGGCATCAAAGGGAATGAGCATTCTATCTATTTTGGAAAATAATTTTTCATTTAAAATAAAGGGTAGTCCATTAAAGATGCAAAGATTATCTTTCTCATACCTAATAAGAGTCAGAGAGACTGGGAAGACATAAGCACACAGAAGCAATAAGCACAAGGAAACGACCTCAAATTAGAGTAAAATTTGGACTTTCATAACAGCAATGACAGCAATAGCAAGACAAAAAGGAACTGTACATACATATATTTTGTGTTCTTTCAGACCCAGATGATATATTTGCACAAGTGAGTCACACAAAAAGGCTATTTTCATAGCCCTGGATTGCTAAACAAAGTCCTGTTTGACATACAGAGATAAGCCCGATGTGGTGTCTAAGGAAGGTGAGCCCCTGTGTGCCTTCTGTTCATTAGTGTCACACAGACCAGTGCTGGGCTCAGCCTGCACTGAGGGAACATAGCCACTCCCACCTGCATTGCATCCTCTCTTTTCCTTCCAGCCCAGATGTCAGGTGAGGCCGTGCACCATGGGACAAGCCCTGCTTGTATATCCCCAGCTACTGAAGAGCTCTGGCCAAGGAGCTGGTGCTGCTCTGCCTGGGATGGGAAGGCGACAGTGGGGTGAGTAGGGGGCATGTGGGCACAACCACCCCTGAGGGACACAGAGCCTACTCTGCTCACTAGACTGCCTGAGAGATACTGAAGGAAAGCAGAGCAGGGAGGAGACAAAAGAACTACAAAATGGAATCCCCCTTCTGACCAAAGCCAGAGACTAATGAGAGGACACTAGCATGCTGCAGGCACCACAGACCAGCTCCAGAGCTACACTGCCATAGGAATAGAGATCTTCTCCATTCTTCTCTACATATTTGCTTTTGATTTAATTTTTTTTTTCATTTATTGCATATCCAGGACTACTTCTTCCATCTTTGAATGTCTTGTATAGTAAGTGTTTCTAGAAGAAATACTTAAAAAGAAAAATCAAGACCAAGCAACTTAACAACAGGTGTAAGAGATCCTTTCCTGATTCCATTTCAGAACTGAAAAAGAAACTGTGCCTCTAAAAGTGTGTCGTGCTTTTTCCCCTCATAAAGGATATTTTTACTAAATTTGCTGCTATCAGAATGACTTACAGTGTGAGTAGTAGTGCTGCCTTAAGAGATTGAGGACATGGCATTGCTTTATGAGAGGAAACATCATTATCCTTCATAATTTCTAATGTTCTTATTGTATACATAGATACGTGTATGAACCTTGGAAAATAAACCAGTTTACGCTGGATCAGTCCCCTTAGTCAAGCACTTCCCTGTCTTTCTTCAACAGAACGTTTGGAATCGACGTAGGTAGTTTCTGCATTTCGGAGAGGTTTCCTGCTGTAGCTTTGAAAGCAGATGACACCCTATCTGTATCCAAACAGCCAACCTCCTTTGGTGCTCTTCCAGCCTCGCCCTCCCAATGTGCAGCATCATAATGAGGTAGAGGTAGGGTGTCAGTAGGTAAGCTCACTCCTGCTGACAGCTGCTTGCACAGAGAGGGACCGTGACAGAAGTGTCCCCTCAGACCATTAAACAAACTAAGGATACTTTAGTGATAATAATCGCAACCACGAAAGATGGCTGACACCAGCAATTTGTGGGTTTTCAGCAGGATACCTGAATAGGTATGTATCTCTCTTATTTCTTCCACTGCAATACAGAAGTATATGTTGTGTATCTCTTTTAAATGATATGCCTTTATATAGAATCATAGAATGACTCAGGTTGGAAGGCACCTTAAAGATCATATGGTTCCAATCCCTCTGCCACAGACAGGGACACCTTTTACTAGATGAGGTTGCTCAGGGCCCCATCCAACCTGGCCTGCAAGGAGCAAAACACAGTGGTGTGGGTAGTATGTTGGATATACAAGCCAAAGATTTTTTAACAGTGAATTGTTTCTGGTTCTTCAGTTTAGCAGCATTTAAGTAGATCTGCTTTGAACAGTTAACTTTCTGAGATGTCCTAATTTGATCTCCCCTCTTGAGCTAGCATAGCTAGGTTGTTAGCAAGGATGCTACTGTTTTGGATAAAGTATGTAAAAATGACATTATTCACATTTCTAAGATCAAAAATGTCTTATTATTTCAACACACAAAAATCTCAAAAATCAAAAATTCAAATTGTAAAAAACATCTTATTTGTCCATGTGTTTTTAGTCCCATCAGAGACTAGGTTGCAATCATACCCAAAAGAAAGAATTGATAACTACTCTGTGATCAAATTGCATAGATATATTGAACTCAACTGCTCACTGTGACACTTAAAACACTCTGGTTGCTACCAGCAGTATAGATATCCTGAAGAGAGGTTTCAAACCATTAAAAAAAAAAAAAAAAGAAATTTATCACTCAATAAACATAATTCAGATCAACAAAGAGAATGGCAACTTCCAGAATAAAAGCCTGTCAATCCTCCACCCCCTCCATATATATACAGTTGTGCATCCAAGGGAAAATAACATCTCATAGCTTCCATTAAAATATATATTTAATAACTCTCCATGGCTGTAATGATGCCTTCAGTTTTTTCAAACAATAAAAAACATTTCCAAATGCATTTCAAGGAGTAAAGGCTACTAGCAAATTCTCTGCCAAAACAACTTAAATTACCATGCCACTTTTCCATGCATGTTCAAAGGAAAAATGGAGATGAATATGAAACACCAAGTCTAAGATCTATTTTTCAAAGTGTTGAAGCCAACACATGAAAGTGAAATATTTCTTAGTCTCCGTAACTATAGATCTGACACATTAATGCAAGACAACGGCTAAAAGCTATACCATAGCATTTAAAGGCTAAAACCCAAGCAATCTGGTTTTCTCAAGGAGGGCATAATAAATTAGCTGTAGAAGAAACAAAAGTGTTCAGAATTCTAAGACAACTAAAAAACTGTCTGTTAAACACTGAGAAATACCTAAGTGTGAAATTTCAAACCCTGAAATATCTAATTTATTCCTATTTTTAAAATGCCTGTTCCTGTTAGGAATATGAAACAAGGTACATGCACAATAACCTGAAAAACCTCAAGAAGATGCAGAGACAGATGGAAATGTAAACAAGTTTGAAGGATCTCTGCCAAAAGTCTGCTCTAATCCACTGTCCAATCATTAAAGAAAAAACACCACACAAACCCCTTTGTTTTGAATGAATTACAACCTGGAATTACTTGGCAAATACACAATGCAGAACATCGTGGAAATAAAGAATTAAAATCTAGCATAGAGGGATATATTTGCAAGTCATCTCCTTCTGTGCAAGATCAGAAAAAGGTAAAAAATACATCTTTAGGACTCTGTTGGCAAAGGTATAGAAAACAAACTTCACTTTTTGCTCCATAGACTTGGCAGCAGCAGGTTGGAGACATTGCAAGCTGCAGAATCCATGGCAAATTGGACTGTCTAACAAAAACTGCCTTGGAGCTGCCCTTGGGACTTCTTTTTCTCTGTCCATGCAGGCAGCAAGACTCTGGGGAGGCCAGCATATCCTGTGGCAGCTAGCCTGATGGCCAGCCAGCAGTCCAAAAGGGACCTGAGGGCCAGCTTGTTGTGTCTGTAGGACACACGAGGTTGCCATTCTTGTAGCTGCATCTCAAATGCTGCATCTTCATAAGGTGTGTAATAAAGACACTAACTTTAATTCCTCCCCAGACCAAGTCCCCTGGTAGCTTAGTTGGCCAATTTCCCTGCTGTAATTTACATCTCTCTCACAGTAAAATACTTCTAGTTTTGGAAGAGAAAATATCCTTAGCAATTTCCTGTTCATTCCACTGTCTCCTAAATTAAGGGTTATCATTAGAGGTGTCCAGCACAAAGATCGCACTTCATAAAAAGTAGATGTCTACAAAGCAGAGAACTAGATTTGCAGTGAGACCATCAGTATTCAGTTCCTCTCTAGTTTTGTGCTCCCAGCAGTCCCCTCCATTTGGTGTTAACAACACCTACCAGGAGCTGTCTGGCCAGAGAGGAAAATGGACACATTGCTTTTAATTACATGACTCGTTAGTTAATGAAATTAAGTTTGATCAGCAAAAAAATTTTTTGTTCTATTTGTCTCATAGACTAGTCTGACTAGATTCACATAAATAAAACATTTCACTTTCAAATTCCCAATATCTGCTACAGTATCCCAGTCATCCTCCATCCCCATTTTGTAGCAACTATGAAAGAATGATTTTTTTGTTGACTGTAGGCGCAGAAAAGGACAAGACATCCCCTTCATCGATGCCAGCATAAATTGAAAATAATTCTATTAAGGACAACGTGGACCTGTCAGACATTGCAAATCCGTATTTCACAGGGAGGGAAGACAGCAGGAGCTGGAAGCAGGAATGTAGTAGCAGATTAATAGTCAATTGTTTTAGGAGAACTTGGCATGGTAGGATATAAAGCTTTGATTATATTTGTATGTACATAAACATAAACAATATATATCTGAGCAAGAAAACAGATTCTCTTCTTCATCTGTTGGGAAGGTCTATTAAGGATGCATTAGTATAGACCTGTTTTCCTTGTAGTTGCAAACACTGCAGTTGGTTCCCCCTTTTTCAAGGAACTTCACCTCCAAATTAGGAAAATATTAGGGTCCTCTTTCTGGAATTAGCTATATTTAAATACACTTTTCTTGCTTGGCAGATGCGGCTAAGGCACAAAAACGGATCCTTCCCACTGTTTCCCTCCTAGCCTTTTGTATAAAGAAAGTAACTTCCTGTGAAGAGCCACTATCTATGCTCTCTGATGCAAAATGGCAATCATGCCTTCATTTACCAAATACGTATATAACCCTGTCTTTAGCCTGTCGGCAGGGAAGTTCCAAATACAAAGGGGTCACTGGAGGAGATGGGTGTGAAAGAGGGTAATCAGAGAAGGACAGTGCTAGATTGTTCAGAGATCCAGTAATAAATTTCCAAGGTTTATTTATTTTTCTTGCAGGAAATAGGCTGAGACAACTAAAATATCTCTCTCCCCACGCACATATCCCATAAGCAGTCACTGTCAGAGTGGCTGATATAAAGAGATGACATTTGAATGCCTTGCACAGTGCACCCATGAAGAAAGGCAAGTCAGATCAGATATAGGGTCCTGCTCCATCCCAACATTCCTCTCATTAGCCTCCATCCCATGTCCCCTTTCCTGCCTCTTGGAAAATTTTGCTCCTTCTATTGCTATTTCTTTAAAAGCAAAACTTCTACAGGGTTTCAGGTTTGTTCAGCATGATATCTTTGCACATCGTAATTGGGAAATGTGTTAATTCAACTGTTAGCTTTAGTAATTGAAACACGCTGCTTGGGGCCTGTGAGGTGTGGAGTCATCCTGTTGAGACTAACAGCAGCCTTGGAGCTGCAAGTAGAAGCTGGAAAGAACCAGGAGAGCAGGCAAGGAAGGTGCCTGGAAGAGGAGAGGAAGGCTCATTGGGGGATTTGGAGAACCTTGTGCAGGGAACCCATCGTGCCACTATCCAAAACCCAGTGCAGAGCCAAGTGCAGCTGCCCCCTTCCCAGCTGCAAAGACATAACTGTATCCATAAGTTTCACTGCAGAGTAGTGATGAGTGGACTTTTTGGATATTGTTTGGAGATTGTTTTACTACACAATCCAGGTGATTAGTTGAGCCCTTTGAGCCTTCAAGAACAACATTAAATCTCATGTAAATCAGCTTAATTGTGAGACAGTGAACATTTTTACTCCCCTTCCCAGACAGCGCATAATGGTTTGAAAAGGCAGTGACAAATTGAAATATTTCACAGAACTGAAATTCTGAAACCTGGGAAAGATTTTACTTCATTTTCGTCTGCAGATGAGAGCTTGTAACCTTTCTGATTTCATCAGATATGTTGGGCATCCATATGCAGCAGTAAGTGCAATATTCCCTAAACGTTGCAGGCAGTCATTTGGGGTGGCAATATTATAGCACTGGGTATACATGTACATGTATTAAGGGAAATTGTTTTGTAGCATTTCTGTCTGTATGTTCAGCTGATTCAATCTAGCACCTAGATTGAATCAGCTCTCTCAGCCCCAGACATCTAATCTCATTGGCATTAATAAAAATATTAAGATGAGAAGATTCTCTTATTTGTTATCCAAGAAACAATTCTGATTTCTTAATTCTCAAGGCTTTTATTCTACTTGAATTAGTCATTTACAGTGACCTTGCTTTCATATATATATTCCTGAGTAAACTTTGTGAACGAGGAATCTGTAGCACACTTACGTTTTCACCCAAATCACTACTACACTGGCTTGTCTAACTAGCTGCACATATTTTACCCAAATGCTCAATACCTCCTTACTCTATGGTCTGCTGAACTCCTCCAGGTTGTTCTCTACTGAATTTCAGTGCTGAATACAACCTGCGAACATTAGCATCTTACCTTGTTATCTGGCTGTCAGCCCTGTGCATGTAGATGCTTCCACTATTCTTTAAACCTTCCCAAATTGTGTGACCCTGCCATTGAAGTCTGCTGGAGTCTGCATTAGTACCTGTTTTAAGCATGTGGGGCAATTACTTTCACAACCTACTGGGAAAGAGGCCATACAAAATTACCCTGATTCTTAAGGGTTCACAGATTTCACAGGCAGCAGTGTGCTAAAATTGGGCTTTACGAGACTCAGCAATGAACTCTTATGAGCCAGTTGTTCCCTGGATTTTAATTGATACATTTCTGGGACTGATGAAGAATGTAAGCAGCGTGACCACCCACTGCAGCAGTAAATGGCTGTGAGTCCGGTCCTCACAATGCTGCACATTGCTTAGGTAGCCCTGAAACGCAGACTTGGTATAAGTCCATCCCTTACAACATGTATCATCACCATGGGGAATTTTTCCACTCCTTCCCAAACCCCATCCCCAGGACTAAGTTGGGAATGACACCTCAGGGGGCAGACTCTGTGGGCTATCCCAAGGAGAGCTCTTGCTCACCCTTGCACTGAATTGACAGGGACAGGGCTTGACCAAAGCAAACGGTCCCACACTTCTCGCAGAAATCATGCAGTTAAGCCCAGAAATACTGAGTGTGCAGAGAAACTCTTAACCTTGCAAAGCTGGAGAGCTTCTCTGACAGGTGAATTTCATTTTTAAGTTAAGACCAGAAGCTTGTTCCCCTGTCGGGGAGGTGACTTTTTGAATCCCATTAACTGTTCATCTCTCCCAGCTCTCTGCAGGTACTATCAATACACCTTCCACCACCTCTCCTGGGATAGCTGAGACACTTGGCAATTAATCTGCAGGATCTCAAGCAGAAAATTATCTCTCTGTAGAATGAGCAAACCCTGACTTGTCTCCATTTTAAGACAGATAGCACAGAAATGGCTGCTATTCCTGCTAAATCCTGAGTATGCATCCCCGTCTTCCACTTATCCCCTCTTAATTCTCCTTGGAATTATATAGATGATAAAGGACAGTGCTGTTGTACAAAAAAATCACAGCCTGAGTGTGGTCAGAACTGCACCCAAAACTGAGCAACAGCTCTTTGTGGAGCCATCTGACTGTCACTGCCTGCATCTGTGTGAAAATGCTGGATCCAGCCGGCTCTTTGGAGAAGGCTTAAATAGCTGGGGATAGAAAAAACATGTTTTGTTAATTTTCACCATGGAAAACAGCATCTTTAACACATAAGAATTGGGAGCTGCACGTTTCATTTCTGGTTTCTACAAGTTGAAAAAGCATTGAAGCGAATATGTTTTATTGATTATTTTGATTGTGGATCTGGAGGATAGGATCTATTCCAATTTAAATTTTAATCTATTTCTATCAATTTATTTTCCAAAGCTACCAAACTGCGCTCCACAGTAGATAGTGCCCTCCTTGGAATTTAAAGTATAACATATAAAGGTACTTTCTAGATACTTGGAATTTTCTTCAAAACTGAGATCTGTTGCTATGTATGCTCATGTTCAGTACAAGTAACTAGGCCTCTTACCATGCAAATCAAGAAGAAAACTGAATCCTGACTGAAGGAAAGTTTTTCTTAGAACAGCTTCAAAGGCATATAAAAATAGTAGTAAAATGGTGATATAAAAATTAAATAAATGTGTACAAACTGAAATGTTAAATGCTACTCTATTTAAGAGTTATCGAAAATAAAATTCCTAGCTTCCTGTGAATAGCACAATCTGCTTTCGGTTCTTATAAATCAGACAACACCTATTCAAGAGGAATTTTCTTTGGCTGTGGGGTTGGTATTTTGTAAATTGATCAGGTATGTGAAGAATAAAGAAGATCAAGATCAGTGCAAATCTGGCAGCACTGATTCATTTTCCCTGCTTTTAGATGAGTTTGTTCACAGCAGCTCAGCAGCTTCAGACCTACACTCTTAATGAAAGTGTGAACATTCCTTTAAAGTTCCCGCAAAAGTTAATTCATAATCAGGGGATGAGCAGTAAATTTCTTTTCTCTCCCTTAACATTAAAGTAACATTAATTACTCAACATTAATTAAAGTAATGTTAATTATTTTACCTAAGGAGCTTTATTCTCCCAGGCTGCCACTCAGTTAAAGCCTCACTCATATTTTGAACAAACAGACACTAAAAATAAACAAAAAATAAATCCCAGAACCCCTGGAAGTGCTCTCCTGTCTGGGAATGTCCTGGCAAATTCTGTCTGTGTGTTCATCTGAGATATTGGTATTGTCTCCAACAGCAGGCTTCTTGGGTACTCTCTGTATCAAATACATTTAGTGCCCCGCCTATCTGTGGCATTATCCTATGAGTCAGAGAAAAAAAGCACAATGTTTTTCTGCCCTAATTTAAGAGTCTTAAGTTAGATGTCACCCCAGGCTCATCCACTGAATAACCCTCTGGAAACACCCCTATCTCCACCTCTCCTGCCTGGGCAGTGAAAAGTGATCGCCTCAAACTTAGACATCTTAATCAGAGTCAGGTGAAACGCAGCCCAGCCCAAGTGACTTTTCCTAAAGTGCAATACTGGGAAAAAGATCTCATCTCTAAGGGTGACCACACACTGGCACAGGCTTCCTAGAGAGGTTGTGGAGTCTCCATCTCTGGAGATATTCAAAATATGCCTGGATATGATCCTGTGAAACCTGGTTCAGGTGAACCTTCTTTAGCAGGGGTCTTGGACTGGATGGTTCCAGAAGTCTCTTCAAACCCCAACCATTCTGTGATCTTTCAAGCCCAACTAGCTACTATTCTTTCTCTCCCCTTACCTTGTTTGAAATGGAGCAACAGGCATTGCTTCTTTTTTTTTTTTCTTACACAATTTACATTTTTTAGTTCTCGAGGATTGCTGCCTGGTTAAATAGACAAAGATTTCCCCATATGGAAAATTAGAGGGCATTTAGAAGAAAAAACGTACCTGATTTCCTGATTTACATAGTTTGTGGGCAGTTTGGGATTTTATTTTTTTTTACATTATCATCACCATTTTTCTAATGCAGAATTTATAGTATCTTTCAAGAGTAGTTAAAATTTTATTATTAATTATATATAGGTGGTGTCATAATTCTATTATTGCGATAGAATTATTGGTGAATCTTGGGGGGGGGCAGAATTCAGTGCATCCCATTTTTTTACAGAAATCAGAAGAGATTACCAGAGTTTAATGGCTTATTGCACTTGATGCAGGACCATAAAGTGCCCCAGATACTTAGGAGGTTGAAGAAAAAGGCAGCTACAAAGTACAAATGGTCACAAAGACATAAACCAGAATCAACGTAAGTAACCTGTCAGGAGGCACACTGACAGTAAGATTTCATTACTCACTATGTAAAAAAAGCCTTTAATCTCTTATAATCTATTTGAAATAGAGCCTCCTTGCAGAGTCTCACTTTAACAATTTATAAGGATTTAAAGAGGTATCACATAAAAAAGGTCCTGTAGATAATTAAGAATGCTGTGCCTGATGTCCCTGGCCCAAAAGGTGCACTTTTCCAAGTCTGGCCCAGCTGAAACCAATCAATAGACATGTATTTGTAGCTGAAATTGACAGTAGATTAAAAAAATGGCTGTATTTAACTCAGAATTCTTCTGCTTCTCATGGAACAAACAAGTAATAAGCACTCAGCATAGAGATCCCTTAACCAGACACAGTTTATTATGAACGCATTCAAGGTTAGGGAGATCTGCAAGTAACAAAAAGCCTTTGGATAATGCCTTGCCTCTTCCATGGACCCCATATTTGTTTGCTTTTCAGCCTGGATAGAGCTGTCTACTTCCTAGTCTGCTGGCTAATGTGGTAGCTCTAGGTCACTCAGCAGCAACTTTTTAATAGTTGTTGAAAAGATGGTCCTGAAAATACTGGCTTTATAAGCCTCCATAAATACGGCACAGCTACAACTGTAAGGGACAACCTCTTTTCATCATGATTTTCATCTCTCATTTTCAAACCGCAAAACGAACCAAAACCATGAGTCCTATTAAAAAAAACCAAACAAAATCGCTCTCATATGTAGCAAATTGCTACTCTTCTAGTATTACACCTTCAGAACATAAGATTCACTTTTTTTTCCTCCAGAGTTGCAAAAAAAGAGTGAAAATTCTACTGCTTTATTATTTACAACATAAGGTAGATCTGAACTGGAGGTTTCATGTCAGGAAGATGCTTGATTTTAGAATAGAATCTGCAATGTCTAACATACACTAATTGAAGTTAAAAGTCAACTCTGATTGTATAATTGCGTGCTAAGAAGAAAAAGAACAGGGAGGTTTTTTGCAGACATTTATTTCTAGTCCTTATG
This sequence comes from Cephalopterus ornatus, assembly GCA_013396775.1. NCBI lineage: Eukaryota > Metazoa > Chordata > Aves > Passeriformes > Cotingidae > Cephalopterus > Cephalopterus ornatus. The sequence goes on from VZRE01000474.1 coordinate 339,444, forward strand.
AGTCTCCTGGTACGTCATTATAAACTGGGGAAAACATGAACCGGAGATACTAATGGCTTTGTTCTCATTTTCCTGTCTTAAAAAAAGATAAGACAAAATGAATAGTATTCAAACTTGCTGTGAGCCTCATGAATTTACATCCAAACTGATGGTAAAAATAAATAAAATGAAATGTTCCTGCTTTGATGAACTACACTGTTCATCTTGAACTGTCTTCTATATCTTCCTAGACATTATTTTTTGTAAATTCCTGCATTAGGCTGCTTGTTAAACTTTTTCATCAGTAGCTATGAGAGTAAGAAAACATAGCATATTACCTTATATGTGAGTGAGAACACACAGTAAACAAGATATAATCTTTAAAAACCTTCCTTGGAGAGTTTCCAAGCCCAGCAATGAAACTCTGAGTCCTTTATTTCCTTAGTTTAATATCCCATTTTGAATATATCACTTTTCATTTCCAGCAACAAATAGCCTCCTAAAATAATTTTAAGGGTCATATTGCTAACCATAATGGGCCATACTGAATATGTCTGCTAAAGCCTCCACTGAGATGTGATTTCTGATGTACAGAGATCATAGCTTGTTTAAACATAGTGGAAATCCCAGTTCAGGGTTTGGCTTACACAAGAGGCAACTTGCCAGAGATGATTTGCTAGGATGGTTCTCCTCCTGGAACACCTTGTGTAGCTTTTCCTAGAGCTTTTCCATCAGGAAACATATTCTTGATTGGCCAAAAACAAGAGGGGGAATGACAGAGGTAAAAAAAAAAAAAGACATGAGGGTAAAGAAACCTCATATGAATATGGGAAGAAACCATAGCATTGCGCAAACATTCCTTACTCAACATCTGCAAAACAGGTGACTCAGTTCCTATCTACCCACAGCAGCAATGACAGGTATAAGCTTACATGTAAACAAGACCAAATCATGAAAGCTCAAAAACTTATTGCCTCTGAGCTGAGCATCCAAACCCCAACTTCCATTTGATAGAGCCTTCCTGCTGTGTTTTATCGCTATCTGGCAACCAATTCCTGTGCAGCTGCTCGCTCACTCCCCCTGCTGGGATGGGGGAGAGAATTGGAAAAATCAAGGGTTGAGATAAAGACAGTTTAATATGGAAAGCAGAAGCCGTGCATGTAAACAAAACAAAACAAGGAATTCATTCACCAGTTCCCATGGGCAGGCAGGTGTTCAGCCATCCCCAGGAGAGCAGGGCTCCATCACATGTAATGCTTACTTGGGAAGACAAACACCATCATTCCGAACGTCCCCTCTTCCTTCTTCTTCCCCCAGCTTTATATGCTGAGCACGATGCAATATGGTATGGAATATCCCTTTAGTCAGTGGGATCAGCTGTCCCAGCTGTGTACCTTCCCAGCTTCTTGAGCACCCTCAGCCTCCTCTCTGGTGCAGTGGTATGAGAAGCAGAAAAGGCCTTGATTCTGTGTAAGCACTCCATAGCAATAACTAAAACATCCCTGAATTATCAACACTGTTTTCAGCACAAATCAAAACCATACCTGCATATTAGCTATTATGAAGAAAAGTAACTCTATCCCAGCCAAAACCAGCACACTTCCTCAATTATGAGCCAAAACACAGTGTCTGAAACTTCTTTCTAACTGCATTAACCTCAGTCTATTTCACTGAGGTTCAATGCCAGTTCAGCCAGGCTCATCCTGCACCCAGGGCAATTAGGGCAGCCCCTCTGATAGGTGGTTACACCTTATACTGTCAGTACCTCTGATTACACCTCTGCTAGTCCCATCTCCAGCCAGAGCTTAATTCTTCTCTTTGTTGGATTATTTTTACTGTGTAGTCTTAAATCATCCTGACAAAACATGCCTCTTTTCTGTTTTTAAACAACATATCATACTATACATTTAAACAATAATACTACCCTATAGCAGAAATAGGAAATCAAACATACTGTTAATATATAGTTATATGTATAATTTTGTTTTATGCTATGCATTTATATTCTTTATCAGTATATATTATAGCTCTTATAAGCATACCCTCCAGCCATGTGTTCAGCAGCACATCTAATACCTGCCATTTGTGTTTTATTCCCTCTCTGCTCTGCTCTCTGGGGGGGAGAGCAGGGAGTGCAGTGGAGCGCTCACTTTTGTCAGTATGTTTGGTTTGGTTCTGGTGGTAAACATATGTGTTGCTCTGTGCTTGTGGCAGGGGCTGAGATGGCTGAGCAGCGCTTCTTACCCTGGAGCAGCAGGTGAGGAGGTGGTCGGTGCTCCTGCAGGAGGGCATTGGCTCCCTGCCTCCCAGCCCAGCACCCCAAAAACCCACAGCCCTCTGCACAGAGGAATTTTGTGAGCTAAATCTATGAATTCATATGTATGAATGCACAAATTTGCATTACCCAATGCAGAAACAGGACATAAACATTCAAGGAACTTTTTTTAATCTAAAGAAATAGTTGATACCTCATGTTTGAATGTGCTGACATACTTGAAACAGAATAGTTTGACAGAGTGATTTTCTCTGTAATGGTCAGAAAAGATATTATGGCAGCAGGTAGGGAAGAATTTGGCTCTGTCACTCCACCAGCTCCTCCTGAGAACAAGCAGACAATAGGGAATGTAAGTATAAAATAGATGCCTCCGAGGAAAATGCCCTCTGCTTCTGTCACGAAGAGTTAATTTTGGGAAGCTGACATCTCTGGTTGTTTTGCTGAGAACCAACACTTTCAATGTCTGGAAATTAACTTTCAGATTTCCAGTGAGGACGAGGACAGATTTTACCCTTGTCACCCATGGGTTGCAACGATAGATCTTGTGACAAGAACTAAAAATCTGGAACTCATTTTAAAAGCATATCTGATACAACAATAGCCATTGGAATACATCCAATTTATAATTAGAAGACTGGGAAACTTTAAATTAGGTCAAACTTCAGCTCCAAATTAAAATGAAAGCATTCAAGGACTTAACACATACAAGCAAGACATGCAGTGTTGCATCTGCTTTCACACTGGCTACTTGAAGGCTAAATTGATATTAAAAGCAAGAATGTTAAATAAGTGAATTTCTTTTTAATCAAGAGTTCCGGTTTTCTTTGCTCATCACTTTGTGCTAAAGGGCCATGAAACTATCTCAGCAAAACTGTCAGTGCTTGCAATCTCTGTAGCCGACTCCCCAGTGAAGCTGAGCTCCTTATTTAGCTGTAAAAATGTTTCCCCTAGTTGGAGTTTCTAAAATTACACACAGAAACAGGAAAAAGGTTTGATAAATCTCTCCTGAATATAATGGTAATTCTCACAAAAATTACCATTAAAAAAATTATTTACCAGAGACAATTCAACTTCAGATGAAACATTTGCTTTTCCACAAGATTTTGTTATTGCATAATTTAACAATGTTGATTGGTAAAAAGAAAAGCTGATGAGTCGCCACAGTTACATAACTAAATGGTAGTTTTGTTTACAATAGGTCCTAGAGATCTGCTGACTCTCTCATTTTCAACCCTCATAGTGGACCATCTTGACATCCTACTGGATATTGGTAGGATCCCAGTAGGAGTCATACTGTGTCCTTCTCTTCTTCTTCCAACCTAGAGTGTGGAGATCATGCATATAGAAGTAGTGATGTGCCTTGCACTCTGTATTAGGCTGCTGGACACAGCTCTGAAATGAGGCAGTAAGAACTAAACTAAACTAAACTAAACTAAACTAGTCAGAGAAAGTAGCGTAGTTAATGGGAAAATGATTTATATTTGGGTTATGGAAGAAATCTTCCTGCTTTAGAATGAAACAAAACGTTCCCTAAGTGTAAAGCGAGCAGCTTCCATTCTTGTTTCTTTTAAAATTGCCATTTTTATGACAGCAAGACTAGCAAACTCTCTACTGTGAACTCACCTCTCAAAGACATTTCATCAAAGTAACAAGGTTACCTACTGGAAATCTAGCATCAAAGATCTAGTGCTGTCATACAGGTCAGGGGCAAAAAGTACAGGGAATAACGCGTTGTTTCCAACTTAACTGCAGGTAGTCAGGAGGAAGTTCAGTTATTATTTTTACAGTTTTTTTTTTTTCATGTGTGTGTGAAGGCGATTACTCCAGGAAAAAAAAACAAAACTACAAAACCATCAAATCCAAATAAAATAAATCCCAAACCACAATCTCTTCCACTCCTAAAAGATCCCCCTGCTAAATTATGATTACACTACTTCAAACATATCTCTATCTTTTCCCTTCACCCTTTTTGAGAGCTGAAAAAGGCTGCAAATATTACATATCATGTTTGAGCAGTACAACAGAGAATTGCTTGAATTAATAAATGGAAACTTATTTTCCACTCTGTCCAGGGATGCAAAAACTAAATGTATCTAACAGATGGGCAAAATAATAAATATTCCATTTTATTTTGACTTGTAATCACTTTCCCCAGGTTGTATGAAAAAAACCATAGATAATCAGCCCCTTTTTAATATGAGCATGCTAATTATAACCTATTCTTTCAAACTGTAATATGCAAAAATAAATGACTTGGTTGAAAAGGAGCTACTAATTTATCAAAGTTGGGGTAGCAGATAGAAAATTTATTCAGTAGTTTGGGATTTTGTTTTGTTTACTTTTATATCACAGGCTATCTTGGTTAGGAGTGCGGGTTAAAAAAAGAATTAAAATAAACAACAAACAAACAGGAAGCAACCATTAAAAAAAAGGGAAGCAGATAATTTCTTAGTTTGGGCTGAGGCATTTCTGTAGGTTATAAGTCTGCAGTCTCCAGTGCAGTATCACACTTTCCTCCTACTGCCTTAAGGATGTAATTCTTCTCCCTGCTGCCATCAGCCGTAGCTGCCTCCATGCCATAGGAAAGGCACCCTTAAGGGCAGAGAGTCATCCCCAAAACTGTCCTGCACAGAGTTAGGGGAGAGGGCTCAGCCACCTGCCTTGCCTGGGGATGAAGCTACCAAGGGCACGATGGCCACTCCAGAGGCTGCTCTGGGCTGAGGATGGGTACAATCCATTCTTGTTCTGCACAAAACCCCAAGTCCAAACACTTCCTTTGCTCTCAGGTGTAATGATTTTTTGGGGGGGGCTTTTATTGAACACCAGACCAGTGTTTCTAACGTGTGCTGTGTCTCTGCTCTGAGGCGAGGCACTGCAGTGGCTGAATCGCATCACCTCAACATGTTTCTGCCCTTATCACTTTGCTCTTCGAGATCTGCATCCCACTCTCTGTAAAAGACAGTGCAACACCTCCTAATCATCTCTTACCTTCAGAGTTGGTTTTTTCCCCCCCATTTTAACTTTTGAGTGGTAGTTTATTCAAAACGGTCCTTGCAAGTCTTTGATGCGTGAGGAAGGAAATCCTCACACAAAGAGTGTAACGGACCTGAACTCTGCTTTTAACATAGAGCGACATTAGCTTTATGAAAAGCAATATTGTTTCTACTTGCAATTTAGAAACCTTTTGCCAAGATATTCCTTATATTTCTTTAGTCAACTGTCCTTCAGACTGGTCAGACAAATCCTCCCTGCACTAGAAATCTCTATTTAGGGCCAAATTTCTTTGTTGGTTACTTGATTAGGGACTTCCAGAAAAATCAATGGGAATTGCTTTCAGGCTTTAAAGTCTGGTGCTGCTGAGTTAAGGAAATATAAAATTCCAACAGAAGAATCCAACATTTCAAAAGAAATCCTTTAAAACATTCAAGCTGACTAGAAAGTTGTCTTTCCATTTACTCCAAAGGAACAGGGCAGTACACTTAACTACAGCAACCTGGCTCTTCTTTTAAACAAATAGAAAATAAACATTGCTCTGGCCCTTGGTTTAAAAACAAAAAAATCCACAACAACTATCTAAACATTAACTGCATGAGGAAATGAAATATGGTATGTATTGTCTTTGAGGAAAATACTGCAAGCTTTCACCAGGATAAAATATATACACAGATGTGTGGTCATCAATTGGGGAAATTTATATACTTGAAATAAATACGAGCATAGCCAAGCACATTGTTGAAATGCAAAGTGAGACTATTATATGCTATAAACATATTAGTCCCATTACTTAAGTCCAACTTTCATGTACATTAAATGACAAATAATGAAAAGCTTCAAAAAATTAGTGTGCAGTTAGATCTAAAATGGCCAGGGTAGTGAACAGCTCTTGTTATAATATTATGTTTGGGGCATTCAGAATATCTACTCCTCCACATAAATAAACATGCAAAAATATAGTCATTTCTATATAAGTGGATTTCTATATAAACTTGACCATATATCCATGAAGAAAGTACCGCTCTGACATTTGAATTGTTCACTTAAATGTAAGATCACTGTCCTAAACAGAACAACTGTCTTATAAGATTCAATTTTTATAGGACTTTAGTCAGAAGGAAAAAAAATTAATACAAAAGCACAGATATTCTATGTGTTTTGAAATCTGCACAGATCCAAGTCCCAGTCAAGTAAACCAATTGGAGTAGTTGTTTTCATTAATCACCTGCCAACGTGCATTGCTAATTTAGCAACAGAGCATATAATGCCTTCAAAGTTAATGGCCACACTTTCCTTGAGGTAAGGTCAGGATTTCAAGTTGTTTCACTACATAAATTTTAAACATTTTTACCAAGACTGGTACTGCAGAGTTAGCACTGTAGAGCTTTGGACAAATGATCTAAATCCTCTTCTGCCTTCTGAATTGTTAGCAAGGTGCTGGCAGGCATGCCCAGTGCACAGTCTTTGCACTGCATTAAATTTTAAGTAGCAGAAAAAAAGTCCAGATCCATCTTAAGGTTTAAATCTTTAGATGCTCTATGCTCAGTCTTCTAAAATGAACACATTTGATATAGAAGACGGTGAGAGACACATTGCATGAGAATTTTAAGAGGGTATAGTGAAGGATTATTTTTAATTATAATTACTTCTAAGGATAGAGTAAATGTTTTCATACTTTTAAAAAAACCCCAAACTGTAAATAGCTGACATTTCATACCCATAGTTATGAAAATCAAGACAATCCATAAATAAAAATGGTATTTCAGCATTTGATCTACTTATCCAGAGTCTTCTTTGAAGCTTTCAAAGAAAATATATTGAAAATGTTAGAAACAGGACAAATGGGCTTAAAAGTCTGCTTATGAAAATAAGTAAATGGAAGAACCTATTCACAATAGTTTCAGTGGGTACAAAAGAGCTGAATTTATAAAGTGACATTTGGAAAATGGACAGGCAAAATCAGGTATTCCTGTTGCTTTTAAGGAAAAATGATGACAGCATGCTGTTCAGAAGGCTGCTGTGTAAACATGTGGTCATTAAAAAACCTAAACAAAAAAACAGTAAAGTGATACCTTGCACAAGAGAGTATCATATAATAGGAGTGAAAATTGAACAGCCTTGTGAGCTACCATAAAATAAAAAGTATTGCCAAATTATCATAAATAGACAGCCATCATTGATATGCAGAAGATGTTTGACTGATGGGAAAAGAACATTTTTGATAGAATTCTTGCACAAAATTTACAGAATCAGCATTGGGTAGTACAAGGCTATGGTGCAAGATTCCCTTATCACTCTTCCTGCTCAAGTCAATGCCTTCAATAGCCTCCAATAGCTATATCCTATGCTTGGAGGATGTCACACCTTTTCAAGGTGGCAGAAAAGCTGGAGATGGTACTGAACTCTATTTTCCCAGTATTTTGAATGCACGAAGATCAATAGGCCAGAGTGGGTTTCAGGTGAGGGTACTGATTACAGATCAGGAAATGACACTTGGGAGCAGGATGGATCTTCTCTTGCTCCTGTCTCAGGGAAGGAAAAAATACAAGCTGTCTTGCTCTTGTTGATTTTGGTCTGGAAGACACAGGCTGGAAGTGAGCACCTCACAGTAAACAGTATTTCTCTTTCTAAAATATAATGTTTTCTAAAATGAGAGATGATCTTGTAATACAGAAGTCTTTGTATACGACACAGGTTACTAGCGTAGACCTCAGTGTGACAGTCTGAATCACAGCCCTGGGAGCAGACAGTTGCCCTGGGGCCACTGAGAAGATATGTTCCATTAGGCAGTATCTGTCCTTCCTTTGGATGTGGGAGGGAACACTAGTAAGTCATCTTTTGAGGACTCTCAAATTTCAAATTAATGTTTCTGTCACTGTGCCAGAGTAGAGCATGTGTCTATGAAGACAGTGTTAAATCTGGACCTGTGTGCATGCTTCAGCTTCCACAAGACAATATGGAGATATGGAACCCAATTCAGACTTTAATCAGTGGCAGAGAATGTGCAAGGGAGGTTAAGAATCTGGGAAGAGAAGAGTGCTGCTGGTCAGGGAATACAAATCTTGGAAATGAGGGAAAGTACATGCAGCGGTTCAAATCAAGCAGGTGTAGGGAGGCAAAAAGCAGAGACTTACTTCCTCTTGTGCCTGATGTGAGTTGAAAGTAAAGCTCTTCTTAAGATAATTCCATCAATTTCCCTCATTTATAAATGCCAACAGCAAATCAAATATTAGCTTCCTTGAGACCAACCACTAGCTCAATGGCAAGCAGAAATTTTTACATTCTTCAAGAATGTTTTATTATGCGACCATCTTTGCACTAGCTCAGACAAAGTGTGTGTGAAACAGCTTTCACACACACCCTCTAGTTCTGCTGGCTATCTGGAGAAAACCAGATCCATCCAGCTCCTGTGTCTTCATGGTGATTGCATGGCCTGATGCAATGGCTTCTTTCCACTCATGTCCAAGCAGGGCATCTGGGTGGGTGGCACTGTATGGGAGCTCCAGAAGGAGAATGACAAAGAAATACAATTGATATATACTATAAGACTGTACTGCTGGTTTCTCTACAGCTCCCTCATAGCTACTGTTTCCACACTTAAAACCATGTTACTTATTCAGGCACTGGAAAAAACCAAACCCACAACAGAACACGAACTAAGAGATTAAAGGAAAAAAAAGGAGAAGTAGCTGAGGCTAGTATTCCAAATACTTTATTATGAACAACAAATATTGTTGGGGTCAGAAAGCAAAAGGTTGGATTTCTCTCTCTTAGAATATTTATTACAGAAATTAAATGAGTTTTTATATCTAGTTTAGGGAATATACTTGCAGAAAACTCGAGTTCACTTCTTTTGCTATCTGCCAGCACAATATACCGTCCTATTTAATTTTCTTTTAAAGTATTACTTTTCTTGTGATTATAGCTCTGTCAAAATATACTTTATGCACACAGAAGCAGCATAATATGAAATGAGAGAAATTCTGAGGCTGTTTGAATTGTGTGATCTATTATAATGTAATATCTGGTCTGATGCAGTGGCATACCAGCTAGCTTCCTGCACAGTCTGGAATTCTTGTAAATACTTACTCCTTACACAGTTTCAGAGCTTGTAACACACGAGTGGTAAGCTTATAGTTATTTAGATCTTAGTACTCAGAATTCTAAGGGAATATTTCATTTCTAGTTCTCCCATTTATTCTTTCCCATAGTATGTCACTAAGAAAATGTTCAAGTATGTGACTTTAAAAATATTTAAAAATTTCCAACCCCCCACCATGTATTCTGAATGTTCTTGTGTGCATACTTACACAAAATTAAGAATGACAATATCAGAGCTTTTGAAGAGCAATTAAAGATAATGAGACAAAATTTTGGATCTACACATTTTAATTGCAAAATTCCCAGTGGAATTTCCAATGGTTCTCCCTACAGTACATTTAGAGTCTCTGTGTTTTAATCTAATCCATCTTGACCCTCATAAAGGAATGAATAACTTCGTGAATTTCTAGATTCAAGAGTGGATGATAGCAGATGAGTCAAGCTTGTGCAGATGAGACCAGTGTCATGGTATTGGACTGAGGGAAGAAACCAGACGCGGTAAAGATGATATTTTTTAAATCAAATTCTACAGGCTAGGAGCTGCATTAGACCTGAGCTTTTTTCAGACACGAAAAAACCTTAGAAAAAAAACCCCAAAGTCTTTTCTGACCCACAGCTCTGGCCTTAGTGCTCCAACACAGACCTAGCTGTCTTACTGCCAGGCAATTACACTGATCGTGAGCAGTGGCTGGGAGTGGCCATGGGGATTGACCAGCACCATGAACCAGGATAAAATACCTACTGGCCCCTGATGGATTTCCAAGCATTGATCTACATATGCTATAAAAGCCTTCAAATTATATCAGACTATTCAAATACATGTGTGGCCTCTACCAAAGTTTTCCCTTACCGGCTCACTCCATTTGTGGCAGCCTCTGGGTGCCAGAGTCTGAAAAACTCTTTAATCACATATATTGCCCTTTGGTGAGATAAAATTCTTTGCCAATAGTATGGTACATTTCCTTTGGAAATAAATTTCTTTAGCAGTTTGAGAACCAGAAATACCACACAGGTAATATTTAGATCTCCTAATGGTTTATTTTCCAGTTGGAATACATCTAGAATTCAAGCTAGGTCTCAGAATTAAATCAAACAAAAAACAATGATAAAAAGACAAGTAAAATCAACACTGGATAGCTGTAATCCTCCAGTTGAATCTCAGTAAGTATATATCATTATATCCAGTGTATGACAATATATTAATTTAACAGATCCATTTAACAGAACGGATCAAAGAAAGGCTAAAAATCACAATACATTTAGGACCACACATACATGCAGTTTAACTCTAACTGCACCCTAGCCCTAAGCTAATGTAAGAATCCAGGTTTTAAGTGACTTTACATTAAAGGAATTAAAAAAGTATATCACTTCGCAAGCATGAAGCCTATTCAAAAATGCAACTATATGGGATGAGCTAAAAGAAATTTAACTACCAGCAAGAAACCTTTTACAGAAAAGTAACTTAGTTTTTAGGAATAAAATAAAAAAAAGAAAAGTATTCTTTTGGTTGTTGATTAGTGGCATGTAGAATTACAGCGAATGGTGAGTATCCTAGTCATCCATTCTAATTAAAATTTAAATTGAAAACTGGATTCTAATGAAGAGGAGCTTATTGCTGGTCTTGAGGGATCTCCTGTCAGTGGGCAAAGGAAAAAAGTGCACAAAGGCAAACGAGATTTCACTTAGGCATTTACTTTGTGCATGCTGCACTCTAATAGAAAAAGGAGTGCACACTGCCTTTTTATTGGAAAAGAACCAATGCAGGTGCAGTTGCTCTTCATGGTACTGCAATCCAGGGAGAAAATCTCTCTAAGTCTAGCAGAGGAGCAAAACAGCGACAAGGAAGAAATGATCTTATAATTTTGCCCACCCTAGCAAAGTTGTTTTATACTATTGTTCCTTTTGGATTGTTTGACAGCTCCACTCCTCTAGCTCACCCAAATTGCTGATAACAAACATAGCAGCAATTGTGTCTGAGTACAGATATATCTTCCTACACCTACATCAGCCTAGACCTGATGTCTGAAGGGTCAACATTTGCAGAACAGCTGTAAAGAACACTGAAGTGAAGTGCAAAGCAAGACCTTCAGCACACTTTTGGTTTGAAAAAACAGTACACTTGTTTTTAAAATTTAAAATTATGGCTTAATGTGCTACTAAATGTAATAAAACCAAAAATCCATCACACTCTTAGGCTAATAAATTGTCCAGTGCACTGAAAAATTCCCTATGCATCAAATGATAACCTGCTAAATGAATGAAAATGCTAAAGCTGTAGCATCTTCCAGAAACAGCTGTATATCTCTAATGGTCTAATACAAGTTAATGGAAAATACAGCAAGCATATTGTACTTTCAAACCTGTTTCAATGGTACCTCAAAAGCAGAAATTTAAATGAATGTTTATAAACTAATTCAATGCCAATACCTTTTACCAAGGGTTGCCAGTAGCTGTGATTTAAAAAGAAAAATAATTAGAAGAATTTAGGAGCTATAAAATACAAACCAGATCAGTTTATACAAGAAAATAAGGTATGTAGCATTTCCCAATAGGGACATTTAATTACGCTTTGTGTACATTATATTTGTGCAATAAATTAGTTTCTTAAACCCATAACTCTCATTTGCTGCACATCCCTCTTTGCAGGGTTGGGTTTTTTTGGGTTTTTTTTGTTGCTTCCCCTTCCCCAACAAGGTAATAAATGTGGCATTAAAGCAGTCTCTCTCCCTGGCTGTGAGCTTTCTGTAGATGAAAGTTAACTCCTGTCTTTCAAAGCACTATGAGTGGCAGGTTGCATACCAGTGCGAAAGAGAAATCTCACAGCTAATCTATCATGAACAAAATACAATGTCTCCCCACAAACTTCTCTCTGTCACTGTGCTCAGAAGGTTGCAACACCAATATTCCTGTGCTATATTTACAGTAAAAAATGCAGAAAACATAAAAAAATCACAAGGACAGATTTGGCATAGACAACCGGTTGTGTTTTATTAAATTGTCCTAAAATTGTATTTTTTTTCATCTAACAGTAAAATTCAGTCAATGCTATTTAATGTCAGTGCTGTTAATGAAGTTGTCAAGCTTGTCACTTTTGCTGAATACCAACTTTGCTAAGAAACTGGTACTACAATTACCTCCAGCTCTATATGATTAAATTCATCAAAGCACACCAAGGCTCCAGATTGAGCCAGACCTCTGAAGAATTTCCCCATGGCTTTGTAGTCTCGTCCATCAGAACAGTTCAACCCAATGCACTGAAAAAGAAAAATGCTTAAAAAGATCATTTTTTAAAATTTAAAATGTATAGGATTGGGCAACATTTACTGCCTGTATTTCGGCCTCCCCTGCTGTCACTCCCCAGCCCCAGAATTTCCCCTTATTTATCCAGTCAGAGTCTGTAATATAAAGGCAGGTCATGCAGTTCTTAACGAACTCGATCTTTCACAGAACATGTGAAATGCATTTACACACAATTTAAAAAATAAATCCCTAACAGCAGGAAAATAAAGTTAAGAGAGGAACAACAGTTTAATGTCCACCAAACTTCTCCACTTGAATATGCTTCTCAGCATCCCCCAATAAAAAAATCAATTATTTTAAAGAAAAGACATAACTTTAAGGAGAAAAAAAGCCAACAACCAAACAAACAGCAAAGCTCCAAAATAAGCAAGCAGATGAGAGAGGAATGCTTCTTGCTCGAAAAAGTCAATGGGAGAAAAGACATTCCTGGTTTCCTCTCCTCTCTGCTGACACGAGGAAATCCTGCCAGGGTGAGGTGACTGCTCTCACCAAGAGACGCTTGGGTGAGAGCTAGCTTCCTCCTCCATCCCCATGTCTTCCTCTTCCACTAAACTGCTTGCTAGCCTGAGGAGGACCAAGCATCTGAGAAGAGTCCGGTAGAGAAACTTTGACACCTGTGGAGCCACCAGGCTGCAGCTCACACAGAGGTGGAAAACACCAAGTAGAGTCTCACCTGCCACTATCAGGAATCTCAGCTCCAAAGTGTATAGTGAAAAATGAGATTCAAATATATAGGAGATGCAGGAACCCAGACAGGTCACACCAGTAGCCCCTCTAATCCACCAGAGGTCAATCTTCGCACATGAGCCTGTATAGCCTATGTGAGCTGTCCTAGGAACGAAAAGGGAGAGCTGACACAGGAGGCAAGTCACCATCAATAAGCATTGACAGGAATTATCTAGTCAAGCCACAAAAATCTGGGACCGTGTACCTAGTACAAATAGGATTAAAGACAAGACAAGGAAGAGATTATCTTAGACACCTGCATACTAATACACAGTATGTGGAATAAACAAGACTAAAGTCTTCAAACATGGTCAAAATTACTACTTAGCATAGAGGCTCAATCCAACCACATTCTCAGAGCTAGCATAAAAGGTAGTACAAAACTTTCTCAAGAAGTACAGGTCGAGTAGAAAGGAAGGATCTGATATTTCAAATATGAAGGACGTATTTATTTGTTCTGAGATCCCAGAACGCAGAGGACTTTTGAGCAGCCGAAGAACTCTTAAGTAATGCGTAAAGGAAATATGTGTGGTGGGCAATGTCTCAGAGTTCAGTAAAACAGGATGATATGGTAGAAGACGATTTTATGAACAGAATCGTTTAAATGAAAGGACTTGGTGGCACTCATGCATTTCAATTAGATACACAACTAATGAAAACTGGATATACCAAGAATCCCATTTTCCTTCAGATGCTCCAGCAACAACTACTCAATACAGATGGCACAAAAGCTTCTAGAAAAAAAAGTATTTCTGTATTTGATTCTAACTAATGATGAGTCACCTGAAAACCTGAATATAGAAAACAGCTCAAGTGAACATCATTACAGAGAAAGAACAGCAAAACATAAACCAATGGACTGCAAAATATTGATAACCTAAAAAACTTGACTGGTTATCTCTTTAGCAGCTAAGTTGAAAGGGAAAAACAGTCAATGAGAAATGGCAGTTCCGCAACGTAGGTATACTAAGGACATAAGTGCAAACTAATAAAAGGAGAAAATAAGAGAGTTCAGTGAACAACAGTTTTTTCACTGATCAGGAATATTGTAATACATACAGGAGGCAAAAATCATGTTCAGTTACAGACAGCCTTACAGAAATAGCAAAAGATGATAGACTCATGAAAGCATGAAATGAGATACAACTACAAAGTGGCATGGTGCATAACTGGAAACCATTAAAGAACATTAGTTATACTAGAAGATGAAAAAAAATGTTGGAACACATATTGAAAAGCAAAAATTATCAACAGGTAGTGATGAGAAGGCCAAAACTTACTGCTTTTTTACATCTCTTTACTAGAGGGGCCAACCACAATATGGTAGCAAACAATACCAATGGCAGTAGGATAATATCTCAGGTTAACACAGGGAAGAGGTTAAAAAGTAATTAGTTCAGTTATTGTATTTAAATATGTGGCTGAAGCAAAGTCAGAACCATTACCCACTACCCTGGAGGATTCCTGGGTGACTAGTGAAATATTAGAAAACTGGCAAGGGCCAACAGAAAGCTGATATGTATACAGGAGAAGTCAGAGAATTACCAGCCCAATTTTAAATCCCCTAAAAAGCACTGAAACAATTAAAAAAGGACTGTTTATAAGCCCTGAAAAGAAAACAAGATAAATAACAGTCTGAGTTGATTTCTCGGGAACAATCATGTCAAAAAAATCTAATTTCTTCCTGTGACAGGAGACTGACAAGAAGATATGGAAGCTACAGTAGATGTCAAATACCTTCTCTTCAATAAGGCTTTTGACACCATCACAGGAGAAAGCTAAGGAAAACCATTCTGGGTGGAATTTTTTTCAGGTTGGGTGTAACTGCTAGAAAAACATAGTTTAAATGTAGCTACCAGCAGTTGATTATCAAACAGAGGATGACATCAATCATGGCTCTGCAGTGCATTAGACCTGAGCCTGCTGTTCTCTGATAATTCCATTAGCCACCTGCGTGACAGAACAGAGTGCAAAACTTAAAAAGCATACCACCTTACTAATGTGAATTAATAAAGCCCTATTGCCTCAAAAATGCTGTGATGAGAAGTCAAGAAACATAGAGAGATCCTCAAAAAATAATCATCCAGCACTGGAGAATCTCCAGGTAAAATGCTGTGCCGAGTTTTGAAGAAACTGAACAAAACTGTACACCATTGGAGAACACCTGGAAAGAGAAATAGAAATGTTCTACAATGGATTATTTCATCAGACTGAAAGAGACAATAAGAATCATCAAAAATAAGGGGTTTTTACAAAAAAAAGAATAATCTTTTTTGTGACAGTGGCGGAGGAGCAGGCTGTGTAATGTCCATTCTTTGGTCTTAAAGATAGACAGTTCTGCATGAGGACACAGAGCTTTTTTGGTCTAGTGCTGTTGAGGAGAGACAGACTAGAATGATGATCTTGAAATCTTCTCAATCTATCTTTTCACGTGATTCTACAATCAGAGAAAGGTGTGATACATAAGAGCTAATCTCTGACAAGAGAAGTTTATATCTTGCATTGTCAGTTTTAAGGTAGAAGTGCCATGGAGACATACCCAAACTCTATAAATAACACAGCAATCTCAAGTGCCTGGAGTAACAAAGACTGCAGTTTGGGTGAGACCTCTGCCTCACTTCATGCTCAGTTAATTCAATCATATCTGCACAGCACTCCTTTCTGCAATGGAAACATATATCTGGCAATTAGCTCAATCCCAGCAACTTCAGTTTTTATAATCCCAATTAATAAGAAGTGTGGAAAAAGAAAAAAAAAAAGGATCCTATCTGAAGAAAGAATGGAGGTTTACATTGCCCATGCAAATGTTCAATTCTTGTTTCAACTCCCAGGATCTTGAAGTATCTTTATCAACTGCATATACTGGCTACACTTTGTAATTTATTTATGCGTTTTCCAAAGTAATTGTTTTCGTGTTTACTTTGTCGTCTCACAAACGTTGCTAAGCAAAAAGTGACCCAGCAGTAAACTACCTCTTCTGGGCAATGCCCCTTTCACATATAACTGTCCTAATACTTTTCGGCCTCTTATAAACTCATAGAACAGCTCAGGTTGGAAGAGACCTTACTTGTAAGATCACCTGGTCAACCCAAAATCTCTCTCTGTCTTAAAATGTGCCATAAATTTGTTATTTGCAGCTTCTCCCTCTTGTTGTTGCATCTTTCCAAGACAGAATTACTACAGTTTGACTGAGTTGCTTCTTAATCAACTGCTTCACATTTGCACATTAAGCAGAGGTTTACAATGATCTGTCCAGAGTGATAACCTAGACTTTTTCCTTACTAGTCACAGCAAATTTCAAAGCAGCAACGTTCATGAAAACTCAGAGTATTCTCTCTGAAGTCCATCAGCCTGTGTTCATCATCAGTGTTTTCATTTGCCGCTGTGCTTCCTGGCACTTTCATTTTGGTCTGCCTGAATTTCCCGCTTTGCTCCACCACAGCACAAGGCTGGGGACCAGTGGGGAATGGCAGATGCACACAAATCTCCCAAGAGCAGGGTTTAAACACTTAAGTCTAAGGAGAGACCAGGACCTACTATACAAGTAAACTTGGGTTTGTTCCCCTCAGTGGGTCTGACACGCATGCCCACTCTGATAAAGCCATTTCGAGATACCTACAAAATCAGTAGAGCTACACTGAGGTAGCTGGCCCAGCATGTGTTTTAGCAGCTCTTCCGAGCTTTTCATATTCCTCAACTATCATTTCTCTGCATTGCATTTTCCTTTTTGTTGATTCCCCTACTTCCTTCTGTTACTGTGTGAGAACAGAGGTCTGGGTAATCCATTTGTCATTTTTTAATTCTAGGTCTCAATTCATCTTTCTAACCTGCTTTTCTTCTCTGTCAGCATTCACTCTTGCTCCTAACCTTTTGTTTTCTTCCATCTTCTATCTGCCCAAGACTGATTTAAGTAAATCTGTGGAAAATAAATATGAATGGGACTTTTGCCTGCAAAATGAAAAGCAAGTGCCCTACTGGCACTGCATTTCTGTACCTTATGCGCTGCAGAAAGGTATATTCACATGGTCAGAACAAGGAGGGAAGCTGACTGGAGTTTCTTTGTGTTTCTCTCAGAAGCAGCAGCCTCAACCATGCCTATTGAAAGTTGCTCAAATGACTCCTTGGAAATATCTCATCCAACCAAAGTATTTAATACTGACCATCACATGACAAGTAAAACAGGAAATCCCATATTTCAGTCTCTTAGATTTTTTAATGAAGTATCTTTCCCTGAAATGTTCCTGTAACTACATTTTCTGAACACAACAGTATCTCTCAAACCTCCTTCACTGTGTATTTATTTCTCTCTCTCAAGCTTTGCTTCCCATATTGTGATAACTTCTCTGGCTTCTTAGCTTTTCCCTTTACCTAAAGCCTCTAGACTCTTTCAGCTCAGGAAGACTAAAGAGTTGTGCCATTTTGCACTGCTCAACAATTGACATTCTCTGAGATGCTAACACTTTGCTGTTGTTGAGCAAGAGTGCTGAATAGCTGAAGGAGCTGGGAGTGAAAGGCACTGAGCACAGGCATTAATGTTCTTTAGTAATACTTTTTAACTCCTAATTTTCAGCTATTGATCTGTGACTCTCTTTGCACTTCTCCATAAAGCACAGCCTAAGAACAACAGCAGAGCAACACAGACAAGTCAGGAAGATCCCTTCCCTGAGAAGCCAGCACTGGCCTGAATGAACAAACCTGGACTTGTAACAGCGATTTCAGTAGGCAGCTCAGGACACTGTGCGAGTAGTTAGCCCAATAGCATTTTGTTTAACCAATAGATAGAAACATGGTCTTCAAGTTAAACACGTTTAATGAGTTTAAATTAGCTAGAAATTAGAAACCAGCCATGGGATGTTTTGCTATTACATATATATCTATGTTGGGACCTGTTTATTATCATTTGCATATGTTTATGTATTTAAGAGATATTTATAAGCAAATCCTCCCTCTCCTACATGCCTATTTTCTTAATGAAAATATGCTGTAATTTGTGCCTTAGAAGCACTGGACTTTTATCTGTCAGATACAAAAATTTTTGATCATTTTCTTACTTCCTTGTTTCTGTATTTCCTTCTGCTTTCATTTTCTGATTTAAGAAGATGAAAAACTATCAACAAAAGAAATCCAAGTGCCGAATGAATGGATTATTAAGAAAGGAAGCAAAGCTACCAGCCATCTTACATTATGTTCCCAGCAAATGCTAATAACTGTTTGTATACATAATAAAAATATGTATGTATAAAACATTGTATATAGAGCAATACAGAAGTGAAAAGTATCCCTCTGGGACTTACACTGTTACTGTCTCAATGAAATGCAGATCCTCTTTTCACCACTAATTTAGCAGCACCAAACCCAGAATCCTTCCAGTCTCACACTGTGCCTCAGAAACGCCTGTGTACACAGACTGCGTTTCTTTAATCAGTGTAAATTCACCCTTCAATTTTCTCTCCCCACTGCTACCCCCTTCAGCAACAGCTTAATAAATAAATAAATAAATAAATAAATAAACAAAATCTGCTTAGCTATTCCCCGAGTCAAGTGCAGCCAGACATCCTCTCCGGGTCTTTAGGTAGATGAACAACTGTGCTGACTCCAGTGACTCACATACTTGTAATTATGTGCACATGGGGAATCTACATCCTTAATTTGTTTTTTGCCTCCTGTGGTGTTTAAATAATGAGTTGTAGGTTTGGGGTTTTTTAACCTGCTTGTTGTTCTAGTCAGGTCTTGGCAAGTTTTCCTTTTCCCTGTTCTAGCTGGCTTTTCAGGTGCTCCAACAAAGTATAAGGTTCCCACCAGAGTCCTTAAAGAAGAAAGATTTCCAGGGTGAGTATACTATATTAATAAATGAAACTCAACCTTTTAAAAATTACACTGTCAGAAAAACCCATTAGGCTGTAAAAGAGTTGAAGTAAACATTAGATTTTAATATCTACTGCTGCTTAGATTTTTCTGAACTGAAAATCCCCAGTGAGCACTTAAAACTTCATTACTACACTGAAAGGTTGTGAAAGGCTATTTAAAGGTTTTCAATTTTGCTGAAGTCTAGAGGTTATTACAGCTTGAAAGTATACAAACCCTAATATTACATGGAATGAAAGGAATCAAATTTATGTTCTCATCTCCCCTGTAGTTTAATCCAGTTCTATTAGATTCAATGGAGAAAATTAGGGCAGGTTGAAACTTTTTAGAGGGCTGATGAAAAATAATATTTGGTCACTGTAGAAAACATTTCTGCCTATTATTCACACTCCAGAGGATATTCCTATCTCTTGATCCTACAGTCACAACTTACAGTGTTATCAGCCTCCTGCTCAGAAACCCATGGGCTATAACCTGTGTCAGAGTCATACCAAAAAGTCCAGAATTATACCAGAAAAATAAGGATATCTGACTCATCTCAGAAGTGAGGTTATCTATAGCTTGATATGCAGGCTTGCATTATAAATATTTTAGGCTCTTTTCCTCCTTTACTTAATTTAGGAGAGACTATTGGGTGAGTCAAACGTTATTGGCCATCTATTATCATATTAGACAGGTATAATGGAAGCTGACCAAACAGTGCAGCGCAAATTATGATAAAGACAAACTTTTTCACTTGTCTACTGAGCAGTCCACCAGATTCCAGGTTTGGTCCGTCCCAAAGTGTTAAATGAAGAAGAGCATGTGCCTAGTACTCCGCTGTGGCTTTGTGAAGAGCTGTTCATCTCCAGCCCTACTGGGATTGGAGAGATCAGCAGACCATTCCTTTTCATTTTGCTGCTCTAGACATCTCAGGGTCTCTCAACTGAAAGAGAGAGGTACCTAACTACAGAGATTTACCTTAATTTGTGTTTTTTTTAGTATAAAACAGTAAAAAGAACTTAGAGTTCTGCTTGGTACCACCCATACCTGAATGTCTTTATGCTGCCATTTTTACCTTGAGCCAACATACTGCCATTTATTTTAAAACATACAGAGTGCTAATTGCTTAAATGCTTGCATGACTATAGCTATGTTGGCCTATATCCTTAAAGGTAAAAAACCAAACAAACGAAAAAACCCAAACAAAAACCCCCCAGTATTCTGCACTTAAAGAAACACCGTTAACAAACCTGTGCGTTAAAAGAATACTCTTAGTAAACACTTCATTCCTGTAAGAGGAAATAAAATTACTAGGCTGTCTTTTAATGGTTGAAGCTATCACCCTCTGGGACATAGCAATCATGGTGCAATTGAGAAGGGAAGAACAAATAAAAGTCTTGGTGATCTTTCTTGCTTTCATTTACCAGTTGCTTTGGGACATGGCAGGAAGCAGATCAGCCCATAAGGCAGCTGTGTGATATGCTCACTCCTTGAAGGACTGCTCTTGGGTGTATGACACATATTCAGTACTCTCTGCTGCTGCTCTTTCACCAAGGCCTCAGTAAGACCGGTTCAGAAAATAAGCAGTCCCCACCAACCAACTATCCTGAAGAGAGCTTCATATATCCATATTACACACCTTTTATACAAGACTGTTCTTCACTCTCTTGGAGATGTTCAGTTCCAAATCTTGTTCCTAATTAAAAAAGGTTGTAAAGAGGTACTGGAAGTGTTGACAGCCCTAAGCCTAAGTAATCTGTGTCTTTGGCTTCTTTCCTCACCCCTTTTCATCATCTGTTAGTCCTTTAACTCCTTCAGAAATCACATGATTCTTAATGCCATGCATGCAGGAACCAGTGAAGAAGCATAAAGTGGTTCAGGGAAAAGTAGCTGGAAGAGATCTCCAGAGGTCTTCTGGGTTCAGTTTCCCATTCAAAGGGCATCCACTAAAGGAAGGTTGCTCAAGATCAACTCAGCTTGAGTTTTGAATCTCTCATGATACCAATGTCTCTACAGGCCTTTGGGTGGAAAAGAATATTTCTCTATATTTTTATATAGCAGTATCTCCAGCTGTAAGGTCACAGAAAGACATACTACATTTCCAGGAAATACTTCCTATACTGAAACCCAGAATCACAGAATCGACCGTGTTGGAAAAGACCTCTGAGATCATCAAGTCCAACTCTTGGACCACTACCACTGTGGTTACTAGACTATGGCACTCAGTGCCACATCCAGTCTCATCTTAAAAACCTCCAGGGACGGTGAAGCCACCACTTCCCTGGGCAGCCCATTCCAATGTCTGATTACTCCCTCTGTAGAAAATTTCTTCCTAACATTCAACCTAAACCTCCCCTGGCAGAGCTTAAGATCGTGCCCTCTTGTCCTACTGCTGGTTGCGTGGGAGAAGAGACCAACCCCCACCTGGCTACAACCTCCTTTCAGGTAGTTGCAGAAAGTGATGAGGTCTCCCCTGAGCCTCCTCTTCTCCAGGCTAAACATCTCCCTCAGCCTCTCCTCATAGGTCATAGAAGGCACATGAATGGGCAGAATATTACTATCAAATGTGCTCAATGAGGTATAGTGGTTTTAAGATGCAAATTGCTCTTCAAATTCAAATCTTAATTTCATTCACTTGGGAGAATCACAACTTACACTTAATATGTGGACAGAAACTTATCTTGGCACTGGCTGTTACAAAAATCACTTATTCAACACAGCATTGCAAAATATTCATGAACATTTCAGAATTATTGCGTCTTCTACATCATTCTAATACATCTTTAAATTTTTATTAAGTAGGATTTCTACCCTTTATTGGTAGGAGAGTAAATCTTCGTATTTTTGCGATATAATAAGTGCCAGAGCACATAACCTGCTCTTTCCTTTATGTTTGTTTAGAGACAAGGTATAAAAAGGCATTAATTTCTTAAATATTGGCATGTGTGCAGTTTTCACCATTCCTGTAAAGGTCAGCGAGTCTGTTGTCAGTGGAGTAGAAGAAAATAAGTGCTCCTTTGTCCAGGAAGGCAGGTGTTATTTGAATCATTCTTGTTAGGCAATTTTCATCTTCCTTTGAATTTATTACTTGTGTCAGCATCAGTGACAATAAATCAAGCACTAGTTGCTTGTCCACATGGACACTTCTGTTGTGTCATATTGTGGGAAGCTAATGAGGAGGAGGAAATGGCACTGCATGGGTGACACAGGTAAGCATGTTCGCTTGGGCAGGGCACGAGGATGGTGTTTGTCCCAGCTCCCACCTATTCCAGTGCAAGAGACCCAGGTAATGGATTGCTTTGGGGCCATGGACTTCTCTTCCCAGAAGCTTCTCAGCTGTGGAGTCTAGGTGAAGTTAGTATAAATAAAGATTTTAAGAGAATCTAATTTATAAACAGCACCTTGGGATCACCGTGGAATACAATTTTTATATTACCATATATAAAATGCATGTCCTATAATACCACACAAGGATCACATTAACTTTCAGTCCTCAAAAGTTCTCGGGTCTTTAGGGAAGCTACAGCTTTGCTCAGCTAGATCTGAGTATAACCTCATACCATGCTGTTATCAGTGGCTGCCTAACCCACAGCAAGTGTTCCTTTAGCCTGACACTGTTTCAGGTCTCTCTTCTTTCCTTAGAGCCCCAAGTGAGCACAAACCAAGTTATGAACACAGTGACCTTCGAGCCCTTAGTCCTCTGAAGTAACTGGCTCTTGTAGGGATTCGACGGCTGGCAAAATCCAACTTTAGATCCAGTGGGGCTCGACAGTGTTCAGGGAAAAGCAGTTAAGTGTAATACATACAGATGCAACACACCAAACCAAGAAAAATGTAAAAGATTTTTTGAGGAGTGGGGACGTTGGTTGGTTTCTGTTTGGTTGGTTTTGTTAGCGTTTTTGTTGTTGTTGTTTTTATGCCTACAGAAGGCTTACTTTCTTTAAAAAAAATAAGAAAGCACTGTCTCTACTGAGAGCCTATAACAATTTTCGAGTAAGAAACTTTGTCTTTTATGCGGCTGAATGGTTAAAAAAATGCAAAAAATGTGTCCCAGCCTTAGCCATGGAC
Organism: Cephalopterus ornatus; assembly: GCA_013396775.1. Lineage (NCBI taxonomy): Eukaryota > Metazoa > Chordata > Aves > Passeriformes > Cotingidae > Cephalopterus > Cephalopterus ornatus. The sequence continues at coordinate 362,737 of VZRE01000474.1, forward strand.
TTTGGCAGATACTTCCATAGCTTCCTCAGAGGAAAGTGGTACATTTTAAAAGACTTTGAATATTCTTCAAAGAATTTAAAAATGGGATACTAATACAAACACTCACACAGAAAAAGGCAAATTCAGTCAGCATTACTAGGCTGACTTTATAATACAAAAATCCATCAACATTAGCTCAATAAATAGCCCCTACTAGGGAATCAGCAGTTTCTTAAGCTATCCAAATGCTTTGGAAAGGGAGCTGTTTCTCTCATTAATGCTCAGATACTTCTTTATGTAAGCGCAGAGAGAGATCTGAGAATGCATCCAGGAGGAGACTTTGGCTCCACTCTTGGTCTGGAGCACACATTTTGTTAACTCAGGATACAGATTCTCACTACAGTGCTGTCACACAGGTTCCAGGTGTGAATTAGAGGGGCACAGCTTTAAGGGGTTAAACATGTAATGATGACATACTAAAGTTTCTAATGCTAATGTTTAAATGTCATCTGGTTGATTAATGAGCTGTTTCATTTGCAGTCACTACAAATTTATTTTTTTTATCTTTCTTGCACAGCCTACAGTACTTTCAAAGACACCGGCAGCTCATTATGAATAATCACAGAGTGTTCATGAAGGAAGAGTACACTGAAAATGACAAAATTCCCAAGTTGTTAATGTGCAAATATTCAATGTAAAGCGAAAATTATTTATAAAAAACACTCTGAAAAGTTGTAATGTCACTTGTACAATTTCACAGTGAGAAAAAAAAAGAAAATGCAATCTAACTCTTTTATCATTTTTCTAATATTTGCTATGCTATTTTCAAGGAAAACGTATATCTTTTTAAACAGTTGCTGCTTTTGAGACTTAAAAACAATTTGTTTTAAAAGAGTAAGAATATAAACATTGCACAATTAGCTGTTAATGGTCTTGTAAATATGTTTCTTAAAAAACGTATTTAACTCTTGATTTTAGAATTAAATATTAGACCTATATTAAAATATATTCTACTCTCTCGGTTTCTGTTCCAAGATTCAAACATGTCCTTTTTCTCTGAAACATATTGATACAGATATATTGCAATAACCTGCTTTGTAAGCTTCTGTGTTTCAGGTATTAAAGTAGTAACAAAGAGAAAGACACACATGACTGTGGACACATCAAATTTAAGAAAGTCAAGGAGGGATCCTCTACACATGATGAACACTTAACCTATAGAAGACTTGATAAATAAAAGTCATTTTGGCGGCAGAGTAGGCTTCAAGTTGGGAGTCAGCCTGCAGCTATTGGAAGCAGGAAGGCAACTTATTAAGGCATGTGGATTTACACCAAACAAACCAGGAATCTGGTCAGGGTTTGTTATGGTTGAAGTATTGCAAGTTATGCCTTGAGAAGAAAAAAAGAATAGATTTGAAGCCCACAGAAATAAAGAATTTACTTAATTTTCCTGTCATGGAGCTGTTTGCTGACATTTGTTTGCAAATCTGGCAGTCAGATTTAATATTTGACAGTATCACTTGACATGCCCCGGCGCAGGGCTAAGAGATTTCTAGGGTGTTTTTTTTCTTCCCAGACACAGTGAGTATACACTTTTCATCCTGATGCAGATCTCCACCTTTCCACCGTGTTCCTTAGTGAGGCCAAAAGAAAAGAGAGGTATGAAGGGCTGTGATAATAAATAATTTTAGACCTGATAGGGTTTTGAAGGCCTTTGAAATGTATTCTGAGTTTTGTGTAACATCGTTTCTTCAAAGCAATGAAAAGCTCAAATTAGTGTTGCTTGAGAACATTTTTAAGATCAATTTTTCTGTAAATTAATTTCTTGCACAATTTTAACTGCTTTTGGCTTGCAATAATTTAATCAGAGTCTGTAATCTTCTATCAGTGCCAACATGTAATGTTTCTTTACACTTCAATAGAGTCCCTCAGTATGCTTCCAGCCTATTGAGGGGATACATTCTAGGTGCTGCTCATCCTAAACTTCATGTTTCAGTGTCTGAGAAGCAAAGAAATAATTAAAATAGGTCAATGTCAACTTTAAAAATTCTATTTTTCTTGTTATGTGCACTGAGGATAACATACCCTCACAGACTCATTAAATTCTATATTCTATTGACACTTGTTTCATGTCCTGGCAGAGATCGCTTTGAAAATACGGAGATTCCTTAGATAGGAGCATATCTGCTATCTTAAAATATGAAATATCTCAGAAAAAAAAAATCCTGATTGTGTAGACAATTGCATAAAAATATTGTTTCTGGCTGTAATTTTTATTTGTTGTTTATGGCAATTTACAGTGGGCTTTTGCCACAAATCATAGGTGGAATCTATCAATCTTTCTGTCATAAAGTAAAACAATGCTTCACCCCTTTTGTGTGACCCTAGTGCTATAATATTTTTCTAATTAAGATCACTATAAAATTCATTTTTCCACTACTTCCTCCTCCACATCCCACTCCCAATTTTCTCTCAGAATAAGAAGGCTACTGTTTCTGTCTACAGCCAACATAAATCAATTCCTAGCAAATAGCCTAGTGTGATATCTATTAACTTGTCACCAGGGATAAAATTTATTTAAAAGTTTAGAAGTATTTTGCGATATAAAATTCTACCCAGTTCTGCAGTAAATAGTATATGCTTCCTTAATAAAGCACTTTTTCAGGCACCACTTTTAGAAATGCAATCTACCGACCCTGGAATACTGAATGAAATACTCAAACCATGAACATCTTTAGTGATTAGTGTCTCAAGAGTAATACTTACTTTTCTGGACAGCTTGCCTTGTATTATGTCAACAAGATTCTCCATTGTTTTGCTCTCCCTTCCTTGCTTCTTGTTTTCCCGAACAAGCAGGTAGATCACATCTTTTGAATAGGCCCCTAAGAAAAATAAAAAGCACATGAATAGTGCAAATAATTTTCTGATAAAAAGCATTGGATAGAACTCAGCTAATTGCATTTTTCTTTTCTGTAGGTTTTACTGTAATTTGATTTTGGTTCTACAAATATGGATGCATTTGTTAATCAACTCTGGCATGTCCAAAACTGTGTAAGAAATGTTCTCATATTTTCTAAGCTGATTTGAAAAAACTCTTTTTGGAGGAAATAACCTCACTTGATAGGTGCATAGAACACAGTAGGGTAAAATATGCAGTACAGCATTTGTTTAGCAAGTCACAGCACTCGTATTTTTCTGTTTTTCTCTGTTTATTAATATCTAATGAGAAAGAAGAAAAAGACACAGAAATCACTGGAAAAAGAAAACAAATTACAATAAACCAGAATTTCAGCAGATTACATGCAAAAAGGAAGACAAGAGTTAATCTCCAAATATGCACATGAATCTTTTTAAAGATAACAAGCATAAAGAAAATAGTTGGTATTGCATGTTAGAGTTCTCTTTAAAATCCCATCCATTTATAAAAGAGAAAACATCATTGTATTTTTCCAGTTCCACGAACTACCCTGTGTTAACTTCTCCTCAGAGATATGTTAGATAGGTCATTTAACAATTTTGCATAAAATGGAATGTTTCAGATTCCCCTTATCTAAGTATGATTCATTTAGCCACTAAAATTGCTATTGAAAACCATTTTGCATCATTAGCCAGTATTACTAAATCGTTCAGCATGCTTGGAAAACACAACCATGGGAAAACATATGTTCATGTGAAGCACTTTTGATAAGCTGTTATAAAGAGAGTTCCAGTACATAAACCCATAACTCCTGCCTCTAAAATGAAATATGCAACAAGTAGGCCAAATCTTGATCATATCTCTGATATTAAAGCCACAATTTTGGTTTATTTTGCCATGTGGTAATTACGCCATCTGTGACTGACCCCTTTAAACTCCTCTGCAGCCTTCTATACAAAGTGAAAAAGTGCCATTTTTATGGTTTGCTTTCATTTAATATTTAGCTTTTGGTTTAGACAATCCCAATTCATGATCTCTGGAACGGCCTAGGAATAAGGATTTCGCAGGTCTTCCTCCCAGCCTTCTGGCCTGACCTATGCCCAGCAACCATGGTGCAGCTCTGCAATGAGGGCCTGCTCTCTGTGGCACTGTGGGGATCAGATCCGGAACCTGGCAGCATCTCCAAAGAATTTCCCAATTAACAGGGTGTGGTGAATACATACTTTCCTCCCTCATAATAGTCAAGCAAGTCAAGAACTACAATAAAACATTTTTATAAGAAACAAGTTGCAACGGGGTTTTCACTTTTCTTTGAAAAACCATATTGATTCTTTGCTGGAAAAAGACAGGAGAGCCAAGGCTATGTGTATATGTAAAGACAAAAGTTCTTTACAAAACAATAGGGGGTTCTATGCAGAAATCCTGTTAATTAATTGGCATAATTGTCCTAGTTACAGGGGTCAGGACCAGTTTATTACTGTGTGGGTATAACTGAAACTGTGTATTCTACACCCTCTCTGTAATTGCTGATGTACTGTTAATAATGGATCATTTGCAGCAGCTGCCCAGGGCACACTTCATCACTCAGCTGTGATAACTCCCCTCTGGGGAGGCATCAGCACCTTCACACCCAGCCTGAGGGGTCATCTCTGCTAATGGGCCGTACTGGACTGGTATAATAGGCAGCTGCAACACCTAGACCATCAAAACTTCAAAAATATCCCATGACTCACAGAGCTAAATCACCCACTGTGAAACCCCCTGCCCTGGAGGAGGTACTGGACATTCCCACCTGAACTTTAGCATATATAATCATGGGGTTTTGGGACTTCTGGTACCACTTGTCAGATAAAGAGGAGGACCAGAACTCCAACAGGACTACCACTGCCACTCTCGACAAGACTGCAATCGTTACCGCAATAGAACTGCCACCATCATCTGGACCAACAGGTTTTCCTTTGCTTTTACTTTGCACCCAGTGGGCCACGTGGTACTCAGCACAGGGGCTAATGAATACTGTTCTGTTCTTGTCCCAGGGGACAATAATTTGTGCTTTTAAGTTTTTACATATTAAATCAAAAGACAGAGCATTTCCATGATATCACAAGGACTGAAGCTGTGGTCTGGCATTTAGAGGCAGATGTGCTCCAGCTGGTTCCTGCCCCATTCAGCCATCCTTTCGGATGGTTTGCTTCTGGCCATGAATCATTGTCTCCCTGCTGCTCGTGTCCATGTGGTCAGGTAGGCTGGAGGAACTTGGTCCAGCTGAAAAAGATCCTCTAGAAGAAAATAATCCAGAGTGTTTACTTTCCAGCCTGCTTCACTTTCTGCCTAGAAAATCCCCTGTGCCAGCAGGGACTGTGAGATGAGGAGAGAGGCACAAAACACAGAGCAAGACCCAGCAGCACAGGCAGCTGCTGCTTATGCTGATGTGGCTACCAAAAAGCTGTTCAGCATGCTGTGCCCACAGCACCCTGCCCATCACCTATTTGATTTTCATCATACTCTCTCTAATTGAATTTCTGTGTCTTTCCTTGTGTTTCTCAACAAGCAACTCCTCAGCGCATAGAGACTGAAGCTCCACTTGCCACTAGTGCCTGTATTGCTCTTTGCAGAAGAAGTGCTAGTACCTGATCAGGCAAGTCAGCAGAAATACCCTCCTTCCATTTGGTCAGCAGCATCAATGAGGTCACAACTGCCAGCAAACATTTCTTCACTAGCTTGATCCACCAGCAAAAGAAATCTCTCATGAAACCCAGTTAAATATAGCAAACCCACTGCTCATCTTCCTAAATACAGATATCTAAACAGAGATATAACAAGGGCATTTGGAAATTAACGTGAATGATCATTAAGCATCTTTCTGACACAGGGCAAAGATCAGTCTCATCAGTAGGTAGCACACACAGGTTGTCAATTAGGTGCCCTTACAGAGGGAACAGAACGGTGGTGTTGAAGTCTTCAGGGATGCAGCACTTCCCAAAGCATTTTCCCTTGCATTATATGAGTCCTTCGTGGCAGAAGGGAGCTTGCATAGCTTGGTCCCTTCAGTGCGGACAATGAGGATCCTGCCAGCAGCACTGCAAGGCAAGTTGCGTGCACTCTGGCAGGCAGCCAAGCATCACTTAAGAAATATTACCAGCACTGAGAACTAATTTGAAATAGCCATAAGCGTTGAGAAAATGCTCAGAAACACCAGTGTCTGCACTGCCCAACTCTCAGACATGCTGGGAAGGGAAAGGGACTAGAAGTGGAATACCTCAGGCCAGGAGCAAGCTGCTGCCAAACAATTTTGAGGGCTAAAATGGTGTCTCACTGGTCCCCACAGCACCAAGGTGAGACAGAGACAACTGACAGCTGATGAAAAGTACAGCGCTCTTTTACCTTACCTGTGATTCATCAAAACAATCTTATTCCCTGAATTCTGGTGAGATCAACTCCTAGACAAAGCTGACAATGGTATGCACACCAGGTTTTCTGGAGACTATCATCTCAACATGGGCATGCAAAAAGATGAGACATTTTTAAAACTTACAGAAATAACATCACTCTCTGAAACTCCACAAAATAAACGGAAAGATTTTCTGCTTTCCAACTGCACAGCAGGCTCGCTTGGTACAGCTGCTTAGGTGCTATTTTTGTATCACATCTCTCAAAACCACTGCGTCTCGCTGCAGAGAGGGGTGTTGGGCAGATGCTGGGTCTGAGGAATTGTTTCTAAATCACCATGAATTTAGTGTAGCCCCACAGAGCAAGGGGGTGTTTCTACCTGATGGGATGCTGTCTGCCATTAATTAAAGCCTGTTTACTCAGGGATCATATGCTGATGCAAAGGAAGAGAATTATTTTAGAGAGATTTCACCTTTATTGCCATTGAATGAAATTAACATTAGCTGAATGGCTCACTTGGAAACATAAAAAGCAAAAGTATCTTAGAGTGCCAATTACAAGCATGGAATGGCTCTCACCAGCAAGCAGTAGCTACTGGTCCTTGTGAAATGACTCCGCAATGCCCTCTCTCTCTTCCTTCCCATTGTTGAATTTGCTGGCTTGTGATTCTTCAAAACAGCTCACTTTACTGCAGACAGAAGCAAGCACAATTAACCCACTGTCCAAGCTGACTAAAGCAATCCATGTTCATGGCAGAATGGCTACAACCCCAAACCCGCCTCTTTCAGTGAAATCATTATACAGTATCTATTCTGAGATGTTTGCCCAGTTTTAGAGCGTATGTTTTGATGAGCTGAAGAAGCACCTCACCTTGATGAAACCAGTCAGTTCAGGGACAGCTTTGATCTTTGCATGTCCTCCATCCTGCAAAAGGATTTTGCAAACAGTAACCTTGAAGGAAGTTGGCTTTCAGCCATGAGCAGGAAAACGTAAATATTCAGTTTAGCTGAGAATTTGATAGAGAATTTTGGGGTAACACAATTTTAATAGAAAGCAAATTTGGGAGAAATGAATTTTTCCATCATGTTTCAATTTCTGATGTGCAAAATGAAAATGAAACAGATTGGCTCAGGTTGGATTGATCCATGCAGGACTAATTTAGTTTCCTAAATACAATTAAAATATCTTGTCTTGAGACAGTTCAACAATAATCTTTCCTCAAGCTGCTACAGTGCTTCATGGGAGCTACAGTTCATTCTCTTCTGAGAGACAGATACCTGAGAGAACACATACCTTATGGTCCACATAGTTTCTAAACGAAACTGGGCAAAATAAAGCCATCACTTTGCTGACTTTCATTTTGATGTATTACCTTTGGTTAAACCTGCAAATGTGGAGAAATTTTCAATGAGAATTTAGGAATCCACCTGCCTGGAAAGCTAAAGATCTGTTTGCACCAGGGTCTGCAAAGTGCAGTAGATCATATCTGGCCCTCCAGGCCCACCTGCCTTTTTAGAAATGAATGGCTTCTGTGGCTAAGTTAGGAGAACGATGACAGTGATGCATAAACAACAGGTCAGATCTCCCAAGGTGGACCAGGTAAACAAGATCAAGGTCCATCGCCCATACTTTTACATTGCAACATTTCTGTGAAGAAATCATCCCCCATGATTGCCAAAGGTGTGATTTTATTGCTCTAAAAGGTCTCTGAATTGTGCCATTGAAGAATAAAGGCAGCATCTCTCCCCTCCAAACAGCTTTGCACAGCTGGATACCTTGTCATTGAATACTTTCCTCTCATTTTTTTTCTTTCCAGCAGTTTCAAAATTGATCCCTTTTCTTTCAATAAGCTCAGGATTTGAAGGGTTCAGCTGTAGATGTAGCAACCAGTTTTCAACACTGAAAATGCAAGGGTGGAACAGTACACGCTTAAAAGTAGAGTTTCAACATTTTTATTTTCACAGAAAAGCTATTTCTTTCTAGAACACTAATGAGGACTAGCTTGTATAGGAAAAAAAATTACGTATGCAGAGAAACTGAAGAGAGTTTCACCCTTTAGTGAAGTCACATTAATGCCAGCCTGCTGTTCCTCCGGCTGCTGGCTTAGCCGAGCTAGGTTGCTCTGACCAGTCCCACTGGAGCTCTGTCTCCTGGGTAAACTGGGAGGGCAGTGTACACAGGGGAGTCAGCTGCCAGCTGAAAACTTCTAATTGATCTTTCAATTGATTTTCTGTCATGTGTCTATAAAAACACTTAGTGGTTTGGGAAAGTGTGTTACAATTTTATAAAAATCTCCTCTGGTTAAATGGTAGTTTCACTGTTCCAGTGATAATTTTAAATCTGTGCAATGTACACACACATGCTCCAGCATGTATTGTTCACAAGATAAGAAGCTTAGAGATAAACAATTGCCTTCTTTTCACTTCAACTATACCACAAACAAAGACAAATACATAATGCGACAAACCCCTGAGCAGTGATGTCCCTGGAGGACACTGATTTACACCAGCTGAGAACTTCGAGTGAAGCACTTGCTTTCTCTTTTCTTGAGGCAGAATAGTCCTTATTTCTTTCTTGTAATTTTTTCCTATAGGCTACATGAATCATTAGAAATGAGCTAATTTTACAGAATGTTTAAACCTATGTTATATAAGTAGTGAGGCACTTCTAATGTAATCAATAGCACGTGATAAGTTATACATTACGCTAGAGGGAGGTAGGTGTGATGTATGAATCTAGAAATGGCATTTCTCTTTCCTAATATGTCTACTTCCTAGCTTCTCACCGCAGGTTTCTTTTCTAACTTCCACAATGTAATAACTTCCTAAATTTTCATCATAGAATCATAGAATGGCCTGGGTTGAAAGGGACCATAAAGATCACCTAGTTCCACCCACCCTGCAGTGGGCAGGGACACCTTTTATTTTTAAAGCTTTGTCTAGTCACAGCTTAATGTTCTGTGCAAGTTCAGCTTCATCTGCACCTATTTATTCAAAGTGTTATTTAAAAAGAACTCATTAATAAATATATTTTCCTGTCATTCTCACTTATTCATTGCAACCTCCAGACAGAATTAATTTTATGAGCAACAAATTTCAAAAAATATAGCAAAGAATAATGACAAAGCTCAGAGATATCACTTTTAGAGATATAAACTTCAAATCGTGATTATCCACAGATGACTGCAAAGGCATTTTACATTTTAAGTCCTACTATTTGTGGCCTTGTAGTGCACTTTAAATAGTGCCTTTCCAAAGGAGCATATTGAAAGACATCACAGTGGGCATGATTCTGATTTCTCTTGTGTAAATACTGAGGTTGACATCTATGTGCTCATATTCTCTATTTCTAAATTTATTTCACGATTTTCACTGCATTATCCCTTGCTTCAAGTCTGCTTTAATTTACCTTCTGATTATTTTTAATAGTATGTAAACTGGGAAAATGGGACCCCTTGCTTTACCTGTATCCAGAGTTTGCAGAAATCCCTCCTGCCCAAGCCTAAGAAAGCAGGGATGTCAGCAGGCAGCAGACACTATGCCAAGGCTAGAGGACAGGATCTGTCTTGTTTTAGTGCATCACCTCAGATCCCATTCGATATGAAAGGAGTCACGCTAGCAGCATTAACTGTTGTTTGAAATGCTACCTCCCAATCAAGAGATGTGCATTCATAGGTCCAGACAAAGTTTTCCACTTCTGCTGAGGAAGTAGAGAGGATGAGTAGCTGACAACAATGGGACTTCTCTCTGACTCTGTCCTAGTGCCCACCCCGTTCAGATTCTCAAATGTGGTCCTTGAAATCATAGAGGTTATAGAAAAAAATTTACGTTTGACAGCCAATTTGAAACATCTTTCCCAGCAGATACGGTGCCATGCTCTGCTGTCTGTTTTCTCTACTTCCAAGGAAAGCAAATAAACCTGGCTCTTTCTTGACTGTCTGTGTTAAGAAGAAATGTTGGAATTTTGTTTCAATTTTTGCTGAGACTACAACTAAGAGAACAAAAATATTGGAAGAAAGGGACTCAGGGGAATGGGAAAAAGATATGAGAGAAGGTATTTGAAACCTGCACTCACATCTCTTTTCTAGATCAGTCTGTGCATAAGAAGTTTTCTGTCTTATCCAATAGTTCCTGAAACAAAGGAAAAGTCTGAATACAAATATTATTGACTAATACATGAGAGAATCCATCCTAATCTCTGATTGAACCAAGCAGGTTTTGTCTCTTTTTATGCATAAGAGATTACCTCTGCCGAAGGAAAACCCAGTCTGCTGTAAGGTCGGGGTGTGTGAGGTATCTGTCTGCACAATCACTGAAGGCAGCTGCACTAGCAGCAGGTGACCCTAACAGCACTGGAAATGGCACCTGGGGACTGGTGGCCATGTCAGGGTGCCTGCCATGTACCCCTGGGCTGTTGAAGAGCTCCTCAGACTCTAGTACTTTCCAGGGCAATCTCCAAAGTGCTTAATTGTCCCTACACTGTCCCTGTGTGACAAGCTGAACACAGGGAAGAGAGTGCTGTCCAAGATACTTAAAATATTTCATTGAGATCTTGTGACAAACATAAAAAACAGTCAGACTGATACCCAGCAACATTTTCTTCCCAATATTTTCCTGGTTGTGGAAGATAGACATGACCAGACTGAACATATGTTCGGTCCCTCCAGTGCTGTGTCCTGTCTTGCAGGGGTAGGAACCCCACACCATGGAAACTCTTCTAGGTACCAAAGTACACTCTATTTCTGATAGATATAGGATTACTACTACTTTTATACACACATTCTGTACACTGCTGAAGTAAAACAGCTGGAAACCAAATCTGTTAAGTAAGGTTACCAGGTAAAAGATTTGCAATTCATCTTTGTAACTATAGAAGCAATGAGAAGTGAATGGGCTGCAGTGTGAAACATTTTACTTCTGTTGCATGCAAGAAAATGAAGGGTTCTGTGAAGGATCTTAATGGACCTAGGAAGAGAGAACAGCCTTCCACTATGGTGAGAGAAAAGACAACCAATGTATACAGCCAGAACATTTTATCATTAAGCAGCATCTTCAAATGCGAAACTTTTTTGCTGAAGTTACAGTTCTGTGTTATCTCTTACAAGCAATGTAAAAAAGTAATACGCTTTGTATAGATTAATCCTTGTAATTCTACACTGCTTATTCTCAGAGATAACTCTCACTCACTTTGTCTTCTCATTATCTAAACAGACATGCCTTTCCTTAAGTCATCAACAGAGGTCATCACACAGATGCCCTTGTGGAATATTCATTAATCAAACAACTAATTTGAAATGGATCTTCAAAGCATTATTCATTTCCCATCATTCTTCATACATCAATTTAAATGCTTTATGTGTATAATGATTAGGTTGATGTTTAATTAATTGTGAAAATGTGAATTAAAGCTAAATTACAAGACAAATTACTCTACAGCACACGAAAAGCTTAATTCTCTACTGTTAGGTTTCAAAATCTCAGCAAGTTTCCATAAACACCTTTTTCAGCTTTGTAATATGTTGTTATAGCAGCTGGCTACACTTTTAAAAAAAGGTTATAGTCTCAATCCTACTAATTTACTTCCTCAAATGGTGGAATAAACAAAGGTTAATGCAAATGTACATCACCTATTTGTAATTAAGAATAAATAGGATATTCACTATTTGAGAGGCAACTCAGAGGGCCCAAGATAAAGGGAGATACACTGGAGATGTTCTACTTCAGCTTGATAATTTATTTAATCTCATCAAACCATCAGATCTAATAATTAATTTCTCAGAGATCACAAAAAATAAACCACCAGCTACAGAATATGAAGTAGGTGATACACTATGACATGTCTTAGACATGGCAAAAGTCAGATGGTTTTATGACAGAATAGCGTCCAAATTGCATATGAGTTTCACCTGCCCTATTTACAAACCAATGGCTCTATGTTTCAAGTGGATAAACCATTATTTATGTTACTTCCTAGAGGTTTTCACACTTTGTTGCTCTTGCAGAATGGATACTGCTTCTAAATGCCAAGAGGGCATTTCATAAATAGATGGCTGATCTCACTACACTGCATCCCAAGGTACACGGCTTCTGCTGAAATACATAAAGTAACAATGTATTGTAACAGTAACAAGCTGATTTGTGAAAAGAACTTCATAAATTTGCACATGAAAAATAATCAAATATTTCTATGTAACAGTTATTAGAACAACTTAAAACCTTCTATTTCAGTGTAGATAAAATTCATGTATATAAATATAGCCAAAGAGTATATATATATGGCCAAAGAGGTCCAAGAGCATGAAGAATGATTAAAAAACAGTTATGGAGGGTAAGTATCCCATTTAATTATTACTACTAAAGTAAATATAACATCTAAATTGGTTTATTACCATCTGGTTATTTTATGGAGGTAGGACAAAAAAGGCAACTCAGATTAAAAATCTTTCTTCTGCTCAAAAAAATGAGTATGACAAAAGCTGTACAAAGGCATCATGTTGAATTCAAACAAAATCAGAACAGGGAATGCATTTTACAGGACAGTGTGACAGCAATCGGCCCCAGTGTGGCAAAGCAGTAAGCACAGGCATTTGTTAGCACTGTTAGCCTTATTTTTGTTGAGTTCACAAATACTTCAACAAGACCTAAACCCACATCCTTTGGGCCTATCCATCTGCAGTACTGCACCAAAGTAACAATTGAGGTTCATTTAGATATATGCTTAAGTGTGTTATATGATAAGGCTACATTATTAAATGAATGATGCCCAAAGGATAAGCAGTAAGATTTGAACTGAGCTGCTCAGAATGAGGCCATTTTTGCTTTTTTTCTTTTCAAAAGCCTACATGAGCCAGCCTGAGGTGCCTCCTTATTTGTATGTCTCAATAATGAGAAATGTTGAGCATCTACGGCTCTCACTGACTCAGAATCAGATGTACATCCAGTAATAGACCAATTCTCTTAAATTTACCTTCTGTAGGCAAACAAGGAAAACCACCGACTTTTACAAAACACTGCTATTTCATCAGCAAATCCTTGAGTGTACAGACCTGGGCCATCAAAGCAATATGAATATTAAAGATGCTAACTATTAGTCAACATGAAATTTCAGATCAAATTAATGTCAAAATACAATGCAGAAAAAGCATAGTCAAGCAGCATTTCATTAATTTTCCTGTTTGGGGAGAGTTCAGTAGAGGTTTTCAGATGAATCAAGAGTTTTCAATTTACTCAACTGTCTTGAATAATAAGTCCCTTTTTTCCACCCCCTTTCCTTTTTTTTTCTCCCCCACCCCCTCCATCTGGGATAATAGCTTTATAGTCTACAAGCTACACACATTAAGAAGCAGCAGTGTCCAAATTCCACTTCAGCACACCACAGCCCTCAGCAACTGATAAAGCAACATTTATAAACCTGGTCTCATCTAAGTTAAAGCAGATATCACTCAGAAGACATAAAATACAGCAAAAGAGATTGAAGTATATGTTTAGTTTTCAGTGATTTATTTATGAAATTCCTAGGGGACATAGCCACAAAAAGGTCTCAAAGATGTGGTCTGTGGTAAATAGTATGTCTTAATATATTTAACAAATGATAATTCAAACCACAGAAAACTATTCAGGGAAAGGTTCAGTAAATGTTCCTAGATGGGAAGTTAGTGAACACTTGGTTTTAACATTTTATTATAGCTTAGAGGTAAAGTCACCGCTGACTGTACAAATAAATAATTCCCCCTCTCTGTAGTAGCAGAGATTTTTGCTCACATTAAGAATGCTCAAATCCTAGAAAGTTTACAGGTCAAGATGTAGAAGTTTCCATGAAAATGTCCCTCTGGATTGTCAAACACTAATGAAGGAACAGTTTCATATACGGCAGTAAGCTTTCAGAGGTTATTCAACAATAATAACTATAACAGCAAAGTATCAGCAAAAGAAAATTGATTCAGCATCAGAGAAAACCTCAGGTGGTATATCATACCAGCTCTTAGAGTTAATCACTGAAAAAGAAAAGGGAAATACTGTACAACATTCTGTATTCTATTCTATAGTGCAAAGTGTCTGTAACTAAGTAGCCCCTAGAACAGCAATGCTATGCTTCTTATCAAAAAGTCATTCTTTCATCCAGTATTGCTGCTAGAATCAGCATTTACAATAAATCAGCCAGAATTTTAAGCCCTCTACTCCACAACATTACTGCCCCTTTACAATGCCATGAGCAATTGTTTCCTTCCCTTGATGCTCAGATATGCCAGGTAGAATATGGGAAGTACCCTTATCAAATCCCATGGACACCTCTCATAGAACACCTCTCTTGTCCTGCTGCCTGCTGCATATTACAACAAATGTACTCCTCACCACGCTGCTGCCAGCCTGCAGCCCGCTTCCCAGGAGTTTAGCTATATTGTCTTTCAGTGTCCCAAGCCACAATTTATAGGATATGTACTTATAGGATATATGTTTTCAATGATGTATGCTTTTACTAAAAGAACTCCCTAGGGGATCCACTAGGCTTCCTTCCGTTTTTACAAACCGCTGAATAATGTTAAACACTGGAAAAAAAATTACAGGAATTTAGTTGGGTTTTGGCTGACATATCCTATTATGCTAGCAAAAGTTTTAGTCTGGAAACTCCATCATATTGTGCCTGATCTCAGTCCAAATGCTCAGAAAGGAATGGTGTGTGTGAAGAAACCCTAAGCTCTGGATTGCTGTCAGAGGAAACCTCTGTGAATCTTCCTTTGCTTATTGCAACAGTACTGTGCCAAAGTCCGTTATCAGGTTCTCACTTTTAAATAATTTGGTTCTTACTTTATTTTCCTTGTTGTTCCTTGCTTCTCTCTATTATTTCCACTATTTCTGTAAAAAAACCCCAAACCAACCAACCAACAAACACAAAAGCCATACAGTCTCATTAAGCCTGGATAAAAAGTTCATCATATGCAATCATGAGGACTGTGTTGAAATGTCATTCTTTACATGCAAGCAAGATACTTCAAAATCCCAGCCATATCTCTGCCTGGCTCCCAGGAGATCATCCTATAACTTGTCATATTCACATTAATTAATTTGGGTTTGTCTGTTTTGTCCTAGACTTTTTTTTCTCTTTTTTAAGGAAAGGCTACTGGATAGTAACAATGAAAAGGCCAAAAGTCACGTATACAGTGTCTTCTGAAAGGTCAGGTCATTAAGAATTTGCTTATATCTTTCTTTGTGTCTGCACTTTTTTGGTACTGATATCAAAAAGCTGACCCACAAAGCTGAGCAGGAGAATCAACTCTCCCAGTCCCAGGGGACACTGCATCAGCCTCCATTCATCTGCTCTGTGTAACTTGGCTCCACTCAAGCTTCTCACTGAAATTACCTCCAGTGTTTACCATCACCGCCCTTCCATTCTGTGTAAATAATTCAAAATACCAGAAGCCATTAATACCTCCTTTAAAATATCCTTGGAATCCTTGACTACTGTGACACAGTGAAGAAAAATGTAGATTTAACAATATATTATCAAAAACCTCACAAAGAATACCGTTATACAGTAAGTACAGGTTATACTTGCCACCAATCCTCCTGCCATGTTGACTGTCTGCTTTAAGACTCTTCCTTATTCTTTTTATTGATTTAAGAGTAAAGTGTTTGAGAATGTCTATAGTCCTGCTACACACAAATTATTTTCAAGTGAAGATAACCATCATCAAAGAAAAAGACTAGTTTATTGTCTCTCATTTGCCCCTTCAACAACACCTGCTCAATCAAGAGAAAAATCAGGAACAAGAGATGATGAAATAAAACTCTTCTAAAAGAAAACACTTTACCAGCAAGAAAAATAGCCTGCTCAGTTAGCTTTTACTGTTCAGTTCTGTTAAAAATGGTCTTGCCCACAGACTTCTATTTTCTCCTGGATCTCCAAAAAGATAATTCCAGCTGATGGCTTGTGGAGCTTCCAATTCCCACCTTTTATTCTTTATCAGGCAGTAGAGAGAAATGTCTGTAAAAGCTTAAGGCTTCAGTTCCTTTACTAGCGCTATTACTTGTCTTCAAAATATATTTTCCATCATCCATCCAACATAATTTCCCCGTGCTGATGCAATGCAATAGCAAAGCTTGTGGTTTATAAGCTTGTGGTACATTTCACATTACTTGCATTAAAGATATTTTCTACAAAAACAACTCTGTCTCAAAAATAACCATGGAAATGTGCCATTAATCAACAAAATAATTGCGAGGACCTTCATTCCACAGTGAAAAGAGTGTAAAGGTTTTCCTTCTCACTCCATTTGTTTTTAAGACAAATTTCAGAAGCAAGAGAAGCCTGAAACAGAATTCTGTATTTTACTTATTAAAATCAGCAAATTGTCCTAAAGTCATTGAATTAAACTTGATCCACTCCTTTTTTTAAAAAAAAAAGGTGATGAGGTTATTTAGTAGCTTTTGATAACATCACAATGGTGATTTTGGGGCACTTACAATAATTTACTCAAGCTAGCACGAACATTGCTTTGGTACCCTCTATAATCCAGCCTCTGGTGTTTTTCCTTTCAAAATACCCTTCACTGATTTTAGCTTTGATTTCTGCTACTCTAAAAACAGTGTGAGACCTGAATGTTTTCCAGACCGGTCATGCAGCCTCCAAGATCTCTTATTTTCCTTTTGCAAGAAAAAATGTTATTAACATCTTAGGACCGTCCTAAGTGTGATGACTTTCAGATCAATAAGCACAGTACTGAACCAGCAGTGTCTCCAGGCTGTGGCCTGCAAAGCAGAGGTGGTGCAGACACCAGCTATAGTGCAGCTGCTTGATAGAAATGTCTAACTCCTCTGTAGGAGGTTACAAAAACTTTGGAAAATAAGGGTTCCTGGGATTCTATGGTGAATTGTAGCGAATGGTAATGGGCATTGAGCCAATAGTATCCCCCAGGGGATTTATCTCTGTGGTATTTAAAACAGTTGCACTTCTGACATGCTGGGATCCGTCGGTCATCTTTGCAGCGTGGCATCAGCACAACAACTGCACCTTCTTTACGAGTCACAGCTGATCCGTGTTTCAGCCTTAGCACAAAGGCTCAGGCTGGAAACAGAATCCCCGGCAGATATCACACACCCCTTGTGCCAGTGCAAGGGACTGGCCTTACTGCCATAAATAGTTAATGCATTTTCCCAGCAATGTGAGGGAACCTGACAGTCATTTGAGAATAAAAGGGTCAAGCCCTGGCACGTGTGTGGTCTTAAATACTCCAGGGTCAAAAATGGACGTGAACACAGATACACTCACAGAAAATGCTGCTATCAGCACCAGTTAGCTTCTTTTAGTTCCCACAGGGTATTAAACTGTAATAAACTGTAGTGGCAGAAGGTAGTGTTGATCCAATTGTATCTCTGCTCAGAGTTACCTTTTGGGAGACAGAAAGTTTATACTCCTCTCAGACAGAGTTACAGCAATTAAAAAAACTGCAGCCGAGTGGAAGCCTAGAAAAACATAAGCTATACACATGCAAAAAAGCTGATGACGTTTTGCTTCTGTGGACCTCAGGCCAGCTGGGAGTGCACAAGGGAGGATGACTGGTGCCAACACCCTGAAACAGTCACAGCTCTCCTGGCCACCTCCCAACCTAATCACACACACACATTTCAGCATTATCAGCACAGCTGCTTCTGCACCACACAGCAAACCCACCCGGGGGTTAATTGGCTGAAAAATTAACCCAGAAAGTAAAGAGAAAGAGAAAATTGGGGGTTCTTCTGTCTCAACTTGCAGAGCTGTTACAGGTGAGTGTTTGAGCTGGTGCTGCTGGACAGGAGGATGCTCCCTTTGTGGGGCATTATCCTGTTTTGTTAGCAAAGGCTTTGCACCATGATGTCACAAGCTGTTACACTGCCTTGTCCCCATCACCACTTTGATGCATTATACAGATGCATTGCTACTCTGTCCAGTCAGACACGGACCTACTTCCATTTCCACACCAAGTGCCCCACCTCCATCAAAACAGAACATATATTTCAAGCTCTTTAGCACTGTAGAAATAGGCTTTCATCTCCACGTCCTATTTCACTGCTCTCTACCTGTTTGGGAAATGGGAAAAAACTTGTATGTCCCTTTTTATACATATTTCCTTTAGTTGATTGGGTACAGCCTCAGGTATCTGGATGTGTATCACAACACTCTTAAAATATCTGTCAGCAAAACCCATATATAATTTCAGGCAATATCTGTGATTCTTCTACTTTGCAGTCTAGCCACAGTTTCACTTATCAAAACCACTTCTGCTACAGAAACACATGACACTGGTAATATCCTTGATTTCTCCTGCTTTCTTCTTGTGTGCCACATAGGTAAATGAAAGATGGACTTTATTATCTTGTCGAGGTGCCTTCCATCATTTTCAGTGCACTTCTCCCTCATAAGAGGGTTTGGCTGAAAAGCTCTCTTTGCAGACTGCAGACACCACTTGCAAATTGCTAACTATGGGAACATGGATATCAGAATTGACCTGGATAGGATTTAGAAACCATTCAAACAGTGACAAGCTGCAATGACAAAACCATAAGGCTTCCAGAGCAAGTGATGTGGAAATGCAGAAAAACAGGATGCTCTTAGCTGCACTGGGAGTTCTTTCAGAAACTCTATTAAGAACAACCACTGAATCTGAATCGCAGTCTCGGTCACCACATCCATCAAGACAGTGTTGCATCCTCCTACTCTGGACTACAGCCATGTCTCAAATATTTGCTAACAATTCAGACAGAATCACCTTGGAATTCCTTTATAAATCACACTATTGTTCTAGTTTTGATATGATTTACCTGATTGGTAATTAAAGCAATAAACCTCTGAAATTCAATGAAATGGAAGATAATATATCAGAAATAGGGGCAAAATCCCACTTGAACAGTGCTCCCTACCTGCAGGGTGGGAGTCTCTAAATTCTGCAGTTCAGTCCTAGAGAAAAAAATTAAAAAGGTGATAGGATTATATGTCCTGTCTCCCTTCAGCAGACAGCAAATTGTCGTCCATATAAGCCAAGTGGTACTGGTTATATTGCCAGCTCTCATGCTTAGGACTTTTGCAGATTTTTTGTCTGTAAGTTAAAAGATCAAAGTCTTAAATAAACCAAAGAACAGCAGAGGACTCCAGTGTATTAGCTAATATTAATGGAAAGATAACATAAGTCTCTCTACCCCTTAGGTACCAGAAATTTCATAGTTTAAAGTACAATTTTCTCATACCTTCCATAAACTTGAGTGATAATTGCAGGGTCTTAAAACTTCCTGTTTTAGAGACTTGAGTTAGAAGCTTTCTGTAGCACTGAAAATAGCACATCATATTAGCAAATTTGCAGATGACACCAAGT